>OY740784.1:13731754-14324571 GCA_963514005.1 Raja brachyura
AGGATGGGCTAATGAAGCTGTGTTTCAGCGATTTTATAACAAGCCTGTTGCTGCTCCTCTACAGTTCGCGGAAGCCGTGCTGAATGCAGGTCGAGAACGTGGAGGTGTCCCCGCATGAGGGGTTTTTTGATTTGTTGTTAATAAATGTGCTCTTGTTTTGCAGTATGAACTATTTGAGCAAGTTTGTTCCTCCCATCCATCCCTGTTAGTGGTGTGTCAGCATGGACGTGGTCCAGGGCGTGTAATCACAGAAGCTTTGAAGTCTTCACGAAGTCACTCACGTGACTCCGAAATGAAATAGTAAGATTGAACGAGAACTTACCAGTTCGAAGGTTGATCGTTATTTCATGAGGAGTCGCGGTGAGGGATTTCGTGCCCTCCACGCCCAACCCTCAATCGCCTTCACCTGGTAATTTGAGTCTCTTTCATCTTACTATGCTAAGTCATTTCTGTTATTGGTTTCTGTGATTCCACACCGCTACTTTGAAGAATGTCGAGCATGCGCGCCGGCGGGCTCTTCACGAAATCCCTCACCGCGACTCCTCATGAAATAACGATCAACCTTCGAACTGGTTAGTACGGATGTCAGGGCTTATGGGGAGAGGGCAGGAGAATAGATAGATGAGGGGGGAAAGATAGATCCGACATAATTGAATGGCGAAGTAGACTTGATTACCGAATAGCCTAATTCTGCTCCAATCACTTATGAACATGAGAGTCATGTAATATGAAGCTAATTGTGAACTTATAGACAGACAGCACAAATAGCCACAAGAGTTACACTGGCATCTCAATGTAGATGAAATTGAAATCACACATATTATTATTACTAGGAGATTTTTCAAAGCTCAAGGATCAAAGAATGTTTATAAATTCTTTGGATTCCTTTTATTATACTGTCTGGCAGAAGTAAAACTTATTGAATTGATTTTAGTCATTTTTATTCACTCATTAATAAGATCTTTGAAGAGATTGCATTACCATTATTCCTTCTTCCAATTTTTCGAGTTAGTTTAGTTTATTTATCAGTGAGTTTGAAATAAATCTCTGGTTAAGATATAGATCAAGGTTTGTTGGAAATGGGATAGCATTCTCATTCAGAAATTTGAGCCTTCTCATGGATAAAGTAAATTTTAACATTAAACATTAAAAAAACAGCTGCACAACTCCAGGGACCCGTGATTAGGAAGGGCATGAGAGGTTGCCGGGAAATGGCCGGAGAATGAGGTAGAGAGGGAAAAATAGATCAAGCATGATTGAATGTAGACACAAAATGCTGGAGTAACTCAGCGGGTGAGGCAGCATCTCTGGAGAGCAGGAATGGGTGACGTTTCAGGTCTAGAACCTTCTTCAGACTGATGTCAGGGGAGGGGGCGGGACAAAATAGAATGTAGTCGGAGACAGTAAGACTAGTGGGAGAACTGGGAAGGGGATGGAGAGAGAAAGGAAGGGCTATCTGAAGTTAGAGAAGTCAATGTTCATACCGCTGGGGTGTAAACTACCCAAGCGAAATATGAGGTGCTGTTCCTCCAATTTGCACTGGGCCTCACTCTGACAGTGGAGGAGGCCCAGGACAAAAAGGTCAGATTGGGAATGGGGGAGGGAGTTGAAGTGCTGAGCCACAGGAAGATCAGGTGGGTTAAGAAGCATGATTGAATGGTGGTGTACACTCGATGGGCTGAATGACCAAATTCCACTCCTAAATTGGATGGTCTTATGTTCCCAGGTTCGACCCTGACCACGGGTACTGTCCGTATGGAGTTTGCACCTTTTCGCTGTGACAGCTCCGGGTGCTCTGGTTTCCTCCCACACTACAAAGACGTGCAGTTTTGTAGATTAATTGCCCCCTCCAACTTGTCCCACTGATGTATAGGGAGAGGATGAGTAATTGGAATGACATAGAACTAATGTGAACAGGTGATCATTGATCAGCGTGGACTCGGTGGGCCAAAGGGCATGTTCTCTAAACTTAAAAATGAACCAGTTCTGTGAGAAAGGGAGAAGCAGGTTTTTTTTAACAATATTTATCATTCATTAATAACTGCAGTACCATCTCTTGCCTAAGGGGGTCACTAACTGCCATTAACAAGCACAGTTTTTTGAATTGTGTACCTAATAACTGCATGCTCCATTGACAACGTCACCATGACAACATACCAGCTAAATGCTTCATGGTACATGCCAGCTTTTTATTCTCCGTCAATGAATGCATACTGCTGGAAGATAGCTACTTCTCCCACACCAATTGCTCAATATGAGCAGTGAGCTGAGAATCAAGCCCCGAAGATAGACACAAAATGCTGGAGTAACTCACCCGGGCAGACAGCATCTCTGGAGACAAGGAATGGGTGACTTTTTGGGTCGAGACCCTTCTTGTGACACAAAACGTCACCCATTCTTGCTCTCCGGAGATGCTGCCTGTCCCGCTGAGATACTCCAACATTTTGTGTCTATCTTTGGTGTAAACCAGCATCTGCAGTTCCTTCCTACACATCACGCAACGTAAACCTGATTTGAGAATTTACAAGATTTGTGCAGCACTTCTAATTACCAATTAAATTGGAGAGCAACCAGTTGGAAAACACAGATTTCTAAGTATGAGTCTTGCAAAGTCTGCGTAACAGATTTACAATTCTTATACTAATCTGAACTGGAAAAATATAACCAGTAACGTTTTTTCCTTTTATAGAGGGAACCATCCATTGCTTTTAACAGATTAACATGATATGCCTAACTAATACAACATGAAGATGCACTTTGGTTTGCAAGGAAGCCTCACAAGTTTACAGGAAACTGCAGATGCAGGAATCTTGAGCAAAAAACAAAGTGCTGGAAGAATACAGCGGCTCAGACACCATCTGTGGAGGGAATTGACAGATGGCATTTTAATTTGCAACCCTTCTTCAGTCTGGGAGTACAGAGGAGAAAACTGGAAAAGAAAGGTGGGTTGGGGCATAGTCTGACAAATGATAGATGGATATAAGTGAAGGTAGATAAAATTGCTGGAGGAACTCAGCGGGTGAGGCAGCATCAATGGAGAGAAGGAATAGGCGAAGTTTCGGGTCGAGATCCTTCTTCAGACTGATGTTGGGGGGGACAGAGAAAAAGAAAGGAAGAGGCGGATACAGTAGGCTTGTGGGAGAGGGAGAAAGCAAGGACTACCTGAAATTAGAGAAATCAATGTTCATACCGCTGGGGTGTAAACTACCCAAGCGAAATATGAGGTGCTGTTCCTCCAATTTGCGCTGGGCCTCACTCCGGCAATGGAGGAGGCCCAGGACAGAAAGGTCTGATTCGGAATGGGAGGGAGAGTTGAAGTGCTGAGCCACCTGGAGATCAGGTTGGTTAGTGCGAACTGAGTGGAGGTGCTGGGCGAAGCGATCGGCGAGCCTGCGCTTGGTCTCACTGATGTAGAGCAGTTGACACCTGGAAATGCGGATGCGGTAGATGGATACAAATGAGATGGATGGAGCAAGTGATAAAGGTGACAAGGAGCAAAATGGTATCAGATGAGGAAAAAAGAGGAGGAGTAAAATATAATGCCAGAAGGAGGGATATGGGGGTGGGGGGAAGTGGGGATTTAAGGAAATGGGGGAATAGGGGATGGGAGATGAGTATTACAGATCCTTAATGTAAGTTTTACATCATATATTGGCAGAAAAAGGAAAATAAATCCCTTCTATTATGGATTTTGGGGGCTCTGAAATTTAAGCCTACATAATGCTCGAGTGGTGAAGAATATAGGAACAGTAGTAGGACATTGAGCCCCTTGGATGTGATCCATAATATAATACAATCATGGCTGATCCATTTCCTGATTTCATCCTTCCATCTGGGCTCCATAATCCTTTAATACTTTTAGCTGGGACAAAAAAAATATTAATTAAGGGAGCACTTACTGCTTTTTGTGGCTGGCAACTTCCCACTTGTATGACTAGGCTTCTCCTCCAGGCATCAGTGGAAAACAGTTCCCTCAATCGATCCTATTAATTCCTTTCAAGATAATGAAAACCTTAAAGTACATCAACCATTTACCTTCTGTATTCTGTTGAATACGAGACTGGCAGTGTGTGATCTTTCCCCATTATTGAGAATTAATGAATCTGCAGTGTACTCAGTCCACCAGTTAGTTTTTTTAGGTGCATTGCCCAAGTCTTAACACTGTGTGTGGATTAGCCAACATTGTACTCATTTCCTTCCCTATTTATATCCTTGCACTCCATTTTTCAAATGTATTATTTTAAGTAAAGGACCCCATTGGATACCCCATGCATATGGAGCATTAATATCCTTTACACCACAACAGCTCCGAGTTTTTCATCTTTTAAAAATAAAATCCTTTTGTTTGAAAATGCAACACTTGCCAACGTACTCATGGGAAATCAATAGTCACGGCCTCAATGGTTCAATGGTGCTTTATTTGTTATTTTCAACAGTGAAATGTGTTCATCTTTTCAATTGAGATGTATTTATTCTAATTATTGAAGCTGCCTTATACTGGCAAATCCTGTATATTTTACATTTAAACCCATTAGCTTTTAGGGACAGCCTCTTATGTGGAACTTAATTGAATGCTTTTTGAAAGTTCATATAAACAATATCTATGGTCATACCCATTTCAATTACTTCAACTTCAAAAAATGCAATTATGTTTTATAGACATGGCCCATTTATTACAGATGCATAATATCCCTCCAATCAGTCCAATTATCTTCCAAGTCATCTTCGCCTTATCCTTAATTATACATTCCACCAACTTCCCTCTCACAGATGTGAGGTGAACAGGTCCATAATTTTCTGGTTCTCATCTTATATAATGGAGTTATTTTTGCAGTTTTAAAATCTAAAAGAAAATCCCCGAATGGAGCACATTTTGGAAGATTATGGCTAAAACATCTGCAATTTCTTCACCAACTCCTCTTTAAACCCCGGGGCAGAAATCAGCAGATCCTGGAGATTTGTCAGTCTTTAGAGTGCCATTATTTTTCTAATACAGTTTTCTTTTTCATGTTCACACTCAGTGAGTGCCAGATTTTGATTCATTATCACTCCCATTGTCAGGTATATTGTTACCCTTTTCTTCTCCAGGGAAAATGGACACCACATAATTATTCAGCAACTATTTCCTTATTTTCATTTGTAATATTACCTACATCTGTTTTAAAGCGCCCATATACCCTTCGCAACTTTTCATCCTCTACAGTAATTTAAAAAAAAAGTTATTTCTGTTAATCATGAATCTTTAATGTTTTTTTTTGGATAGGCATATGGAAAGCACAGAGGTTGATAATGTATCTTTTCATCGGTCTTAAAATAACTTGATGAAACTTCAAGGATTCAAGTTAGTATGGTGAATTAGTAAAGAGATAATATTAGATAAATTAATGGGACTAAAATCTAACAAATTATGAAACTCACCAGATTGCTAAGGAGTTGAAGGAGTGCTGCATTGGTTTTCTACTTTTAGCCTTTCAGAATGCATTGGAAGGTCATAGTCGTAGAGCGATACAGTGTGGAAATAGGCCCTTTGGCCCAACTTGCCCACACCGGCCAACCTGTCCCAGCTACACTAGTTCCACCTGCCCATGTGTGGTCCATATCCCTCCAAATCTGTCCTATCCATGTACCTGTCTAACTGTTTCTTAAACATCGGAATGCTCCCTGCTTCAACCACCTCATCTGGCAGCTTGTTCCATACATGCACCATCCTTTGGTGAAAAGGTTACCCCTCAGATTCCTATGAAATCTTTTCCCCTTCACCTTAAACCCATGTCCTCTACTCCTCGATTCATCTACTCTGGGCAAGAGACTCCGTGCATCTACCCAATATATTCTTCTCGTGATTTTATACACCTCTATGAGAAGATGGTCAACATAACATTGTTATTCCAGAAAGGATGTTGGGAAAACCAAGAATTATAGGCCGTATAGATGAAAATCAGTCATATGGAAAATGCATCTATATACTATGAGGATGAGTTTTCAATCCCACCTCAATAGTGTAATTTTAATTGTGAAGCATCTCAAAGTTCCTTTGCCAAAACTGCATCACTTCACACTTTAAAGCATCAAAATATATCTCCCATGTGTCTGCCTATTTTACAAGTCTGGCCACATTTGGTAATAGAGCATTTTCTATTTTATTACAGTGCTTTGTATCCCCTGCACACTTCACAATTCACTCCTTATATCAAATGTTGATGGTATTAGATAGGAACTTTCAAAAGTTCATTGGGGAGACTGTTTGTGAGTGAAGGAACATCTGGCTTTTAAAACATGAGATAGGGAGAGCTCAGGGCCAGCATGTTCCTGTTAGAATGAAGGGGGAGACTGGCAGGGAACCCTGAATGACGAGAAATATTAAGGCTCTAGTCAAGAAAAAGGAGGAAACACATGTCAGCAGCTTGGATCCAGTGAATCCCTTAAGGAGTATAGGGGGTGTAAGAATGAGTTTGAGTTTGTGTAAGTTTGAATTATATGTGGAGGCTAGATAGACTGGGTCTATTTTCCCTGGAGCATGGGAGGATGGGACTTGACCTTATAAAATTATGAAGGACATAGACACGGTGAAAATCCACAGCCTTTTTCGCAGGGCGGGGGGATCAAAAGATGGACGGCATAGGTTTAAGGCGAGAGCGGACATATTTAAAAGGGACCTGTGGTGTAACATTTGCACTCAGAACATGGTGCTTATATGGAATAAGCTGCCACAGTACGTGGTAGAGGTGGGTACAGTATCGACCTTTAAAAGGCACCGGATAGGAAAGGTTTGGACGGATAGCGATTTAACGCAATCAATTGACACTAGCTGGGTTAATAAATTGGTCAGCATGGACAAGTTGGGCCGAAGGGCCTATTTCTGTGCTGTCCAGCGCCATGACTCTGTTCAAGGCCCAGGCATTTGTATACGAGAAGAAAATCAATCCTTTGTTCAGAAATGCCTATGTTACTACATTCATTGCCGTCTTTTATCCTCCAGCCGATGTTTGTGTCTCAGTTACTGTTGTCCTTTTCATCCCATGTGCATCAAATAAGTATCACGCTTCACATAAACGTCACACAATAAACCAGTGGACACAAAGGGCATTAAAGGTTGTGGAGTGAGAGTGGGAAGATGGTAATTAGAAGAGGAGCCGCTATCAGAGACAAATTTCCCTCTGTAGCTCCTATTTTCTATTTTTAAAAGCTCACTCGTACAATATTTACCCAACTGTCTTCATCAACACTTGCAACTTTTTCCAAAGTATTCAGTCTACTTTATAATTGTAAACACACACAAATTTTGATCCATTGTGTTTAAACTAATTAATTCTGAAACAGTGGCACAGAAGCATGTTTCTCCAATACCAAAACGGACTGGGATCAATTCCCTCCTATTTCAGAACTGATTCACAAACTAAAATTACCACAGAACTAACCAACTTTAATTCAGTGAATTTGTTCAGATAACTTCTTGACTACAATAGGGGGGTCGCACGTAAGGTCATCAGGTCAAAGGGCGTGACACATGGAGCAGCTCAATCTTAATAGTTCTCTTTGTGATTATTAAATATGGCAAAATGCAGCAATACTTTAATGCCTCAACGTTTATTTAAGTGCACTCCAATGGGTATATTAGATGAACACAGCGGCAGGGAAGCAGAGACCATTGCCTTGGATGTCATTGATGGACACTGTATATCTTCAGCATCAGGTGGGCCGGTACTGTCGCTGGGTGAGGATGACCTTTGGATCACAGATTCTGGATGAGAAGAGGAGCAAAATCAACAGGATGAATGGTGTCGAAAGGGAGTATAAGTTAGAAGGAACAGACCATTGTTTGGACTGAGGCCAATGTTGAGCTTGGAAGAAAGGGATAGGAGAGGAAAATCATGGAATAACGATGGAAATCAGGATTCATGGAGCTGTGATCTATACGCTGTAGCAAATTAATAGTGGGTGAAAGAAACTAACAAATTATGTAGGAAAATATCCTAGCCTGGACCTAAACTGAGAAGACCACATTTTTCCTTGACTACCTACTTTTGTTTATTCTTGGAACAACATTGTAGAAGTTGCCATGTAATTCTCTAAAAAGAAAATTGCACAAGATATGACATCATCTTGTGTGAAATTGTGACATATGCTTGGAAATGACGGGTTGAGTTTCTGCATCTGCGTGAACTGGTTGTAAACAACTTTCACTCCACAATAAGCACATTTTAATTAATGTTGCACCAAAATAAATAATGTTATTCAATTAATGTACTTACATTTAGGAAAGGGAAGACATATTAAATATATAGAGAAGTATAAACTGTTGTTATGTCCATTTTGCAAGAGAGGGGACAGAGTAATCAGACATAAAAGTGCCATGCAGATCAATGCTGGGACCAAGCTAATATTTATGAAGGAATTAAATGTACTCCAAATCTCCAGGTCTACAGAGAACGCTAAGCTGGGTGTGTGGAGGATAGAGGAAAGCTCAAGGTTGATTTGGACAGATTGAAAGAATGGAATAATAACAGATGTAACACAATGTTAATAACATAGAGAGTGTAAATGCAGTTCCCTTAATCTCTCCGCACATGACAAATGCAGGAGTTAATCTGGTGAATTTTATTACAGTCCCTCTATCATAATTATATCGTTCCACAGGTAGGGAGTCTGAAATAAATTCCAGATGTTGTCTCACAACGCCCCATTTTAATTGGAGCAAGATATCTCTGCCCTTATTCTCACATTTTCCTGCAATGAAAGCCAATATATTGCTTGCCTTCTTATCTTCCTGCATATTAACTGTGTGCACATTCAGTGATACACCGATCCCAGGGCTATTTTCACTTCTCAGTTTCCCATCTCCATTTTCCTACCAAACTCGGGCGTCACAGTGGCACAGTGGTAGAGTTGCTGCCTTACAGCACTGGAGACCTGGATTTGATCCCGTCTATGAGTGCTGTCTGTACGGAGTTTGTACGTTCTACCCGTGACCTGTGTGGGTTTTCTCTGAGATCTTTGGTTTCCTCCCACACTCCAAAGACGTACAAGTTTGTATGCTAATTGGCTTGGTATAAATATAAATGGTCCCTAGTATGTGCAGGGTAGTGTTAGTGTACAGGGATCGCTGGTTGGTGCGGACACGGTGGGCCGAAGGGCCTGTTTCCGCGCTGTATCCTTAAACTAAACTAAAGTAAGTGCATCTATATCCCTCTTCGCTTCCTTCACAGCACACACTGCTACTTAGCTTTGTATCATAGGTAAACTTGTATATAAAGCACGTATATATCCCTGTTTAAACCATTGATGCAGATCTTGTTCAGCTGGACCACCAACACTCATCATTGCCTCCCAAACGAAAAATGAAAAAAATATTAGCAACCAAGCAGCAAAATTACAAAGGTACGGCAAGTAAGTTTGCACATGATACTAAAATCAGTACTATTGTAGGCAGTGAAGAAGGTCAACTTGATCAGCTGGGTAAGTGGGTCAAGGAATGGCAAAAGTAGTTTAATACAGATAAGTGCTGGTTTTGTACTGTGGGAAGTCAAACCATGGTTGGATTTTCAGTGAGCGGTGGGGATCTGTAGAACAGAGGGACTTAGGAGTACAAGTACAGCGTTCCATGAAAGTGGGGCCACGGATAGATGAAAAAGATTATTTGCAAGCTGGCCTTCATCAGTCACGGCAGATAGTATAGATGTTAAGTTGTTATGTTGCAATTACACAAGACATTGGTGAGGCTGCACTTGGAGTATTGTGCTCAGTTTTAGTCACCCTGCTACGGGAAAGATGCCATTAATCTGGAAAGAGTACAGAAAAGATTCACCACAATATTGTCAGGACTAGAGGTACAGAACTGTAGGTCTTTATTCCTTCGTGTTAAGGATTTTGAAGGATTCTCTTACAGGGGTGCATAAAATCATGAACGACATGGAAGGGTGAATGCACACAATATTTTACCAATGGCTGGCGAAGCAAGAACTGGAGGGTGTAGGTGTAAGGTGAAAGGAGGAAGATTTAATAGGAACCTGTGGGCAATTTTTTTCACACAGAGGCAGGTACGTATGTGGAACATGCTGCCTAAAGAAGCAGTTGGGGCAGGTACATGAGCAACATCTAAAAGATGTTTGGGCAGGTACATGGATTGGAAAGGTGTGGAGGGATACGAGTCAAATGTGGCTGGTTCTGATGGGGCTCTTGCACGGCATGGGTGAGTTGGCCTGAAGGGCCTGTTTCCATGCTGTATATGGCTCTATAACCGTAAGGGGAAGTGCATTGGAGACTGAACAGGGGCTACTTGAAGGTGAAGAGTTTCCCTTTCTATGCAGTCATTCAAGGAATGTGGGCATTGCAAACTTTGCCAGGATATCATTGACCATCCTTGGTTGTCCTTAAGAAGGCGATAGTGAATGGCTTCCTGAACCACTGGGAATCGTGAGGTGTGGGCATGTACACAGTACTGCTTCAGAGTGTTCTATGAATTTGCCCCTGTGACAGTGAGGAGAGAGCGATATATTTCCAAGTCAGGATGATGTCTGGTTTGAAGGGCAACCTCCAGATGAGGATGTTCCCATGCTTTTGTTGCTCATATCCTTCTAGTTGGTAGTCACCATGGTTTGGAGGGTGCAGTTTAATGAATCATGGTGAGTTGCAGCAGTGCATCCTGTAGATGGTACCATCAGCTGCTGCTGCTGCACTGTGGTGGCGGAGTGAGTAAGTGGCTATGAATGTGGAGTCTATCAAGCGGGTTATATGTTCTGCATGGTGTTAAATGTCTCGAGTGTTGTTGGAGTGCATTCATCCAGTTAAGTGGAGAGTATTACATTACATTCCTGACGAGCTTTGTAGAGAGGCTTTGGAGAGTAATGAGATAGGCTAGATTGTGTACTTTTTGATCTGCATTTGTAGTGAATGCTACATTGTGTATATGACAACTCCAGTTCAGTTTCTGGTCAATTATCACCCCCCAGAATATTGATGGTGGGGGATTCTGTGATGGTAATTTCATTGGATGTTGCGCTTTGTCTTGTTTTATTTTGTGATTGCCTGGCGCAAATGTTACTTCAGTTTAGTTTATTGTGATGTGCACAGTTGTACAGGTAAAAGCTTTTGCCGCATGCTATCCAGCCAGCCGAAGGACAATACATGATTGCAATCAGGCCATTTACAGTCTATAGACACATGATGAAGCCAGTAGAGTCCGATCAAAGATAGTCCGTAACTTGCCACCCACCAGGTCTTGCTGCATTTGATTGAGGACTGCTTCATCATATGAGGATTCACAAATGGCGCCGACCATTGTGCAGTCAGCAACAAGCATTCCTACTTACAATGAAAGAAAGGTCATTGATGAAGCAGCTGCAGATGGTTGGGCCTAAGATACCCTTCTAATGAATTCCTGCAGAGATGACGTTGCAAAACGTCTAGAAGTGTGAAAACCTCAGATTCCGGGACAGTTTCTTCCCAGCTGTTATCAGCATGGCCGACACGGGGTCCTAGCAGGTCTTTGTAACTCTCCTTCATGCTCCAGAGTAGTCCCCGCGTACTCAAGGCCTCAGCTAGGTCGCGGCGTATTTTTCAACATGTTGAAAAATGCCCGCGAGTATAAAAAGGTCGCCATGGAAAAGGTCGATACTTTTTCTACTCGTAGGTTTAGTAGATGCAGATTGTAGTAGGTCGGCATGTTATTTATAGATAATCAAAGGTAGTCGAAGGTAATCAAAGGTAGGTAGTCTTAGATAGTCGTCAACATAGTCGTAGGTAGTCGTAGGTAGTCTTCAACATAGTCGAAGGGAGGTCGAAGGAGATCGAAGGAGGTCGTCTTCACTCTCCACTGTTCGGTGTCCAATTTTCCCGAAGCTAGTCAAAGCTAGTCTTCAACATAGTCGAAGGAGGTCGAAGGAGGTCTTCTACATAGTCGAAGGAGGTCTTTCACATGACTCTTTTTCAAACTCCTAAGCTCTTCTAAACTCGCCAATTATGTCGTCGCAGTGGGACAGCCCCTTTACAGCGAATGCAGCGCCGGAGACCCGGGTTCAATCCCGGCTACGGGTGCTGTCTGTACGGAGTTTGTACGTTCTCCCCGTTACCTGTGTGGGTTTTCTCCGAGATCTTCGGTTTCCTCCCACACTCCAAAGACGTACAGGTATGTAGGTTAATTGGCTTGGTAAATGTAAAAATTGTCCCTAGTGTGTGAGATTTTGCTGGCTTGACCTTGCACTAAACGTTATTCGCTTATCAAATATCTATACATTGTAAATGGCTCGATTGTAATCATGTATAGTCTCTCCCCTGACTGGATAGTATGCAACAAAAGCTTTTCACTATATCTTGATACTTTATACGTGATAATAAACTAAACTGAACTAAATAATTGACCTCGAGCCACCACAGTCATCTTTCTTTTCTGTAAGATTATGATTCCCACCAACAGAGAAGTTTCCTTTTGATTCCCATTTGCCTCAGTCTAGCCAGGGCTACTCGTTGCTACAAATACACTGACTCCCACAACTCTGCAACTCCTCCCACCCTGGCCCTTTCATGGATGCCAACCCTTTCTCGCAGTTTGGCCATCTCTGCCGCATTGCCTCTCAAGATGGGGTTTCCATTCTCGTACATCTTTCTTCATCCTCCTTCACGAGTGTGGATGGAGCTGTCACCCTTGTCTTCTCCATACCCTGCAGTGCTCCTCACACCTCCCTCCCCTCTCCGACCCTTCCCACAGACACAACAGGGATAGAGTTCACTGTCCTCACCCTTCACCCTACCAGCTTCCACACGATGAGCGTTTGGCGGCACTGTGTCTGCATTCACTGGAAAGGGAGGACCTCATTGAAACGTATCGAATAGTGAAAGGCTTGGATAGAGTGGATGTGGAGAGGATTCAGTATTCAGTATTTACTTTAATGTCATTTTAAATGAGTACTTACATACACAGAAGAAACAAAAAAATGTTTTTCAATCAGTTCCCATCAGTGCAGTTAATAAAAACAGAATAAATACATACAACTTAAAAAAATTAAAATTAACACAACTAAAAGTAGGCCTAAAATTTGAACAAAAAACAGACATTCAGACCAAACAGTAGCATGCTTTGACAGGTGCCTAGCTGTCAAAGTATGGGCGAGGTTAGATGATTTGGTGTGTGATGTATGGGGATGGGACACAGCCCGTTAACCAGTCTTATTGCCTGTGGGAAGAAGCTGTGTAGCATCCTGCTGGTTTTGCAGCTGATGCTCCTGTACCTCTTCCCAGATGGCAGAAGGGAGAAGATGTTATGTGATGGGTGATGTGTGATGTGGGTCCTTAATAATGGATGTTTCCACTAGTGGGAGAGTCTACGACCAGAGGTCATAGCTTCAGAAGCACCAGACGTTCCTTTAGGAAGGAGATGAGAGGGAATTTATTTAGTCAGAGGGTGGTGAATCTGTGGAATTCATTGCCACAGGAGGTTGTGGTGACCAAGTCAATGGATATGTTTAAGGCAGAGATAGATAGATTCTTGATTAGTACGGGTGTCCGGGGTTATGGGGTGAAGGCAGGGGAATGAGGTTAGGAGGGAGAGATAGATCATCCATGATTGAATAGCAGAGTAGACTAGCTGTTTCTTGGTATCACATGGAATGAATCGAATTGACTGAAGACTGGCATCTGTCTTGCTGAGGACCGCTGGAGTAGGCCAAAATGTATCATTAAATCGTAACTTCTGGCAGAAGGTGCCTGCAAATACTTCAATCTTCTCTTCTACACTGATGCGCTGGGCTCCCCGGTTGAGGACAGGGATATTTGTGCAGCTTCCTACTCAAGTGAGTTGTTTAACTGTCCACTGTTGGATGTGGCAAGTCTGCAGAGCATAGATCTGTTCCATTGGTGGCCTGCAGTTTGTCACGGGTACCCAGTCCCGAGCTGCTTGATCTGTTTGCAGTCTAATCCATTCAGCATAGTGGTAGCGACACACCACATAATGGACTGGATTTTCATTGTGAACATGGATTTTGTCTCCAAAAGGACTGCTTCAGTTTATACCATAAGGGTGAATAGATGCATTTGCCACATGCAGATTGGTGAGGATCTAATTTCCTCTTGTGATGATTCCCTCACCTCCTGGCACGGGCTCAATCTAGCAGCAGTGCCCTTTGGCACTCAACCAGCTCAGTCAGTGTTGGGGCTACTGAACCACTCGTGGTGAAAGCCATTGTTCCCCTACCCAGAGTACATTCAACATCTTTGCCACTTTCGGTGCTTCCTACAAGTGGTGTTCTATGTAGAGTAGTATTGGTTCTTCAGCCAAGGGTGGGACAGGAGGTGGTAATCAGCAGAGGGTTTCCTTGCTCAAGTTGAACTCTTGCCATGAAATTTCATGGGTTCGGCAGCGCCGCGATGATTCATAGAAACATAGAAACATAGAAATTAGGTGCAGGAGTAGGCCATTCAGCCCTTCGAGCCAACACCGCCATTCAATATGATCATGGCTGATCATCCAACTCAGCATCCCGTACCTGCCTTCTCTCCATACCCCCTGATCCCTTTAGCCACAAGGGCCACATCTAACTCCCTCTTAAATATAGCCAATGAACTGGCCTCAACTACCTTCTATGGCAGAGAATTCCAAAGACTCACCACTCTCTGTGTGAAAAATGTTTTCCTCATCTCCGTCCTAAAGGAATTCCCCCTTATCCTTAGACTGTGACCCCTTGTTCTGGGCCTCCCCAACATCGGGAACAACCTTCCTGCATCTAGCCTGTCCAACCCCTTAAGAATTTTGTAAGTTTCTATAAGATTCCCCCCTCAGTCTTCTAAATTCTAGCGAGTACAAGCCGAGTCTATCCAGTCTTTCCTCATATGAAAGTCCTGACATCCCAGGAATCAGTCTGGTGAACCTTCTCTGTACTCCCTCTATCGATTCCTTTCCTACTGTGCCACTGCTTCTGCTTGGTCTGTCCACCAGTAGGACAGGGTATACTAGGGATAGAGATGTTAGTCACTGGGACTTTGATTGTAAGGCATGATTTCAGGAGTATGAACATATCAAACTACTACTTGACTAATCCATGTTATAGCTCTCACAATTTTGGCACAAACTTGCAGGTGTTGGTGAGGATGACTTTTTATTGCAAACTAGGGCAAATTTTACTCAGTTGATTCTGGGTGTTTCGTCCAGTTAAATTTCTGTGTGGCCTTCTGGTAGATTATTATAACTGAATAACCTTAGACGTTAGACTTTAGAGATGCAGCGCGGAAACAGGCATATCGGGCCACCACGTCTACACCAACCAGCGATCACTCCGTACACCGGCACTATCCTACACATTAGAGACAATTTTCAATGTTTTTGCCAATGCCAATGAACCTACAAACTTGTAAGTCTTTGGAGTGTGGGAGGAAACCGGAGCAGCAGGAGAAAACCCACGTGGTCACAGGGAGAACATAGAAACTCCATACAGTCAGCACCCATAATCAGGATCGAACCTGTGTCTCTGGTGCTGCAAGGCAGCAACTCTACCGCTGCGTCACCATGCCCCCTCTTTACTAAGCCATTTCGGAGAGTAGTCAAGAGTCAACCACATTCCTAGCCTACAGTAAAAGGCTTGCAGAAAGCTTTGTGCATCAGGAAGCCTGCCAGAAACTTGGAGTGGTTTTTCTGGAAAGCAAACCTTGTGTTCAGTGTCGCAATGCCATAATTCTAGTCAAACTCCAGTCACTCCATCCATACATTTCCATTGATTGTCAAATAGCAAACCTACACTGTTTGTTGTCCATGCCAACTAGTTGCAATCAGGGCTGTCCCACCCAAACGTTGCTCAAGATTGGCCTCCAGTCAGCTGCAAGTCTTCACAGTCAGCAGCCGTTGGTAACTCTACTGAAACCAATGAAGTTACATGGCATGAAAGCACAAGAATGAGCAAAGGCACATGGAAGACTTGCAGGAAGGAATGCACAACAATGGTTTTGTTTGGACTATAATCCAACGAGTCCTTATTTTGTTTAGAAAATTGATTTGAATGTTTATTTTGTGTTGGCTCTTATTTGCGCATTGTGGACAAGAGGATTAAATTATGTCTGGTAAATGAGGACTCTGTGAATGGGGAATTGGGCTTGAAGTTACTGGTAAATGACTGAAATTCATTCTTCATGTGCAGCTGTGCAAAAACAAGCTGTCTAGATTGCAATCTTAGAATTGCTTCTCAGCTTCTGACCCGATTAGTAAGGCAGAGACTCTCCTTCCATGCAAAGCACAAAACAACAAATGCTGAAAATCTGAAACAAAAATACAAAGAAAACTGTATATGTTCAGGCAGCATCTGTGAAGAGAAGACAGTAATCGGAATATGGCAGAATTTTATGCAAAGATTCAAGCTGTTTTGGTTCAAACTGAAGCCATAGCAACAAACATAACTTTGCCAAGATTGGGAAATTTTCATCATTTTCAAAGAAGGACAAAAGACGCCGATAAGTAGAATAAGAGACGGGCCTAGGACGAAACATGATAACATTGTAAACACTTTTATAAATAAGGGAAATTAAGTGGGCTCCTTACAGACCAAGATAGGAGACATTATATTGGGGGTATAAGGAAATGGCAGAGAAATTAAACAAATAGTTTTTGCCTTTATATGAAAATAAACAGAACTCCAGCTCCATAAAAAGCAATGGATACAGAATCCCATTTCCACAAAAAAAAACAAGAATATAATGTTGGTAGAAATCTGGAATTGCAGAGATTCATTCTGGATTTTGAAGTGTATGAAGATAGTTGATGGCAGACAAAAATGCTGGAGAAACTCAGCGGGTGAGGCGGCATCTGTGCCACCTCACCCGCTGAGTTTCTCCAGCATTTTTGTCTACCTTCGATTTTCTAGCATCTGCAGTTCCTTCTTAAACAACGAAGATAGTTGATGCATTGGTTGTCATTGTCAAAAATCACAGACATTCCCACTTATTGGAAACTTGCCACCTGCCATTTTTGAAAGGAGACAGAATGTAAATAGGAAACCAATTAAATCTATCATTAAAGAAGTGGTAGCAGGATATTTGGGGGGAAAAATGATTGGACAGTCAGCTTGAACATTTGGAATGGAAATCATGTTTTGATCAATTGCCACTCTTTTTGAGCAGAATAGGTAGGGATGAACGGGTTGATGTCCATGCACAAGTATAAGGTAAAGCTACAATGAAATTCTTACAAAAGTGCTGGTATATGGGATGGTCGCTGGTTGGCTTGAACTTGGTGGGCCTTAGGGCCTGTTTCTATACTTTATCTCAAAACACTAAAGTAAAGTCGAATGTAAAGTAGAAGTCTGTTTGTAACTTCAATGACATGCTGGATTTCTTTAAACTTTTCAGAAAGTAGAGGTGCTGACATGCGTTCTTTGTGATTACATTCATGTGCTGAGCCCATGACAATCATCGGAGATTGTCCAGAAACTTGAAGCTACTAACTCATCCACTGCCAACACACCAATGAAAATGGCCACATTGCCTCCCGACTTCTCCTTTGTGAAATCCACAATGAGTTCCTCAGATTTGTTGACATTGCGCGCGAGGTTGTTGTGACCCCACTCAGTTTAGGTTTAGTTTATTATTCTTATGTGTACGAAGGTACAGTAAAAAGCTTTTTGTTGTGTGCTATCTAGTCAATGAAGAGACTGTACATCATTGCAATCAAGCCATCCGCAGTTCACAGATACAGGTTAAAGGGTATAACATTTAGTGCAAGATAAAGTCCAATAAAGTCCGATTAAAGATAGTTTAAAGGTCTCCAATGATGTTGATGGGAGGACAGGACTGCATTCTCGCTGGTGAAAGTATGTTTCAGTTGCCTGATAACAGTTGGGGAGAAACAGTCCCTGAATCTGGAGATGTACATGTACCACTTGCCTGGTAGGAGAGGGGAGAAAAGGGAGTGACCATGGTGAGACTGATCCTTGATTGTGCTGGTGGCCTTGCCGAGGCAGCATGAAGTGTGGATGAAATCCATGGAAGGGAAGATGGTTTTCGCGATGGTCTAGGCTACACCCACAAATCTGCAATTTCTTGCGGACGTGGATGGAGCCGTTCCCAAACGATGCTGTGGTGCATCCTGATAAAATGTTTTCTTCGGCGCATCTGTAAAAGTTGGCAGAGTTGACAGCACATGAAAGTTCCTGCTCCATCAGTTTGACATCTAATGGCAATGGAAATGTCGACAGATATTGGTAATGAACTACACGGTGAATCATTAGGGTATCAAATTCTTTCCGTGTGTGATGTTCTTCAGAAAATTACTTCCTGAACATCCTGGCCTTCCTTCATACCTGTTCTCCCTTCTCCCTCTCAGGATAATCTAAACCTACACTTTCCTAAGGTGTGCCCAGTTCCAAGGGACAAGCGAACAAGTGCAAGCATCAATAGCTTGGATGTAGCATCATCAATCCAACACATTAATTCTGAATCCTCTCCAAAGTTGTTCCTTTACATGTTAAACATTGGCAGTATTTTCTTTTCCTAAATAAAGTCCCTTCCTGCCTCTTAACAGATGTCAAATGGGTCAAGATTACAAGAGGACATTGGCTGAATTCAGACCAGCCTTGATGATAGTGAAATAGAGAAAGGCCTGGAAAGAATGGATGTGGGGAGGATGTTTCCACTAGTGAGGACCAGAGGTCATAGTCTCAGAATTAAAGGACGTTCCTTTAGGAAAGAGATGAGGAGGAATTTATTTAGTCAGAGGGTGGTGAATCTGTGAAATTCATTGCCACAGAAGACTGTGGAGACCAAGTCAATGGATATTTTTAAGGCAGAGATAGATAAATTCTTGATTAGTACAGGCGTCAGGGGTTGTCGGGAGCAGGGGAATGAGGTTAAGAGTGAAAGATAGATCAGGCATGATTGAATGGTGCGGGAGACTTGATGAGCCAAATAGCCTAATTCTGCTATCGCTTATGAATTTATGATCACAATGATCTATTTGGTCTGCATACTCTAGCAGATGTCAAATGCATGTGTCTTGTTATTTTCTCCAAGATGGTACAGCACTTTCAAGGCCGAATCACAGTTGTAATACTAAAAAGAGATATGTCCACTTTCTGACCATGAGTTTTTGTAAATGTGTCAGAATGTTAGTGTGACATCCTTTGTTAAAGTTAAACTGTGCATACTAAACATGGTGAAAATCACACACTGAGAGCTCTCCTGAGCTTTCCCCTTGATTCGAACTCGGAGAATTACGGTAACAGTCATTCGTAGGTACTCGGGGCTATTTCTTTAACTCGTGGACTTTTTTCAACATTGAAAAAATGTCCCGACTTTCCTGATGCCCGAGTTCTTACGGCTGGCATTACGAGCCGCTACGAAACATCTACGGACTCGCTACGGCCTCCTACGATCTTGCTACCGACATTCCCCGAGTTCGAGTCAAGGGGAAAACTCGGGAGAGTCCGTGAGTAACTCTGGAAAGTGGGACAGGGCCGTTAATCATTTAAAAAAGAACCTACATTGAGAATTTTAATACATAAACCAGTTACTGTTGCATAAGAGAGAAATGCAAACATTTCACATTTCCGTTTCCAGCTAACAATAAGTAGTTGGTGTTTTTTGCTTTCAACTTCCAGCAACAATTATGGTCAATATAGCTAAACGTAAGAAATAGGGGATGTAATAGACCATTTGTCCCTGCACGTCTGCTGCACTTATCATCAAGGTCATGGTGTGCATAGAGTCATAGAGTGATACCGTGTGGAAACGGGTCCCTCAGCACAACTTGCCCACACCGGCCAACAAGTCCCAGCTACACCAGTCCCACCTGCCTCCATTTGGTCCATATTCCCCCAAACCTGTCCTATCCATGTACCTGTCTAACTGCTTTTTAAATGTTGCGATAGTCCCAGCCTCAACTACCTCCGCTGGCAGCTCGTTCCATACACCCACCACTTTTTGTGTAAGAAAGTTACCTCTCAGATTCTTGTTAAATCTTGTCCCCTTTACCTTAAACCTATGTCTTCTGGCCCTCGATTCGCCTACTCTGGACAAGAGAGTGCATCAACCCGATCTATTCCACTAATGATTTTGTACGCCTGTATCAGATCACCCCTCATCCTCCTGTGCTCCAAGGCATCGAGTCCCAGCCTACTCAACCTCTCCCTATAGCTGAGACCCTCTAGTCCTGGCAAGATCCTCGTAAATCTTCTCTGTACCCTTTCTAGATTGACAACATCTCTCCTATAAGGGTGCCTAGAACTGAACACAGTACTCTAAATGCGGCCTCCCCAACTTCACACAAACATCTTCCTACACTATCCCTTTAACCCATGCTTTCCTTAATATCTAGAAATCTATGATTTTTTTATTTTTAAGGAACTCACTGAGATCCTGGAGCCCTCCAAACTGAAGAATTTTGAAATGCACTACCCTCTATGTGAAGAAATGTCTTCTCATCTCAGTCCTAAATGGCTTACCCATTATTCTGAGCCCAAATGGAGGTTTAAAGAAGGGTTCAAATGCAAAACGTCACCCATTCCTTCTCTCCAGAGATGCTGCCTGTCCCGCTGAGTTACTCCAGCATTTTGCATCCATCTTCAGTTTGAAAAACCATCTGCAGTTCCTTCCGACCCAAATGGCCATTCTCTTATTCTCACCTTTTGTCTCACTACCCAATCCCAGACCAAGACACAGACCTCGTTTATTCCTAAAATCTCAGTCAGCTAGAGACTTCCTACCATTCAGCTGCCCTGGAGCTTGGATCACTGGAATGGATGGTTGCCCATTGACTCACTGTCCGGAAGCAAGGACTAGAAGGTCCATTTTGGGTAATTACGGACAAACTTTGTTGATCCACCCACCTTCTGACTTGAAATGGAGCTAAGTACATGCAGTATTGGCGGATCAGATGAAACCTAATACATGTGATAGATTTAATACCTTACTGGTACTGTTGCTTTAAAAGTCTAAAGGAGATTGAGTAATGTTACAAAAGCATTAAAAACGGATCCAGTTTCCTGCAAAAAAAAAAGAATTCACAGATATGGGACATTAATCCTGATGAAATTCACTTAAGTCTGTTTTCAAATACCCCAAAAGTTTGGAGATTTTTCTTTTATCCTTTTATACACAGGGAAGAGCCTTAATTTGTTGCATCTGGGCCACATGGGTTACTCTGTGAAGCTGCACCAAGAAATAAGTTGTTCATCACTCTGCTTTGTCCAGCTGTCAGCAATATGATTTTAATGTTTAATGTACTGAACCCAGTATTGTACTGTTTATGGCTGCGTTAATTAAAAACACGATGCAAAAGTGAGGGTCAATTTTAAGTTGAGTGCACTCTCTTGCATTTAAAAAGATATCCATTAAAACACCCAGTTGGGCCATGTTCATTTTCCTGAAAAACAGACGCAATATCTAGATTTTTATTCTTAATTCAACACTTGATGTGAATAGTACTGGTTGGGCTGCAAATCAATTTGGTACGTGAAGGCACACTGGGTGATGCACATGCTCATTCTCAAATAAATGTAATTATAATGCATTGTAAAAGAGCTCATTAGCATTGCTTAAGGGCTGTTGCAACTGGTGCAGTGATGTTATAAGGTCATGTGATAGGAGTAGAATTAGGCCATTCGGCCCATCAAGTCAACTCCGTCATTCAATCATGGCTGATCTATCTCTCCCTCCTAATCTCATTCTCCTGTCTTCTCCTCATAACCTCTGATACCTGTTCTAATCAAACATTTATCTATCTCTGCCTTGAAAATATCCTCTGACTTGGCATCTACAGCCTTCTGTGGCAAAGAATTCCACAGATTCACCACCCTCTGACTAAATACATTTCTCCTCATCACCTTCCTAAAAGAACATCCTTTAATTCTGAGGCTATGACCCCTAGTCCTAGACTCTCCCGCTAGTGGAAACATCCTCTCCACATCCACTCTATCCAAGCCTTTACAATTACAGGACTGCTTTGCCTGCGATCACCGTATGACACAAAGTGTTGAAAGAAACAGTGGAGTGATGGATTCAATTTTGAAGCTATTTATAATACTCAGAATACCAAACCGCCGTCTTATATTACAGAAAGGCAGGATCGTTTGGAATGGAGAAACAGAAGGTATGTGCACAAATATGGAAAGATACAGATTATTCTCAAGATTGGCACAGGCCTTGTTTGTTAATGAAGCATTTTCTTCCCCATGTCCATGCATCTTAGTTTGGTGAAGCAAGAAAAAACAACTCAAGGATTAGTATTAACAGACTGGATATTCATTGGAAAGGTTCTTGGAATGCCTGTCTCCCACTGTGTACTACAGCTGACAAAACGCCTCATTTAGTTTCATCTTATTGCAGTGCAAACAGGAAAATAGAACAGAATCAAGTCAGGCCAACGTAGGATTATAAATGTAATACCTAACAGTCCAGCTGTACTGGCTAACTCCCAAACACCTGGGGTAGTAATCACAAATACACTCATAGTTGAACAACATGGATGGTTCAATAGCCTTTGACACATCAACTCAAGTCAGCATAGTCAGATCTTTACGGAGTTTTTATTGAACTGTCTGTTTCTAAAACACTTTTGTTGAAAGTAATGTATTACAACTGAATTTAGTGCTAAGTTTTTCAGAGTTAAGTAAAATAGAAAGCTTCATCATGGCTTCTAAAGGTCAACATTTTACCACAGGTGGGGAACATTCAGCAATAGTGCCGATTTTAGCAGTTCCTCCCAGGGGCGGAAATCCTGGGGGTTACAGGGGGGACACGTCGCCCACATGCTTTGAGAGGTGCAGGACAATCCCCCCCCCGCCCCCCCATGTTTTGTCATCCCGACTTTATCAGACGCTTTTTAAGGGCTGAATCAGCCCGTTCGCGGGGCCTTTCAGCGCCCGTCGCGGTTTAAAATCAAACTGCTGCATCGAGGCGATTGAGGCTCCCGATGTTGAAGCCTCCACCGGCCAATGAAAGACCCCGTGAACGGGCCGATTCAAGCCCACGGCCGAAGCCTCGCACTAATGCATCTCGCTCCCTCCTCTGGCCCAGCGCGCCGCTTGACTCGGGGGTGATTTGGTACAGGGTCGGTACAGGGAAGGCGGAGGGTCTGCTGCGGCTGCTGGCCGTACAGAGAGAGATAGAGACAGAGAGGCCACTCGGCCCGCGCGTTGCTGCTGCCTCACAGCGCCAGGAACACGGGTTTAGATCCTGACTCCGGGCGCTGTCTGCACGGAGTCCTTTTCTCCACACTAGCGCCTTGTCTGATGTTGATCTCACCCTTGCTGCTGAACAGACCGAGCACCAGCACCGAGTGCTCGCTCCGCCACCTCTCTCGCTTAAGTTTATTTTGACAGTCGGTCTCCACAGGGCCCACGGCTGAAGCCTCCGAAGCCTTGCGTGTGTGTGTGTGAGTGTCTGTCTACTGTCTTAGAGTCCCATTTTTCTTTTTTCCATTTTCTGTTGCAATGTTGAAGTAACCATCTGAAAATAATTATCTTCTAGATTCCATTTTGTTCTGGTGATAATCCTAAATTCATACCCCTTATTATCAATTCGACAACCAATGCAAACAATCTTTCCCATCTTGACCTCCAAAAGCCTTTCATAATTGTGAGAGTTTTTGGTTCCGGTGTAAGTAGCCACAATATAAAGGATCTGCCGGTTAAAAATTATCTCCTGAGACGTTTTTCTCATTTTCTGCAGATTTGTGAGCAAATCTCAAAAGTTATGACTATTCCAGTGATGTAAAAATACAGAATCTGAAAATGAACATTCTTGCTCTCTGCTGCAAGATTTGAACAGTAACGTACTGATTTGTGGATAGTATAGGCTGTACAGACCAGCAACAGCCATTCATGGTTCCTTGCAGATAAAATGTTTTTTCTGTAAATTACATTAATGAGCATATGTTAAAGATGATTCCACTGAAGAAAACACTTTTGTTGAAAGTACTGAAGAAACATTATACCATGAAGTTCAAAGAACCATGTCTTGCTATTGAGGGAGTGCAGCGTAGGTTCACAAGGTTAATTCCCGGGATGACAGGACTGTCATATACTGAGAGAATGGAACGACTGGTCTTATATACTCTGGAATTTAGAAGGATGAGAGAGGATCTTATTGAAACATATAAAATTATTAAGGGTTTGGACGCGCTAGAGGCAAAAAACATTTTCCCAATGTTGGGGGAGCCCAGAACCAGGGGCCACAGTTTAAGAATAAGGGGTAAGCCATACAGAACGGAGATGAGGAAACACTTTTTCACACAGAGAGTTGTGAGTCTGGAATTCTCTGCCTCAGAGGGCAGTGGAGGCCGGCTCTCTGGATACTTTCAAGAGAGAGCTCGATAGGGCTCTTGAAGAGTCAGGGGATATGGGGAGAAGGCAGGAACAGGGTACTGTTTGTGGATGATCAGCCATGATCACATTGAATGGCGGTGCTGTCTTGAAGGGCCGAATGGCCTACTACTGCACCTATTGTCTATTGTCTATTTGTGCAATGGCCTTTCCACCCCTACTGGCATGAATTGAAACCTCTGGGCAAAACCTACAACCATTCATAGTACACCTTGGAATATTCCATGCTATTGAGTTGCATATGTATTTTCATTTTAAAGGGACACCTATAACACCAGGTAGCTTTATTGGGCAACCTTGGATGTAACTGCAGACAGCTCAAGCCACTTCCAAAGTCGACAGAATGCGCTACAGCTAAAAGTGAATGCTTTCTCCAGCATCAGCTGCTGTGATGCTCATTCAATGGGCAGTTCAGTGGCTTCCCAGTCACCAGTGGCTGCAGAGTCATTACTGGGGCATCAGTTTGGCAATGTCTCTCACACTGACCCAGATGAAAACTTATGCCCATCAGTGAACAACCCATTCCTTTGGAATTTTTTGCAGGCCCGCCAACAGATCTTAAAACATAAATGAATGAATTCCCAACCTAATTACTGAAATGGCTTGCTACATCTGTTTTTAGACATTTGCAGCTCATTCTAAATACCTTTTGAGCATATTTAGTTTAGTTTAGAGATACAGGGCGGACAAAGGCCCTTTGGCCCATCAAGTCCACACCGACCAGAGATTCTCACACATTATTCTACACATACTAGGGACAATTTACACTTCTGCCAAGCCACGTGACCTACTAACCTGCACGTCTTTGGAGCATGTGAGGAAACCAAATATCTTGGAGAAAACACATGCGGTCACGGGGAGAACATACAAACTCCCACACGGGGTGGAACTCTCTATCAAAACATGGGGGGGACACACACAATTACTTGGTGGCCACATGCGCATGCGTGCGGACACACACACGCGAGGCTTCGGAGGCATCAGCCATGGGCCCTGTGGAAGGTAACATCTGGAGCTGTCCTGGTTGGTGACCGACTCCGAACTCCAGTAACAGCAGCTTCGTCCGCCCCGAATCGTGGGGCTTCAATCGGCCAGTTCGCAGGGCCTTTCATCGCCCAGCGCGGCTTAAAATCAGCCGCGGGATCTTCCATCACCCGGCAGGGGCTTCAACATTGGGAGCCTCGATTGCTTCGATGCAGCAATTTGACTGCGGGGCGATGGAAGCTCCCATGGCCGATTTTAAGCCACGCAGGGCGATGAAAGGCCCCCGCGAACGGGCCGATTCAAGTTCAACTCTATGATCTTTGCTCCACTAGGACGTCTCCCTCCTCCAATCAACGCGCTCTACCCTCAGTCCCACCCACTTACTTCCGCCTCTGACAGAAACCTGCCTCCCCCAATCATCGCGCTGGATCATCATGTCCCCCCCCCCATGCCTGCTGACCGACGTCTCTCTTGTCCAATTGCCGCTCTTGATTATTAGGCCCACCCCCACTGTCTCGCAGGAAGCGGAAATTTAAAAATCCGGATTTCAAAACATGGGGGGAATTGTCCCCACTTCTCAAAACATGGTGGGGTGTTCCCCATGCCCCCCCCCCCCCCCCCCCGGGATTTCCGCCCATGCTCCCACAGACAAGCACTCATAGCTGGCGCTGTAAGGCAACAACTCTTCCGCAGCGCCACCTGGTGCCGCCCATCTGAAATTACTTCTGCTTTGCTGAAGCGGAGATTGTACCTCCAGATGTGGCTGGTCTCCTGGAGCGCTTGGCGCACAGGAACTTCCTCTCAGCATATTGACAATGCTATATACTATAGGTAATGGTTGACAAAAGAATATTACAAAGCAATATTACTCAGCAGGTAACCAGTTGAGTTACTCCAGCACTTTGTGTCTCCCAGCGTGTATCTCTCTGATAAGAACATCCATGTGCTTCTGAGTGAATCAAGGCTTTTTCTCCCCCTCCCTTGCAACTGCACTTTTCCATGACATCCGTAGTGTCCAGCTGCCATGGGGAATGCATCTTTATGGATTGGTATCTATTTCAGATTGGTATGAAGAAAGTTGTCAGCAAGTTGAATACGGTCCAATGCTAAACATGTTTTAGCCAGACATCTGTGTGTAAAAGCAAATGTCACTTCGCCAGTATAAATAGGCTCATTGGAACAGTAAGAGGGTATTGATTCCACTGACTTATCATTTTGATGTCCACAGTAGCCCACAACCTATCTGGATATTTCATATCAACAATTGTTTCTGGGCCATTAACACAAGAATCATCAATAAGCCTGAAAGGATCTTGTAGTTAAGATGAGCAATTTTGGGCAATTTGCTCCAATTTTGCACATGGTAAACCATTCATTGTTTAAGCAAAGGTAGACACAAAATGCTGGAGTAACTCAGCAGGACAGGTGGAGAGAAGGAATGGTTGACGTTTTGGGTCGAGACCCTTCTTACCCTTTAGTCTGAAGAAGGGTCTCGACCTGAAACATCACCTATTCCTTCTCTCCAGAGATGCTGCCTGTCCCGCTGAGTTAAGGGGCTGTCCCACTTGGGCAACCTAATCCGCGAGTTCTGCCGAGTTTGCCCTCGACTCATACTCGCAGCATGGTCGACACGAGCTCGTTGGAGGTCTTTGTAACTCTCCTTCATGCTGGAGAGTAGTCCCCGTGTACTCGAGGCCTCAGCTAGGTCGCGGCATATTTTTCAACATGTTGAAAAATGCCCTGAGTAAAAAAAGGTTGCCATGGAAAAAATCAATACTTTTTTTACTCGTAGGTTTAGTCGTAGTAGGTCGGCATGTTGGTCATAAGTAATCGAGGGTAGTTGAAAGTAGTCGAAGGTAGTCGTAGATAGTCTTTAACATAGTCGAAGGGAGGTCGAAGGAGATCGAAGGTCATCTTCACTCTCCACTATTCGATGTCCAATTTTCGTGAAGTTGGTCGTAGCTAGTCGAAGCTGGTCTTCAACATTGTCGAAGGAGGACGAAGGAGGTCTTCTACATAGTCGAAGGAGGTCTTCAACGTGACATTTTTTCAAACTCTCCAAAACACTTCTAAACTCGCCAATTAGGTCGCCCAAGTGGGACAGCCCCTTTACTCAAGCATTTTGTGTCTACCTTCAATTTAAACCAGCATCTGCAGTTCTTTCCTACACATTGTTTGAGCAAAGTTTTACCATCTGGACAAAAGACCATATGTTCTTTCTGACACTAAATACCAGATTTGTGGTGGAGTAAATAACAGCTGATATATTCTTTTTCAACCTATTATCGGGAATAGGGAATGCATTTGGATGAAAACCTTACAATAGGAAGATAACATTGAGCAGAAATACTTCCCTATCAAGGCTGGAATGGTTTGGTTGCAAAATAGTTTTTTTCTTTATTTGCACATTTTCTTTTGCTCTGATTTTTGTTTACTCATCGTTGCTGCATCGTAGTGCTTGCTAAAACTGAACAACTAGGATTTCCAGAATTTTCATCATTTCTTGATCTCTTTGATGAGCTGTGAGGTACACAAGACACTGCATTTCCTTTTGTGCTGGAAGCTGTCCACGGGCTGAAACTACGCTGTGAACTAGTAGTAGTAGAAGGCCCCCCCTTGGTCATGACTGACCATGGGTGATCCATCCTGGTCGGATGCAAGCCTGGGCGATGTCATATGGAGGACAGGCTGTTGCCCATGCAGCACATCCCCCCTCTCCACGACGCTGATCGAACCAAAGGAACAGCAGGGCCGTTACATTTTTGCACCAGCGCCGTCGCAAGAGCTGCCAGAGCGAGGTTGTAGACAACGACGAACTGCCTTAGGGGCTCCGTCACCGGATTTTCCTGAGGTTTACTCCTGGAGTCTTTTCCATGACTGGATATGGCCACAAGGCATCAGAGTTTTCCCTCTCCTAGATGGACTGCCTTCCCAAGCTGATGAGCCCCATCTGCCCGAAACTCATGGGGGCGGGAGCGTCTACCTTCCCGTGCAGGTCTGTAGCACCTGCCCACTGCCTTATGAACTAACACTTTAGGATATTGATTGAGATAACTCTCAACTTTGAGCCTCGAACAGGGAATCTGGCATCACCTCAGCATTTCAGCAATATATCTGAAAGGGCCTGACTCTCTGTGTTTGACATCCTTTGAGATGACATGTTTAATATAATTTTCTTCCATCCTACTAAACTATTCCCTTCGTCATCTCTCTGCACTATGATTTTCCAATCCGTTTTTTCAATTTTTTGTTTTCATCTTTGACATTGCTTGTCGGATTGTCATGAAATGCTCAACTTGTTCCTTAAGTACGTGAGAAAAGGAAACCTACTATCCTTAATTAGTTTACCTCATGCAGAACCAGTCCCACATCAAAGCAGCTGAGTTTTAATTGTTCTCTGAAGTGACTCAGCAAGCCTCTCTGTTGTATCAAAATACTTTCAAAACAAGGTCCACTGCCATCTTTCCAAGGCAATAAAGTTCAATTATTGGAGCGTAAAAATGCAGATGCTGGAAAATGAAGCAAAAAACTGAGTATGTTGGAAGCCATCAGCGGGTCAATCTGCCACAGTGGGGAGCGAAACAATGTTGGAGGTCAAGGACACTTCATTGGAGCAGGATAAGTGCGAAAACAAGTTTGTTGAATTGCAAAGGAGAGAGGGAGGGAGAGAAGGTCATCGGGAATGTCCGTGAAGATCAGAAGGAATATCTGTAGGAATTACTATAAAACAATAGTCTGAAGAGAAAAATTAAACAAATTGAACAGAACGGTCCACCCACATTTGTGAAGAGGGGTGGAGGACTGAAATTATTTTAGTTCCTCGAGGCCTGTCCCACGGGCGTCATTTGTGAATCCCAAAATCCTGGGGCGCCGCGCACGACCGCGCGTCACTACCTACTCCTCCACGCTTCACCACGTGCCATGCGCGGGTAATGCACGCCATGCGCACATCACGTGCACATCACGACGGCACACGTGCGTCATGACACGTAAATTACGTCGCGCAAATGACGTCCAAGTGGGACAGGCCCTTCAGGGTTGCAAAGTATACTGATAGAAAATAATGTGCTGTTTCTTGTGGATTGAACAGAGGTATTCTGCAAAGTGACCACCCAAATCTACATTTCTTTTTTTCATTATTGAGGATGCCAGATCCAATATACACTACATTTGAAAAAAAGTACAAGTGAATTGTAGCTTCACCAAAAAAAAGGTTGTTTGAATTCCTAGACAGTGGAAGGGAAAGAGATAAAAGGACAGACATTGCATTGAGATTGCATAGGAAAATACTGCAAGTGATTAGTGGAGTTGAGAATGTGAACCACAGTGTTAATAATCCCTTCCATATACTGTAAAGGGAGAAAAGGGTAAGAATTATCTGGTGGCAGAATCCCATCAAAGTTAATGGAAATTATTGCGTATGATCCTTGAATGTGGGGCTGGCGGGATGTAAGTTGAAAATAATGGGAACCCTATCCATATATTTAGATTTACGTGGCTGTTGCCAGGACTAGAGGGTCTGCGGTAGACAAAAGTGCTTGAGAAATTCAGCGGGTGCAGCAACATCTATGGAGCGAAGGAAATAGGCAACGTTGCCTATTTCCTTCGCTCCATAGATGCTGCTGCATCCGCTGAGTTTCTCCAGCACTTTTGTCTACCTTCGATTTTCCAGCATCTGCAGTTCCTTCTTAAACACTAGAGGGTCTGCGGTATAGGCAGAGGTTGAGAAGACTGGGACTCTATACCTTGGAGTGCAGGAGGATGAGGGGTGATCTTACAGAGGATCGTGAGAGGAATAGATCGGGTAGATGCACAGAGTCTCTTGTTCAGAATAGGGGAATCGAGGACCAGAGGACATGGGTTTAAGGTGAAGAGGAAAACATTTAATAGGAATCTGAGGGGTGACTTTTTCACACAAAGGGTGGTGGGCGTATGGAACTAGCTGCCAGAGGAGGTAGTTGAGGCGGGGATTATCCCAACATTTAACAAACAGTTAGACAGGTACATGGATAGGACAGGTTTGGAGGGATATGGACCAAACGCAGGCAGGTGGAACTGGTATAGATTGGACAAGTAGTCCGGTGTGGGCAAGTTAGGCTGAAGGGCCTGTTTCTGCACTGTATCACTCTATGACTCTATGGTGTTGGTGTAGTAAAAGGGGATGAGAGTGGAAGGATGGGGATAGGCAACATCTTCCCATCTCCTACCCTTTCTGCTTTCCACAGAGACTGTTCCCTCCGTAACTCCTTGGTCAACTCGTCCCTGCCTACCCAAACCACACCCTCCGCAGGGACTTTCCCCTGCAACCGCAGGAGATACAGCACCTGTCCCTTTACCTACCCCCTCGACTCCATCCAAAGGCCCAAACAGTCTTTCCAGGTGAGGCAGAGGTTCACCTGCACCTCCTCCAACCTCATTTACTGCATCCGCTGTTCCAGGTGTCAACTTCTCTACATCGGCGAGACCAGGCGTAGGCTCGGCGATCAGTTCGCTGAACACCTCCGCTCAGTCCGTCTTAACCTAGCTGATCTCCCAGTGGCTCAGCACTTCAACTCCCCTTCCCATTCCTAATCTTTCTGTCCTGGGCCTCCTTCATTGTCAGAGTGAGGCCCCGTGCAAATTGGAGGAACAGCACCTCATATTTTGCTCGGGCAGTTTGCACTCCAACGGTATGAACATTGACCAGATAACCCCTGCTTTCTCTCTCCATCCCCCCCCCCCCCCCTTCCCAGTTCTCCCACTAGTCTAACTGTTTCCACCTAACGTCTATCATTGTCCCGCCCCCCCCCCAACATCAGTCTGAAGAAGGGTCTCAACCCGAAACGTAGCCCATTCCTTCTCTCCAGAGATTCTGCCTCACCCGCTGAGTTACTCCAGCATTTTGTGCCTACCAGGAGAAAGTCTTGTTCAAGCGAAAAAGACGACAACCTTAGATGCACTGGTATGGAAAGTGTCACCATCGGATCAAATTTAACAGAGACAATGGGAAAATGGAATGGAGTCCTTACCGGAGGTAGAGTGGGAGGAGGTGTGGTTGAGCTAGCTATGGAATTGATGGACTTATAATGAATATTGGTCACTAACCCTATCCCCTAAGGTAGTGATAGAACTGCCAAGAATGTGAAGGCAAGAGTCAGATATGGACCATGTGAATAAGTAAATTTCAATATGACCCACATCACAAGAACTTTAATTCAAAAACCTTCTGAAGTTCCCCCTGTATTCAGCTACATAAGAATGCTAACATTCTTCATCAACTGCCAGAGAAGAGGACTTTCTCAGATCTCATACCCACACAATCTGCTGTGTTGCCGTATTGCTAATAATGCGTACAACATCTGGATAACTTAATATGACATCCCAGACTGAACGAAACACAACCTGAAGCCAGAGAAGGATCAGTGAGGAAACTTAGGAAGGAAGACAAACCTGTACAACCTGCATACGACATTCCACAGATTACCTTATACCTTCCGTTGATGCAGTGGCCCTTGTACCTCATTGAGTGTGAAGCACTTGGGATGTCGTAAAGTCATGGAAGGCCCCTTAAAAACAAAACAGTTTCTTTATTCTTTGGCAGCTGTGTGGAATTTTGGTTTCCGATTGAATAGTAAAATTGTTTATCAAACGCTGTACTTATTTTCTGACATTGGTAATTGCTTAGACAAATGCGGATAAAGATAAAGCGACAGGGCAGTATTCTGAGAGGAACCCAGAAGGATGTTCTGTCCTTGCCTTATCATGCAACTACTTAATGAGCACTATTCATTTGGGGTTTGTGCTGACGACACCGCAGCAGTCTTGATGAAGACCCACATTTGATTTAATTAATCCATGGCAAGTTGTTATAATTGTTGGCGTTAAGTTGGGAAAAGGGGAAGTACAACAGGATCTGGGGGTCCTTGTACATCAGTCTATGAAAGTAACCATGCAGGTACAACAGGCAGTGAAGAAAGCGAATGGCATGTTGGCCTTCATAACAAGATAAATCGAATAAAGGAGCAAAGAGGTCCTTCTGCAGTTGTACAGAGCCCTAGTGAGACCGCACCTGGAGTATTGTGTGCAGTTTTGGTCCCCTAATTTGAGGAAGGACATTCTTGCTATTGAGGGAGTGCAGCGTAGGTTTACAAGGTTTATTCCCGGGATGGCGGGACGGTCATATGCTGAGAGAATGGAGCAGCTGGGCTTGTACACTCTGGAGTTTAGAAGGATGAGAGGGGATCTCATTGAAACATATAAGATTGTTAAGGGTTTGGACATGCTAGAGGCAGGAAACATGTTCCCGATGTCGGGGGAGTCCAGAACCAGGGGCCACAGTTTAAGAATAAGGAGTAAGCCATTTAGAACGGAGACGAGGAAACACCTTTTTCTCACAGAGAGTGGTGAGTCTGTGGAATTCTCTGCGTTAGAGGGCGGTGGAGGTAGGTTCTCTGGATGCTTTCAAGAGAGAGCAAGATAGGGCTCTTAAAAATAGTGGAGTCAGGAGATATGGGGAAAAGGCAGGAACGAGGTACTGATTGGGGATGATAAGCCATGATCACATTGAATGGCGGTGCTGGCTCGAAGGGCCGAATGGCTTTCTCCTGCACCTATTGACTATTGTCTATAATATTGCCATACATAGCAATTTTTTTGTCTATTTAACTTTTAGGATCTCGGGAGAAATGCAAATGGCTGTATTTATAATGTTAAATTCAGGCAAAACAGCCTTGAGACGTGGCTCAAGACTCTGACACCATGTTTATTAATGATCCACAGAAACACACATAGTGAAGATCAGTCTTTATTCCACAGGCAAACAGGAACATTCAAACAGCAAGCCATGCTCATCTAGCTCAGCTGGCTTGTGAAAGAGAGCGAGAGAGAGAGAGAGAGCTGGCTGACCTTGCTAGGGTAAAGCTGTGTAGTACCGTAATACCATGTAAAGGGTGGCATACACATAGGTGTAGTTTATAAATGGCACGGATTAATAAGGGTTAATCTACAGTAACCGAATCCCTTTGGTTTTGCCCTGTCACCTAAAACCATGATAAACCAAAGTGTGATCTGCAAGTGGAGGGGTCTCCGTTTACCGTGAAATGAAATGAAATTCCAGGTTTTCAATTAAGCCTTAAGGGCCTGTCCCACCAGCATGTAACTCTATGCGATTAGCGCGACCTAACGTGGTTGCTTGAGCCGTCCGGCGTCGCGGGGCCGGTCCCACTTCGATCGCCGGAGCCGTGCGGAATTGTGCGGAGTTCGTCCCAAGATCGCGCGGGGCTCCGAAAAACTGACTATGTCCAAAAATTCCGCGCGGCAACGGCTTGTCGGCTCGCAGTCGCCTCGACCCATTACACATCGACCTGACATCGTGCCTCCGTGAGCCTATCTGTAGGTGCCTCCGTGACCCTCTATGTGTGTGGCTCCGTGGCCCTCTGTGTGTGCGTGCCTCTGTGCCCCTCTCTGTGTGCCCCTCTCTGTCCTGGCGAACTTACCTTAGACTTCGCTCCAAGTTTGCCTCACTTTGTGCCGCGTTGCGCCACTCACCCGACCTCTGCGCGGCCCCTACTGCCGGTTTGGTTGCGCTTGCCACATGCAGGCGCATGCTGGTGGGAACGGCCCTGTACAGGGGATCACCCGACCTCCGCGCGGCCCCCGCTTCTAGTTTGATCACGTTCATCGCATAGAGTTGCATGCTGATGGGACAGGCCCTTTAGTGTCTGTAAAAAATAAATATGTTTCCGTCACATTGTCATTCATCGGAGCTCCTTTTTATCGAAGCAGTGGCCATAATGAACAAAGGTGCATAACACAGCAAAATCAAAGTTTTTTCAGGCTAGTTTCAGGGGAGATGAACTGACAATATATTTCCTGCTGTCAGTGTAATGTGCAATTCCTAATTACTTAGCTTATTGTGTGCATATTCTTGCTGTTAGATTTTATTACCAGGCCATGATGAGTATGTGTCTGGAAATTCATTCCTGGTCAGTAGGCGTAAACAAGCTATATGGCAGCATCTGCAGATTGCAGTCTCCCTTTGAAATGTCATTCCGTTGACGTCGGTGGAATAAATGTTGGAGCCGTACTATGGACCCTTGGTTGGACTTTACTTGGAGTATTGTGCGTACTTCTGGTCTCTGTATTACAAAAAGGATATATATTGAAAACTATCACAAGAGACCAAACAGGTGATTATCTTTTCTTGGGAAGTAACCTTGTGGCGGTTTATACAAATGTGAAAAGCTTCATCAGGGTAGTCCTGGAGAAAGAATTTCTACTTATGAGGAGCTCAGAACTGAAGGCTATACATTTAAGATACTGTTTACTTAGAATAGTAAGGAATACAGAACAAATGGCTTTCTTCTGAAAATAGTGAGGATATGCAGCTTTATAAAACATGAAGTATTTGAATATTTTCGCTTGGGCAGTTTGTACCCCAGCTGTATGAACATTGACTTCTCTAATTTCAGGTAGTCCTTACTGTCTCCTCCCCTTCTCAGCTCTCCCTCTAGCCCTCTGGCGTCTCCTCTACCTTTCTTCTATCCTTTCTTCTTCCCGCCCCCCCATCCCCCCCCCCCCCCCCCCCCACCCTCACATCAGTCTGAAGAAGGGTTTCGGCCCGAAACGTTGTCTATTTCCTTCGCTCCATAGATGGTGCCTCACCTGCTGAGTTTCTCCAGCATTTTTGTCTACTACCAAGAATTTGAGGTAAATAGCTTTCCATGAGGCATAAAGAGCAGCATGGATCCGTTGGGCCAAAGAGGTTTTTCTTTGCCACACATTTTACTTTTGCACTGAATTATTTTCAGGGAATATTGAATAAAAGTACACATATTCTCAAATACATACATGGGTGTTTCCATAAATACAACATTCAGTAGTGAAACTGAAGGTATCCAAACATCCAGGCTATTTTCCTACTTTTTATGTAATATTCCCATCGTTTCAAATCCTGTATTTTAAGTAGTATAGATCATGGTGTACAGCCAAAATAATGAGATGAAGCAAAAAATAAATAAATAAATAACGTTTTTACAAAGAGAAATATCAGATATGTCACTGTCTTGCCTTTTTTTGTGACATTTTTCAAGCAGGATTTCATCAAATCCTTAGGCTAATTTATAGGGAGGTTGCACGGCAGTCGGGGTCACGAACCGTGACCTGTACTGTTGCCACGCAACGCCAAGTGGAGTACACGCGACGAGCTGCAGGTAAGCACTTACCATTGTTTCCAGCGTAGCGGGTCCGTAAAAACATGCCGAAATTGTAAATTTCTGCGCTGTAAATAATTATGGAAATCGGGGTAAGCTTGAGAGATATTTATCCTACTTCAGAATTCCAAAAGTGAGGAGAAATGACGGTAGAGAGAAGCGGCAGCTGAAGGGACAACAACAGCTAAAGTGGTTGGCGAACATTGGCCGGGCAGATATCAAGATTGAAAATATTGGCTATTATCGCATTTTCTCACTGCATTTCATCAACAGTAAGGCATTCTTTGTCTTTTTTCTTGATTCCCTTGCTATCTAAAAAGTTTCAGAAGTGATAAATCTGGCTGTAAAATTTAAAAATTGCCCATGGTTCTCAATTGGGTTTTTACATACAAAAAGATATCGCTTCTGAAGCTAAATGTATCATTAAAACAATCGCAAACCATACGTGGGTTTTGAATTTCATTTTACTCAGATGCAAGCCAAGGAATGACATAATTGTTAGCTGTTAATTGGACATAATCAACCTCAGCAAAGTGACAATATCTTTGAAAGGGACTGGGTGTTTAAGCCGTCAGGACATTTTATTATTAGCCAAAATATACATCTCAATAACATAATGATATGAAACTTACTTTTCCACACACCACTCGTAAGTCTGGAGATTTTTTTAACGATAAATTTAGCTTCAGAAGCGTTTTCTTTTTGCATGTGAGAACCCACTTCAGAACCAAGGGCGATTTTAAAATTTTACAGGCAGATTTATCTCTTCTGAAACTTTTTAGATACCAAAGGAATCAAGAAAAAACACAAATAATGCCAAACTGTTATGAAATGCAGTGAGCAAACGCGATAATTGCCAATATTTTCGATCTTGATATCTGCCTGGCCAATGTTCGGCAACCACTTTAGCTGTTGTTGTCCCTTCAGCTGCCGCTTCTCTCGGCCATAATTTCTCCTCACTTTTCGAATTCTGAACTAGGATAAATTTCTCTCACGCTTACCCCGATTTCCACAATTATTTACAGTGCAAAAAATTACTATTTTGGCGGTTTTTAACAGGTAAGAAAGTACGCGTTTCGTGTATTAACAGTATACACCGGAAGCTGTCGTGTACTCCACATGGATTGAGCTGCTCCGTGCGTCACGCCCTTTGACCCGATGACCTTACGTGCAACCCCCTATACCAGAAAGATTACATTAATTTTGCAATTAAATAACTATATAAGCCAAATTCTGATTAATCTCATGATTTTTATCATTTATCACCCGATAAGATGGTTTTCTGATGTCTCAAGTTTTTGCAGCTGAACGTTGTCAAATGTATGATTTAAAAGCAGAGTAACCCTTTTTATATTTATTGTTTCTTTTTTTTATTGTTGATATTTTGTGTTTAAGCTTTCCATTGAAATACTTAATAATGACTAGAGCTTAAAATCATGAAATAAAAATCTAGTCTGCTCACCTATTTTAGCAATGTCTCATTCTGTAGTCCCTCTCGTTGTCTAAGGTTGTCAACACTATTTTATAACGCTATAACGGGGCACTCGTCACGATTTAAAAAAAATTCAAACAAGGTGAGTATAATGACTGTGGCGTGAACTACGGGCCTCATTGTGGGTTAGGTGCTGACATTTTGTAAGGGAGCTTAGAAATCAGTAGTCCCATATGTCTTATTTGTCTTATAAATAGTTTTTTTTTTCTCTTTGTTTTTGTTTAAAATTTTGAAAGTATTACATTTTGGTCAAATTTTGATCGCTTTTGGTCATAAATTAGCTCAAAAGGATCACAGGTAGGAGCCATTTTCAATACTGTGGTATTTCATTAGGATTTAATAACTTTCAAATTTGGCCACTCATGTCACAGGTCACAGGTATATACACACACACACATATATACGCACAAATAACAAACAATAATAGTGCCTTTTACTGTAAATAACAATAATACTGATTTTAACAATAATATTCAACAATAACACTATTGATGTTATATTAATAATGTTATATATAGATTCAATTAATAATTTTATAATAATATATGAATTAAAAATGTGTTATACTTCCATCTCACTAAGCAATTACTGCTTTTGATGAGCTATATTGAAACTGTTGGCAATGGTATTGAAATAGAGTAATTCTGAGGTTTATGTCATGGCAAATAAACTGTTAACAGACTAACTATCACTTTGGCAGAGGCGGGAGGAAACCATATTGATAGCAGGAACCGATCCTTCTACATGGCAAATCGGAAGCATTAGTTTGTATATATTTTGCATTGCCTGCAAAAGAGTCTATCACAGCAGTGTGAACACATGAATGAATCAGTGCTTTCTCTACCTGATTTCTGGGCAAGAAGTGAGAGTTTGGAGATAACAAATTGTTGATTGAGAACTTGTGCCTGAGGCGACATGCTGGTGTCAGAGTGAGGAATAAACACTGCAAAGTTAAAATTATTGTAAAGTGGAGAGCTTAATAAAAGGACAAAAAACATACTACAACATTAATTGCAGGACAACAAATCAAAAGCTGCACATGCGGAAGTCATCAGTGTTAAAATGGAAAACACATGGCGGGAATCGTTAAAAGGACAGAAGTCTACAGAGACTTGTGTAAATTGATGAAATGATGCTTAATAACATGGGAAGCCACACACTTAACTAACAGTAAGTGAAAAGGGAAAACGTTTAAAACACTTAGAAAACCCCAAAGTACTCTTTCTTCCAAAGGTAAAGGAAATATTTGTTGGGAATTATTCAAGCAGCATAATATTCTTCCAAAAGCAATATCAGGGCAGTTCTATCAGCTTTGTTCGTGAAAACCAATACAGTTGCATTTGTTAGCAATAATTTCCAAAGTCTGGGTTAAATGTTCCCTTATATGCCATACTCACCCATCAAACAGAGGTATCTTATCCACTTTGACCAAGGCCCACCCAGGGTCCTATCCTGCAACATACTGCTCATTCTGCCAGCATCAAAGCATGCCTCACTAATAGGTTTATTTGGTTATATTTATTCATGATTGCAAAAATAGAGCTCTGTGATGAATAATTTGCTACTTTTCAAGCTAAAATTAAAAAAATCTTAAATGTATCCAACATTTTCCATGTCGTCGGAATGCCGAAAAGCCACTTTACCAAGAAAGACAGATTGCACAACACTGTACTTTCCACGCAATTGTAAATTGAAACAACCTGTATAAATAGTATTTCCAGCTATTTTGGGTCAAAATTGTGAATTTTGACTTGGCACATCCAGTCATGTGTCACTCTTGCAATGTCCCCACGTATGCTCCTTTAGGCTGAAGGAACCTGAGAGGTTTGTAGTCCTGGAACATTACTGTTTCTGCCTGTCTGTCTGCTCAGTGTTTCCAGAATTTTCCGTTTTCATTCCTTTTGGGACATCGCAGGAGAACTTGTACCACCTTGTCCAGAGCTAGTTGTCATAACTCACTCCGGGTATGGTGAGGTATTACTCTCACCCTGTTGAATGGAGTGGCCCGATGGCAATTATGAGCCTCAATGCAGGGTCTCAACCCAAAATATAGACTTCCATCTTTTGCCTCCACAGACGCTGCTTGACCTGCAGAGCTCTTACAGCATATGTTTTTTTTAAAACAAATTCCAGCATCTGCAGACTCATTTGTCTTTGATCCTCAGCCCACCCATCACAAACCAGACTGGAGACAAGAGAGTCAAGAGTGTTTTAATGTTGCATGTCCCAAAACAGAACAATAACATTTTAACTTGCAGCGGCACAACAGATTCCGAAAACTTATATCTGAAAAGAAGTGAAATGAGTGTGTGGTCGGGGGGGATGTGGGTCTCTGATGATGCTGGCTGCCTTTTTGATGCAGCATCTCCTGTAAATCCCTTCGTTGGTGGGGAGGTCAGAATCCGTGATGGACTGGGTAGTGTTCACCACTTTTTGCAGTCTTCTTCATTCCGGGACATCCGAGTTGCCGAACCAGGCTATGATGCAACCAGTCAGATCATCTTTAAACATGAGCACCATTTTGGTATCGACTTGAGAAACAGTGCGGAAACAGGCCCTTTGGCCCACCAAGTCCATGCCAACCAGCGATCGCCCTGTACATTAACACTATCCTACACACTAAGGACAAATGTCTTGCAACTTACCAAAGCCAATTAACCTACAAACCTGTACGTCTTTGGAATGTGGGAGGATATTGGAGCACCTGGAGAAAACCCAGCCAGATAAAGGGAGAACGTACAAACTCCCTACAGACAGCACCCATAGTCGGGATTGAACATGAGTCTCTGGCGCTGTAAGGCAGCAACACTGCCAATGTGCCACTCTGCCGCCCAAAATCTTATATCCAAATCTTATGCCTTGGTTATGACTGAATTTATGACTGTGTTGCAATAACAAATTAATGGTTTCAATGGTTTCTTTATTATCATGTGTACACAGCTACAGTGAAATTATTATTTTTTTGCTTACAACTAAGCAAGGCTATCACCATACAAGAGCACAATCCCCTAGTTAGACCAGAATTTGAGTCTACTGAGTCTGTATGCTAGAGGTTCCATTTTGGCATCATTTTACAGTCCCAGCTGCAGCTGGCCACAAAGGTCCATTGCAGCCGTCACTTCCAACCTGGTTGTCTTGAAAACCATTGTCCTCACTCAACAGCCCTCTTCAGTCCTTAATCCCCAGGGGACATCTCCCACAGCCAACCTTGAGGGTGCAGAAAGTAAGACCCTTCGGTTCTTCTTACCGGGCCTTTTGTCCAGTCTCCCTCCATCCTCCTCTTGTAGCAGGTAAGGACGGCACTTAGAGCTAATGCCTTACAGTGCCTGAGACCCAGGTTCCATCCTGACTACGGGTGCTGTCTGTGCAGAGTTTGTACCTTCTCCCTGTGACCTGCGTGGGTTTTCTCCGAGATCTTCGGTTTCCTTCCACACTCCAAAGACGTACAGGTTTGTAGGTTAATTGGCTTGGTATAATTGTAAATTGGCCCTAGGATGTGTAGGATAATGATAATGTGCGGGGATTACTGGTCGGCATAGACTCGCTGGTCGAAGGGCCTGTTTTCGCGATGAATCTCTAAACTAATCTAAACTAAGCGGGTGAGCCAGGCCCTGTGGTTGGGATGGACCGAAGCTCACAGTAAACTGTTATGCCCGGAATATGCAAGGAATTTTGTGCATAAACATTGTATTTTCACTAAACACATGTTATTTCGGAAGTCACAAGCTTAAAGGCGTGAGTTTTCAGCAGTGGTTCTCAGCGGGGACTGATGCTTGAATCATTGGATGAATTTTAAAACAAATTTGGAGTGGTAGTTTGGAGCCAAGAGAAGTACTGCGTGTCTCTGATGCTGACATGATATTGGGGCATTGGCCCTTTTCCTTTCTGATATAGTTCATAACTATATTTTGTCTGCTTGAGATGAGGTCTTCAGTAGTTGCATGTTGGACTGTAGTGAGAATTCAACATAGTTAATGGAAATTAATGTAGCAGTCCTCTTTGTGCCAAATTGATTTGTTCTTAAGTCTTTGGCACTAAATTCAGAGAGGTTGGTAGAATGCAACTTTCAATATCTTTGGGATTTGTGGAGCAGACTCAGAAATCCATTTTGTGTTTCATGGACACTGAAAGTCTTTGCAAGGTCAGTGAATTCCTTGTAACATTGTATGCAGCCTCTGACGTATTCTTGCAACTATAATAATGAAGTGGCTGATCTAGGTCAATTTCTGGTCAGTGGTAATTGCCAATATATTACCAGTGGGGGAATGATCATGCTGTTAAATATGAAGGGGAAATGGAGTCATTTCCTGTTGACAAAGTTGGCCATTATTAAGTACTGGTGCAATATAATGGCACCTTGCCACTTTCTTTCCGAGTTGAAATGTTAACTTTCCTAGTGCATTCAGGCGGACACTATCTCCCCATCTGTGCCGTTAGTATCTGGGGTAAAACTCCTTTCTGAACCTTACGATGATAAGGTGAACCATTCCTGTGAATCCAGAGAGGGTATTTCTTAGATAGACACAAAATGCTGGTGTAACTCAGCGGGACAGGCAGCATCTCTGGAGAGAAGGAATGGGTGATGCTTTGGGTCGAGACCCTTCTTCAGACTCTTCATTAACTCTCGTTTCCTTCTCCTCCTCTCCTGTTATGCAGTAACATGCCCGTAATATATCCATTTTTATTGGTATGACTGTATGGCAAATCAAATTCCTTGGATGTTGCAAAACATGCTTGGCTAATAAATTATGATAATGCGAGATTGCGGAGGAAACAACAAACAGTGACAAAGTGGGAGATTTTCGGAAGTATACTGCATAGGCTTTCCTGGCAGATTCAAACAATAGTTCCAGTTTTGAGGAGGCAATTAGCATGAGGGCAGTTGCTCATGGTTTTATTCGACAGTTGTAATTCCGCTCTTCCAGCTGTTCCAGGAGCCAAGGAGTGGACACAAAAATAGAGCGGAATGCTCTTATCCTGCAAAAGCCATTCCATCATCTTGCAACTGAACCAAGGCAGTCATTGCAGACAATCTTAGTGTGGCAACCTTAAGGGCCTGTCCCACCAGCATGCAACTCTATGCGATGAGCGCGACCTTACGTGGTCATTTGAGCCGTCCGGCGTCGCGGGGCCGGTCCCACTTCGATCGCCGGAATTGTGCGGAGTTCGTCCAAATATCACGTGGGGCTCCAAAAAACTGACCATGTTTAAAAATTCCGCGCGGCAACGGCTTGTCGGCTCGCAGTCACCTCGACGCATTACACACCGCCTCGACGTCGTGCCTCCGTGACCCTCTCTGTAGGTGCCACTGTGACCCTCTCTGTATGTGGCTCCGTGGCCCTCTCTGTGTGTGCCTCTGTGCCCCTCTCTATGTGCCCCTCTCTGTCCTGGCGAACTTACCTTTAAGGCTTCGCTCCAAATTCGCCTCACATTGCGCCGCGTTGCACCACTCACACGACCTCCTTGCGGCCCTTGCTGCAGGTTTGGTCGCGCTTGCCGCATGCAGGCGCATGCTGTTGCGATCGGCCCTGTACAGGGATCACCCGACCTCCGCGCGGCCCCCGCTTCTAGTTTGATCACGCTCATCGCATGGAGTCGGATGCTGGTAGGACAGGCCCTTTAGGGGCTTCATAGTAACATAGTATTGTATAAGGATGTATGTACAATGACCAGTGCCTATTTAAGATAGATATCAATTGAAAAGATGTGACAGTGAATTGTCGTCACAGATGATCAACAGAAAGTACTTGGACGGATTTAAGGATTATTTAACAATGTTAAATGATTGTTTTTTGTAGGATTTAAAGGAGGGATACGAGCCAAACTGAGGCAGGTGGGACTAGTGTAGCTGGGACACATTGCATACAGACAAGCGCCCGTAGTCAAGATCAAACGCAGGTCTCTGGTGCTGTAAGACAGTATCTCAACCGCTATGCCACCGTGCCGCCCTTGCCAGCACAGTGGGATCGACAGGCTCGCGGTTATATCAGGGTTTAAAATTTGCCATATTGTAATTTCGGGTGTGAAGATACCTGCACTCCTGAATACAAAAAACAAACCTCCATACCGCTTAGAAGCTGGAGCAAGTTGCAACAGAATAAACTTCAAAAATAATGGAAAGTAAAGGTGGCGAATGTTGTGTCACTACACAATATAATATGAATAATTACCTATGGAAAATCATTGGCAAACCTAACAGAATTAATTCAATTTTTGAACATAGTAAGAAAGACCAAACTTACATTGATGTAATGCCTTTCACTATCTCCAAATATCTTGCCGTGCTTTACAGCCAGAAAAGAGCATCTGAAGTGCATTTACAGTAGTAATGGAGGAAAAATCATCAGTCAATGTGCAGAGAGCAAGCTGCCACAAACAGTAATGAAGTAGATGACAGGAAGGCTAATGTGGTGATTTTGAATGAGTGATATATATTGGATCTAGTGTTGATCCTTTGGTTAAGATTTCTTCTTGTTTCAAAGCATTTCAGGGGTAAAAACTGCGTGAATAAATACATTTTTCCTGAACTCTCTCAACGACACTCAAGACCTCTCTCGACTACATTCGCTGGAATTTAGAAGGATGAGAGGGAATCTTTTAGAAACAAATAAAATTCCTAAGGGATTGGACAGGCTAGATGCAGAATGTTCCTGATGTTGAGGGAGTCCAGAACCAGGGGGTCACAGTTTAAGAATAAGGAGTCAGTCATTTAGGACTGAGATGAGGAAAAACATTTTCACCCAGAGAGTTGTGAATCTGTGGAATTCTCTGTCACAGAAGGCAGTGGGGGCCAATTCACTGGATGTTTTCAGGAGAGAGTTCGTTATAGTTCTTAGGGCTAACAGAATCAAGGGATATGATGAGAAAGTAGGAATGGGGCACTGATTTTGGATGATCAGTCGTGATTATGTTGAATGCCGGCGCTGGCTTGTAGGGCCGAATGGCCTACTCCTGCACCTATTTTCTATGTATCTTCGACACTTTCCACCAGTGATGGATGGAGCAGAAAATATTGATGCACAATTGTTTCTACTGCATTACAAAGAAAATATGATGGATGTAAAGAGAAAGTTGTGTAACATGGACATTGCAGAGGTAGGCCGTGATGAAGCATTTACAGAGATACTGGAGAACTACAAACCATTGTTTACAGGGCACAAAAAGGTAATAGGTTTCCACTTCAGCAGCATTTTCATCTTTGTACACCTGGAATTCTACCATCTTTCTTTTCCATGAATTTCCTTTGCAATTCCATTCATTGATTTTGCGCGTTATCCTTGGCATTTTAGACCAAATGACTTCTTTTTTTTAATTAAACAGCCTCCACTATTGTTTTCTTTTACTACTCCCTTGCATAGTTATTTTCAGTCCAATGACCTGCTGCTGAATTAAAAAAATAATTCAGACTTACTTCTCCCATCTGCAAACCTCTTCTCCATCTGCAAGCTGCTGGGATGTGTCAGCTCGCCATGCTGTTGTCAGTTTGTACAGCGCAGCACTTGTCTGTTTTAAGATTGGAGCCAAGACCTGAATTTTCAGTGCTGTTACAAGTTAAAATAACTTTCTTTCTTTCTTTCAGATTGATCTTTCCTACTGAAAAGCTCCCTGCTAGGTACACCAACATGCACTACATAACTTTGGCAGCTTGATTTCATTTGAATAAACCAGCTTGTTATTCTACTCACGCTATACCTTCAGGTGCTGTAAATGTGTTCAGCCAAGATCGCATTTTACTCTGTATCTTTGGAGCTTAGCTTATAATGGATGGAGTCCATCTCCTTGCTGAATGTTAGGAATGCAAAATATTTTCTGCCGCAATTGTCTTACTGATTTCTATAGGAAGTTAATTTATCTTTATTTTGCATTGAAACTCTCTTCACACTCATAAAACTCTTCTCTATTTGTATCCAAACAAAGTACAATTAATGGACGCACTCCATTGACTCTCAGTCTGAAGAAGGGTCTCGGCCCGAAACATTTCCTGTAGATGAACATTTCATCTATTCCATCTCTCCAGAGATGCTGCCTGACTCGTTGAGTTACTCCAGCTTTTTGTGTCTATGTGCAATTAATACCTCTTGATTGACATGGTCAAAGTGCAAAGATTCATAATTATTTAATTTCAGAGCTGAAGGAAAGAGCACGATAAGTTTTTGTTTTCTGGTATAAAAGTAGGGGGAATAAATAGCTTTCTTCTAGGGTGCAAATCGTCTCTGTGCAATGGACATTATTTCGACCGTTCTCGTTTTGGTTATGATATTTCTGTGAGAGACCTCCACTGTAACTGTACTCAAGCTCTTTCATTTTGGCAAATAACCATGACTAATAATGACTCTATTCAATGAATTTAGTAGCATTTCTGTGGACATTCTGAAGATCAACTTCAATTTTAGTTTACCATTGATGTACATGCAACAACAATATAAATCATTTTAACCCCACAAACATCTGTATTTTCTACAGCTGCTCTTTTGTTGCCTCAGGATAGCATTGCCATCCTGCAGATCTTGCTCACCTGCAAAGTTAGGTTTTGATTTGTTGCCAACATGGCAATTCTTTTGAAGATAGACACAAAATGCTGGAGTAACTCGGCGGGACAGGCAGTATCCCTGGAGAGAAGGAACGGGTGACCTTTTGGGTCGAGACCCTTCTTCAGACTGAGAGTCGGGAGAGGGAATCGAGAGATATGGAAGGGTGAAAACAAGAGATCAAATGGACAAAGTTCACGGAAAATATAGAATAGATCACTAAGGTAAGATGACAGCGAGGCAGACAATGTAAAGTAATCGGGAGGACAGTCAGACTGGTCGGAGAACTGGGAAGGTTGAGGGGTGGAGCGAGAGGGAAAGCAAGGGTTACTTAAAGTTCGAGAAGTCAATATTTATACTGCTGGATTGTAAGCTCCCCAAGCTAGCAATGATCTATTCTACATTTCCCTTAATCTTTGTCACCTTTGATCTCTCGTTTTCACACCTTACCCTTCTATATCTCTCGTTTCCCTCTCCCCTGACTCTCTGTCTGAAGAAGGGTCATGACCCAAAATGTCACCCATTCCTTCTATCCAGGGATGCTGCCTCTCCCTCTGAGTTACTCCAGTATTTTGTGTCTTATCTTTGGTGTAAACCAACATTTGCAGTTCCTTCCTATACATGACAATTCTTTCTGCAATCATTTGATAATCCTCGGATTCATTAATATCTGAAATGAAAATTCACGAATGTTGAAGCTGTCCTCCATCAGTTTTACCTCTGCTTCACCCATATTACACATGTTTCAAAAAAGTTCATGTAAATGATGCTCCAAATTGTTATGTATTTCTGGAAAGTGATCCTTTTGTTATTTGTATTGTAAAATGTTTATGTTTGGCAGATGCAGTATAATGTGGATAAATGTGAGGTTATCCACTTTGGTGGCAAAAATAGGAAAGCAGACTATTATCTAAATGGTGGCCGATTAGGAATAGGGGAGATGCAGCGCGACCTGGGTGTCATGGTACACCAGTCATTGAAAGTAGGCATGCAGGTGCAGCAGGCAGTGAAGAAAGCGAATGGTATGTTAGCTTTCATAGCAAAAGGATTTGAGTATAGGAGCAGGGAGGTTCTGCTTCAGTTGTATAGGGTCTTGGTGAGACCACACCTGGAGTATTGCGTACAGTTCTGGTCTCCAAATCTGAGGAAGGACATTATTGCCATAGAGGGAGTGCAGAGAAGGTTCACCAGACTGATTCCTGGGATGTCAGGACTGTCTTATGAACAAAGACTGCATAGACTGGGTTTATACTCTCTAGAATCTAGGAGATTGAGAGGGGATCTTATAGAAACTTACAAAATTCTTAAGGGGTTGGACAGGCTAGATGCAGGAAGATTGTTCCCGATGTTAGGGAGGTCCAGGACAAGGGGTCACAGCTTAAGGATAAGGGGGAAATCCTTTAGGACCGAGATGAGAAGGACTTTTTTCACACAGAGAGTGGTGGGTCTCTGGAACTCTCTGCCACAGAGGGTAGTTGAGGCCAGTTCATTGGCTATATTTACGAGGGAGTTAGATGTAGCCCTTGTGGCTAAGGGGATCAGAGGGTATGGAGAGAAGGCAGGTATGGGATACTGAGTTGTATGATCAGCCATGATCATATTGAATGGCAGTGCAGGCTCGAAGGGCCGAATGGCCTACTCCTGCACCTATTTTCTATGTTTCTATGTTTCTATGTTTCCTGCACCTAATTTCTTTGTTTCTATGTTTCTAAAATAACAGTAGAACTCAGAGAGAACTGTGACAAAGCAAAGGCTTTCAATTAATTATCTCTCTGGTTGTGGACCTTCATCCACCAAGAAGACATCAGGCATTTGTGTGAGTGTCCAGAATTCTGATTTACATTCCAGGGAGGCAAGGCTTGGCATTGAATGTACAAAGTCACATAATTATATTTCACATTCCAGCAGGATTTACTGAGGGAATATGGCTGTGTGGAAAGAATTGAAAAAAATTGATACTCATTTCAAGTGGCTAAGAGAGTGTAGGTAATTTGAAACAATACCTTACATATATGTCGAGGCTGTGGAGAAAACTCACAGTTTGCAGTGCATGGATTAAACGGTTTCCCAACGAGAAAAATCATTATCCATGCGAGAACAGAAGGGCATTTGGTCTCTTTGTAGAAATGCAACCCGGATGTCCTGTTGTATCAAGTGTGCAATGTATGAATGTTCCAAATGTGAATTACCAGATAGGCAGCGCACCTTTGAATACTGACCTGCCATTTATCTTGGGGAAGGAGGATGTGTGCTGGTTTCATATCAGCTTACTGATATTTAGCGTCTTCAGACACCACCACAGACCTACCTGTGTGAATCTGAACCAACCGATCTGGTGCTGTTGTGGCTCGGTGATCCTACTTGCTGGATCATGTTTACCTGCTTTTGTGACCTGGTTATCACTTTAGAGGACAGCAGCCAGATCCACTGATACGCCACATGCAGCCATGGACTAGCATATCTGGGAAAAATGATTAGGTAGCTATGATACCTCCAATGTGTACCATTATTGTGCTTAACTAATGTTGCAGAGTTCTAAATGTGTAGGATTGAACTGTAGATGCTGGTTTACACGGAAGATAATGCTGGAGTAACTCACCGGGACATGCTGCATCACTGGAGAGCGGGAATGTGTGACATTTTGGGTCGAGATATTCCTGAGTTACTCCAACATTTTGTGTCTATTTGCAGTGTTCCAAAGCAGTGCTTCTTAAACTGGTGGGTTACACAAAAAGCTGGAGAAACTCAGCGGGTGCAGCAGCATCTAAGGAGCGAAGGAGATAGGCGCGTTTCGGGTCGAGACCCTTCTTCAGACTGGTCAGGGATCAGGGAAACGAGAGATATAGACGGTGATGTGGAGAGATAAAGCACAATGACTGAAAGATATGCAAAAAAGTATCGATGATAAAGGAAACAGGCCATTGTAAGCTGTTTGTAGTGTGAAAATGAGAAGCTAGTGCGACTTGGGTGGGGGAGAGATAGAGAGAGAAGGAATGCCAGGGCCCGAGGACTGAGGGAGAGGTGGGAAGGGGAGGACACAGCCTGGGTTAACAGAATTGAGAAAATCCAGTTCTTAAACTGGTGAATGGTTCACCCCAAGGGTGAATTAAATTATTTTGGGGCAAATTCAACTTTGGGGTGAATGAAGGGTGAATGACTTAATTTATTCAGATTTTTATTTTGTTTTTTAAACTTATAAAAGGGATTGCCATTTAAGTGGTTAGTAAGCTCTTATTGGTTTTAATGGCAGTGGAGCGGGAAATTTGATATGCGTTTTTCTCTGGTTTTCTAATTTCAAAGTCGCAGGATATTTCCCAAATTTACTGTAATATAACCTTTTAGGGAAGACCAGACGAGCTAGTGGGATCATAAATTTATAAATGGCAACACTGGAGGATCGCCCCAGGCAATTGTTAAACAATAAAGGGCCTGTCACACTAGCGCGCGATTATACGCGACAAGCGCGACAAATTCGGACGCGGGGGTCGCGTGGGGGTTAGGCGATCCCGGTGCGAGTGAAGGGCCTGTCCCACTAGCGCGCGATTACACGTGCGACGTCCGAAGGAAGGACGTTATTTTTCATCACGTGACGATGCACATGAGCATGCGCGTTGCACGACGTCGGGCAGTGACGTCATCACGCAACGCCACGCTGAAGACGCACAACGTCAAAACGTCATCACGTTAATCACGTTCTGCGCGACAGGATTTTGCCGCGCGTAATTTTTAAGCAGTGTCGGTTTTTGGACACTACGCGCGATGTCGACACCAGCTACACACGAGTCCGCGCAACTCCACGAGACTCCGGCGATCGCAGTGGGACAGGGTCACGCGAGGCCGGACGACTAAAGCGACCACGGTAGGTCGCGCTTGTCGCGTCTAATCGCGCGCTAGTGTGACAGGCCCTTACTTTACTTTGTGTTGCCAATTTAGCTAGAATTCTGCTAGAACTAGAATTCTATATATATTTACTGTACTTCAATCTACCAGCACTTATTTGCATCAGGCAACATGAATTCTAGCTTTATTAAGGAGGGTTGAGGCCGTTTTTAGGCAATCCAAAGTTAGATTGTGCTATTTTCGTGTAGTAATTTTCTTGCCACTCCTAGTTGGGATGGTGGGAGGTTGGGGGGGCACCAGATATTCAGAACTGAGCAACAGACAAAGTTGTGATGATGCTTTGAGCATGCATGTAACATATACACGGCAGTACACATGCACAACTTCTGGAGAGATGTATACCAAATCTGGCAAGTTGATATTCGGTGGTATTGTGAGCTTTCGTCGGGGAGAGTTATAGAAAGTTATATTAGTTGGATACTAATATATTAAATCATATGCTCCATGGTTTTTTGAGCTAGTTTTCCAAGACACAACTGCAGTAATCAAAGCCCGAAAGGGCTGAAGCCCAGTGTTTAGACGTTTTAATGTGTTTTTTAAATTATTCTAATAGAATGATTTTCCAACCATAGTGGTAATTAAACTTCTTTTTTTGTTTTTTTCACTCCTAGTTTTCTTTACATATTTTTAGGATATTCAAAAAGTTGAATAAAATAAACACTTAGGAAATGAGTTCATTTATGTTTTTTTGCTCATATGAAAAAACAAGTTATATATAAAATTAAACACAAGGGGAGAATAAGACGAAAATTACCAAAAAACATTAGAAAATTTAGTCGAGGGTGAATGAATTTTTGTGATAAAGACTCAAAGGTGAATAGTTTAAGAAGCACTGTTGTGAAACCTGACGGGATAGCACACAACAAAATCTTTTCACCGTACCTCGGTACATATGACTATTAACTAAACTGAACTGTAAATCCAGATGTGGAACTGCTTTTAAGATTTGTGATGAAGGTATGTAGCACGCCATTGAGACCTCTATTCCAGTTACACAATTACATTTCTGCACCCTGCACCTTGCCTCTCCGAGGGACAACTCCTCCTCTTTCCCCTCTTTCAATTCCTTGGTACATTTTGTCGGTCTCTAATTGAAAATCTGGAGCATATTCTTTGAGGATATAAAGCTAAAATACGAGATATGTATAGGAAGGAACTGCAGATGCTGGTTTGCACCAAAGATAGACACAACATGCTGGAGTAACTCAGCAGTACAGGCAGCATCTCAGGATAGGAGGAATGGGTGACGTTTCGGGTCGAAACCTTTCTTCAGACTCCACAGGGGTCTGTGGCAATTAATTCCACAGATTCACCACCCTCTGACTCCATTACTCCTCATCTCCTTTCTAAACTTACATCCTTTTATCATTAGGCTAAGGCCTTTGGTCCTAGACTCGCCCACTAGTGGAAACATCCTCTCCACATTCACTCCATCCAGGCCTTTCATTATTTGGTAAGTTTCGATGAGGTCCCCCCTCGTCCTTCTAAACTCCAGCGAGTAAAGGCCCAGTGTCGACAACCGCTCATCATATGTTAACCTAATCATTCCTGGGATCATGCTCGTAAACTGCCTCTGGACCCTCTCTAAAGCCAGCACATCCTTCCTCAGATATGTGACCCAAAACTGCTCGCAATACTCCAAATGCGGTCCAACCAGTGCCTTATGAAGCCCCAGCATTACCGCCCTGTAATGCTTTTCCTGTCGCAAATGTGGTGTACTGATTAAATATGAGGCCTCTCAAAACCTTTGTGCATTTGTTTTGTTAATCAAACTGAGCAAAACGTTATTGATGACAACATGTATATAAGAAGTAATTTAAAAAAAGATCTGCTTTATTAAGGCAATATAACAATATGAATGTTAACTATTGGAGTCCGTTGTGAAACCATATGTTATGTTCATAATAGAGTCAGGATATAAATAAACAGACTGACTGCATCCTAAGGATGTGGCTAAACCACAGTTGTGAGGCAGCAATGATAAAGCAGCCTTCCAGAAAATAAAACTGGGAATGTTTATATTACTAACTGTTAAAACGTCAACCAGCTTACACATTTCTCAGTAATGTTCACATGAGAATGGAAGCACTTGGGTGAATGGTATTTTAATTTACTGCTATTTTATCTTATGTTTCCCAGTATGCTACGTCATGACTTAGTGTGGAAAACCTTGCAGCACAGCCGTCATCCATACATACCAGCAGGCATGAGTCAGTTTAAGACAGACTTCTTCCTTCTTTGTACTTCCCAATTTACGTCCCAACTTTATCATTTGATCACATCTTAGATTGATCATCTTCATTACTGGATGTGCACAGTTAGTAAGAATTATTAGAATTAATTTGAGATTTCTAAGAAATCTTTGCTGACACAGCTTTGCACCTACCTTTTTTTAATTGTGCTTTCCTTTGGATAGGACAGAGTACATGGATAGAACAGGTTTGGAGGGATATGGACCAAACATGGGCAGGTGGGACTAGTGTAGCTGGGACATGTTGGCCGGTGTGGGCAAGTTGGGCTGAGGGCCCGTTTCCATGCTGTATCACTCTGTGACTCCATGATTACTTTATTTTTTCCATTTGATTAGACTTAAGGGGCTGTCCCACTGCGGCGACCTAATTGGCGAGTTTAGAAGAGTTTAGGAGAGTGTGAAAAAATGTCATGTTGAAGAGCTCCTTCGACTATGTAGAAGACCTCCTTCGACCCCCTTCGGCTATGTTGAAGACTAGATCCGACTAGCTTCAGGAAAATTGGACACCGAATAGTGGAGAGTGAAGAGGACCTCCTTCGACCTCCCTTTGACTATCTACGACTACCTTTGACTACCCTTGATTACCTTTGACTACCCTACATTACCTACGACTAACATGCCGACCTACTACGACCTACTTCGACTAAACCTACGAGTAAAAAAAATATCTTTTTTTTCCATGGCGACCTTGTTTTACTTGCTGGGAATTTATCAACATGTTGAAAAATACGCCGCGACCTAGCTGAGGCTCGAGTACGCGGGGACGACTCTCGAGCATGAAGGAGAGTTCCAAAGACCACCTAGGACCTCGTGTCAACCATGCTGCGAGTATGAGTCGAACGCAAACTCTTCTAAACTCGCCAATTAGGTTGCCGCAGTGGCACAGTCACAGAACAAGGACGGCAAATGACAATTTTTACTTTCTGACCTCAACCATTGTCCGCTATCCAACCAGTTTGTAAGAGATGTGTAGAACAAATTCTCACTGTGCATCTTTCTCTCTCCCTGCGTCCCACTCAGTAGCATGCACGTCAGTAAAGCCTTCACAAGTGGCCTACAGGCAGCTATCCGCGTTTTATGCCACTCAATAACACCAGCCAGACCCAGGTCAACATGTAGTTGACCATCCTTGGGGTATACCATCACAACCATTGAGAGGAAGCGGCCTTCCGGCTGCACTGATTGCAGCCAAAAAGGTGTATTGCATAGAAATAGACAACTCAAACTTACTAATTTAGAAAGTTGGCGTCAGAACTACTGGCCTGTCATTCTGGCCCACCAGTGCCATGTGAAAACTCGAATCAGCTTCTTGAATTGAACAACACATATTGTTTCCCCTTACTGCCTCCTGGAGACGAAATAACAAAGATAGACACGCAATGCTGGAGTAAAGGGCCTGTCCTACCAGCATCCGACTCCATGCGATGAGCGCGATCAAACTAGAAGCGGGGGCCGCGTGGAGGTCGGGTGAACCCCGTACAGGGCCGTTCCCACCAGCATGCGCCTGCATGCGGCAAGCGCAACCAAACCGGCAGCGAGGGCCGCGCAGAGGTCGGGTAATTGGCGCAACGCGGCACAAAGTGAGGCGAACTTGGAGCAAAGTCTTAAGGTAATTTTGCCAGGACAGAGAGGGGCACACAGAGAGGGGCACAGAGGCACACACACAGAGGGCCACAGAGCCACACACATAGAGGGTCACGGAGGCACCTACAGATAGGGTCACGGAGGCACGATGTTGAGGCAGTGTGTCATGCGTCGAGGCGACTGTGAGCCGACAAGCCGTTGCCGCGCGGAATTTTTGAACATAGTCAGTTTTTCGGAGCCCCGCGCGATGTCGGGACGAACTCCGCACAATTCCGCACGGCTCCGGCGATCGAAGTGGGACTGGCCCCGCGACGCCGGACGGCTCAATTGACCACATTAGGTCGCGCTCATCGCATAGAGTTGCATGCTGGTAGGACAGGCCCTTAACTCAGCGGGACAGGCAGCATCTCTGGAGAGAAGGAATGGGTGACGTTTATACTCCACCTTTTTTGACGTTTCAACTCGAGTTGATTGGTACGGATGTCAGGGGTTATGGGGAGAAGGGAGGAGAATGGGGTTAGGAGGGAGAGATAGATCAGCCATGATTGAATGGCGGAGTAGACTTGATGGGCCGAATGGCCTCATTCTGCTCCCATCACTGATGACCTTATGACTCTTCTTCAGACTGATCACAAATCACAAATCCTGCCACAGTGGAATACTCCATCAGAAAAAAGCTGCATGGATAAGTGAACGGCTACTAGGTATCTTCTGCATCATTAGAAAGTGATGTGATCACTGTTGTATTTTCACTGCCCAATAGCTGGCTGGCAAATCTTTAATTTCTATATATTGTATTCTCACTCTGTGACATTTTCCAAATGCTAGGAACATCCAGTGTAGATCTTGGTCCTGGCCTGGTTAAACAAGTGTAGGTATAGTTAACAAATATACTACCATTAATACAATGTAAACAGTATCAAGAAAACTTGATCATAGAAGCCTCAAACCAGTTTAGTTTAGTTTAGTTTAGAGATACAGCACAGAAACAGACCCTTCAGCCCACCGAGTCCACACCGACCAGTAATCCCCGCTCATTACCACTATCCTACACACGTTCGGGACAATTTTATAGTTATATCAAGCCAATTAACCTACAAACCTGTACGTCTCTGGAGTGTGGGAAGGAAACTGAAGATCTGAGAAAACCCTTGCAGGTCATGAGGGTAACGTATAAACTCCACACAGACAGCATCCCTAGTCAGGATCAAACCCTGGCCTCTGGCGCTGTAAGGCATTCGCTCTACCGCTGCGCCACCGTGTGGTGTCAAGAGGACGATCATTGCCTCAGTTATCAACTCCGTGCCTCGGTGTAAACCTAATGGAATGAGGTCCTCAAGAAACTCTGTACAATTTGGCTTCATCTCTTCATCTCTAGCCCTTACCTTTCCTGTCCCTTCTCATCCACTACAGGAGCCTGCAGCATTCAATACATTTTACTATTCCCATGATTTGCACAAAGAAACATTAAAAGTCATCATAGCGCAGAAAGAAACAGTGTGAAGTGAATGAATTTCAAGTCCTTGGATGTAGCCGAGCAGAATATGAGTGGACTGCGCATCCTCTGAGGCATTGTTACATTGCTGGACTTTGCCTTTGCCTCAGGGAAAGCTGAAACGTGCTTCATCAGCCACTGCACAGTGTGAATGTTACTGCCTGCTGTCACGGAGGTGCCCACCACTATCCAACTGGCAGGGATATATTCCTTGCTCTGCTCAAGCTCCTGCATGAGGTTGAAGAAATGCACCATGTTCCTTGACATCAATGAACACATGGGCAATGATCCAAGTGTATCAATGTGTATTTTGCATTAACCTTCCCATATGTGAAATTTCATCAGAACTTAACAGTTCCAAAGCAAAATTACTCCATTTGGCCCATCAAGTCTACTCCGCCATTTAATCATGGCTTATCTAACTCTCCCCCTTAACCCCATTCTCCTGCCTTTTTCCCCATAACCCCTGACACCCATACTAATCAAGAATCTATCTCTGCCTTAAAAATATCCATTTCACTTGGCCTCTATAACCTTTGTGGCAATGAATTCCACAGATTCACCGCCCTCTGACTAAAGAAATTCCTCCCCATCTCTTTCCGAAAGGAACGCCTTTTTATTCTGAGGCTATGATATCTGACCCTGGACTCTTCCACTAGTGGAAACATCCTCTCCACATTCACTCTATCCAAGCCTTTCAGTACTCTGTAAGTTTCAATGAGGTGTCCCCTCATCCTTCTAAACTCCAGCAAGACTCTGAGGCCCAGTGCCCTCAAACATTCATTATATGTTAACGCAAGCAGTGACTTGAAATTTAAAGTTTCTCCACAGGGGCTAGAATCTCCTGAACTTTTTAACCCTGTTTATATTTGCAGCAAATGCAACATTTTAGTATAATTGCGGTCATTGGATTGGCACCATTTGCAGGGATAATCTGATTAAAGAATAGACCCTCAAGATGCTGTTGGCATTAAATACATTTGCTATGCCCATATAAACATCAGGGGTTGTTGATGTGAGTGCCTCGAAGGACTTCCTTCTCTACAAGAAGTACAGTATGTATGCTTCCATAATGTCCAAGTAATCTATTCTCAAAACTTAAACTGAGATAATTGCACTGACCTTGTCACTTTGTGCAGTAGCTACACAGGATGAGAGAACCTGTGTGTTGCAATAAGATGAATTTATAATACAAGTCCGAACTGCAAAATCAAATTCGACATAAAATGTCTTTGTTAAAACGCAGTGGCACAGCAGTGGAGCTGCTGCCTCATAGGCCTGGGCCCCAGGTTTGATCCTAACTATGGGTGCTGCCTGTATGGAGTTTGTACGTTCTCTCTGTGACTGCATTGCTTTTCTCTGGGTGCTCCGGTTTCCTCCCATAATCCAAAGATGTACAGGTTTATAGCTTAATTGACTTCTGCAAATTGCCCCTAATGTGTAGGATGCACAATTGCGATAAAATAGAACTAGTGCACGGGTGAAGGTTGAACGGTGCGGACTTGGTGGGCCAAAGGGCCTGTTTCCACACTGTATCTCTAAACTAAACTAAAGTCAAAAACGTCTGATGAAGGGTCTTGATCCAAAACGTCACCAATGCATTTTATCCAGAGATGGTGCTTGACCCACTGAGTCCAGCATTTTGTGCCTATTTAAAGCTAACATCAGTTTGTTGAAAGAATAAAATAATGGTCCCCAGAAATGATACCACTGCATGGCCAGGAAATTTCCGCAGAGGGTCTGTTACCTTCAATGAATACATAATGTTTATGTTTTTCTACTTCAATCTGATAAATTTACTTTGGCAAAATGAGGATGCTCACAGGTATGATATTGCTGTGTAATTTCTCCACACAGGTTAAAGTGGAGGATTGTGTGAATTAAATCATAATTTGCATTCAGATGTTGCATTTAAAATTACAAAATATCTCTATGTATATGAGAGGAAGATTTTCAGCATAAGATGGAAACAATGAAAATAGGAACAAGAATAGAATGGCCCTTTGAGTTTGCTCTCCCATTCTATATGATCACAATGATTCTCCATCTCGAGAGTATAAAACCTGGTCTCTCTCCTCAACCCTTTTTCAACATGCAAGAACACTGGTAACTGGGATTTGTAGAATGACTACGATATGGCTTCTTGGAGAAGCTTACATTGGGGAGCTTAAGCTGAATGACCCTAGGAGGCAATGATAATAATATGATAGAATTCAACCTGCAGTTTGAGAGGGAGAAGCTGAAATCGGATAAATCGGTATTACTGTTGAGTAAACGTTATTCCCGTTATCGTGTATCTGTACACTGGATGGCTAGATATATGTAATCATATATTTTCTTTCCGCTGACTGGTTAGCATGCAACAAAAACCTTTCACTACAACTCGGTGCACGTGACAATAGACTAAACTCAAACTCAAATTCAACTACAGAGGCACGAGGGAGAGCTGGCTAAAGTTGATTCAAAGGGGACGCGAGGAGCAATGGCAGGAATTTCCGGGAGGGATAATCTTTTCATCCAAAGGGAATGAAACATACTATGGGGAGAATGAAATGACTGTGCTGACAAATGAAGTCAAGATTGCATAAAGGATTTAAAGTATAAAGCATAAAGGATAAGAGAAGGCATTTAACTTGTCAAAAGTTAGTGGGAAGCTGGAAAATTGGGAAGCTTTTAAAAACCAACAGAAGGCATCTAAAAAAGCAATAAGGAGAGAAGAGGTGAAATGTGAAGGTAAGCTAGCCAATATTATGAGGATACTGAAAGTTTTTTCAGATATATAAAGAGTAAAATAGAGGCAATAGTGGACATTGGACCGCTGGAAAATGGCGCTGGAGAGCTTTGGACTTTAGATACAGCGCGGAAACAGGCCCTTTGGCCCACCAAATCCAAGCCCACCAGCAATCACCCCGTACGCTAACACTAGCCTACACACGAGGGACAATTTACAATGTTACCAAAGCCAATTAAAGTATAAACATGTATGTCTTTGGAGTGTGGGAGAAAACCGACACGGTCACAGGGAGAAGGTACAAACTCTGTACAGACAGAACCCGGGTCTCTGGCGCTGTAAGGCAGCTGCTCTACCGCTGCGCCACTGTGCCGCCATAAGTGGTAATGGGGAACAAAGAAATGACGGGTGAACTGGTTACTTTTTTAATTCACAGTGGAAGATCCCAGCAATGTGCCAGAAATTGAAGAGAGTTGGGGCTCAGAATTGCGTGACGTCACTGTTACTGAGGAGAAGGTGCTTGGGAGGCTGAAAGATCTGAAGGAGGACGACACCTCAGGGTTCTGAAAGAGGGAGCTATTGAGATTGTGGAGGCATTAGTAGTGATCTTTCAAGAATCAGTAAAGTCAGGAATAGTTCCAGAGGTCTGGAAAATGGGAAATGTAACTCCACTGTTTAAGAAGGGAGTGAAAATTATAGGTGTTAGTCTGACTTCTATGGTTAGTGACATTTTACAGTCCATTATTAAGGATGAGGATTTTCATTTCATCAACACATGGTAAAAATAGGCTGAAGTCAGCCCAGTTTTGTTAAGGGGAGATCTTGCCTGACAAATCTGTTGGGGCTTTTTGAAGAGGTGAAAAGCAGGATAGACAATGGATGTTGTTTAATTCGATTTTCAGAAGACTACAAGTGAGGCTGCTAAACAAGATAGGAGCCCATGGTATTGGAGGCAAGGTATTTGTACAGATAGAAGATTGGCTGACTGGCGGAAGGCAAAGAGTGTGAATAAAGGGGGCCTTATCTGCTAGGCTGCCAGTGATAAGTGGAGTTCTGCAGGAGTCAGTGTTGGGGCCGCTAATCTTCACGTCATATGTTAATGATCTGGATGATGCGATTGCTGGCTTCGTGGCCAAGTGTGCGGATGATAGGAAGGTAGGTGGAGGGGCAGGTAGTGTGGACGAAGCAAGGAGTCTACAGAGGACTTAGGTTGTGAGAATGGGCAAAGAAGTGGCAGATGGAATACACCAGCACTATCCTGCGCACTAGGGACAATTTACACATAAAGCCAATTAACCTGCAAATCTGTACGTTTTTGGAATGTGTGGAAACCGGAGCACCTGGGGAAAACCCACGCAATCACAGGGAGTGCATCCAAACTCCATACAGACAGCATCCTTAGTCAGGATTGAACCCAGGTCTCTGGCACGAAGGCGGCAACTATACCGCTGCACCACCGTGCCACCCATTGATTAGGCATCTTTCAGTAATCTGTCTACATATCCGTTCTTCTATCTCCCGCGTGCTATTGGGGGGGCCATCAGAGTGCTTGCACCTTTTTTTTTAATTTCTGAACTCCACCCGTATTGCCTTAGCAGATGAACCTTGCAGTAGGTCCTCTCTATGTGCCGCAATGACTGTCTCCCCAATTAGTAGCGCAACTCCTCACCTCTTTTGCCTCTCGCTCGATCACTTCTGAACCATCAAAATCCCGAGGCACTGAGCTGGCAGCCATGTCCTTCTTGCAACCACGTTTCCACAATGGCCACAACGTCATAGTCGCAAACACTGATCCAGCTCGAAGCTTGCCCCACAATATTCCTCCTATTCAAATTCAAATCCTTTTCTATTCAGCCCATCAAAGTCACCATATTTCCTCCCTTCTCCATGCCTGTTCTTCATTTTGAGACTTACTGGTACTAACCTCTACCTTCCCATCACTCCTTCCAATTTCTAGCCGACTTCTATGGTTTCCAGCCCCCTGCCTCTCTAGTTTAAAGCCTCCCGAGTAGCGCTAGCAAACCTATTGTTTATCCCAGTGTATTTGGAGTAGGAGAATCAGGGTGATGACCAAGTGAGAGGAAATAGGTTACGGGGATGCAATGGGGAATCCAATGGATAGGACTGCCCTGGGAGCATGCATAAACATGGTGGACCAAATGGCCTTGTTCTTTTTTTGGAAGGAAATATGAGAAACTGCTTTGCTTTGCTTTCAGTGACTAAAGAACAGGCTGGCACATTGGCGTAGTGGTGGAGCTACTGCTTTACAGCGCCAGAGACCCGGGTTCGACCCTGACCACGGGTGCTTGTCTGTACGGAGATTTACGTTCTCCCCGGGGGTGACCTGTGGGGGCTTTTCTTCGAGATCTCCGGTTTCTTCCCGCACTCCAAAGACATACAGATTTGAGGGTTAATTGTCTTTGGAAAAATGTATAAATGTAAAAGTGTTTGCAGAGTAGTGTTAATGTGCTGATCAAAGCGGACTTGGTGGGCCGAAGGGCCTGTTTCTGTGCTATATCTCTAAACTAAACTCAAACAAGTAACCCATGTTTTCAGGCATGACTTAAAGGAGATGAAAGGTGGAGATTTTAAGGACGGAATTCCAATTAGGGTTCACGCAGCTGAAGTCATAACTGCAAATGGAAGGAAAGAAGGGTCTTGACCTGAAATGTCACCCATCCACGTTGTCCAAAGATGCTGCCTGACCTGCTGAGTTACTCCTGCACTTTGTGTCCTTGCAAGGAGGAAAGGAAATAGGCAACATGAAAGCAGCCAGAGTTGCAGGACTGTGGAGATCTTTTAAGTTTTAGGACAAGAGGTGGTCATGATAAAGTGTAAATGTAAAGCTAATGGAGAACAAGAGCATGAAGCCTGAAAATGTTCAAATGGCATCCCATGAAAACTGAACCAACTGCATCCTTAGTTTAGACAGCAACAAGTGAGATTTTGAGAATAAGACTCATGTACCCAGTAAGGTATATCAGAAAGATAGTCAAACTGGTCAGAGAACAAGAATGGGGAAGGGATGGAGTGAGAAGGTAAGCAAGGGTTACTTGAAATTAGAGAAGTTGATAATATGAAAGGGAAACCTTAATATGGAAGGGATTTGGAATATATAGGTTTTGTTTAAGTGGTATCCCGCGTAGATCAGCAAGAACGGGAGTATTAGTGAACAGAACTTAATGCAAGTCTCGGCATTGCAGATTGTTTGTTTTCCCCATGAAAGCAGCAAGGATAAGCTATTCAGGTGAGGAAGTGGAATGATGAAAACATTCCTTTTCAACTTATTGAATGGGCTTTGTAATGTGAACCCCGGCACAGTGGCGCAGCTGCAGTGGTATGATGCCAAAGAGCCAGGTGCGATCCTGACCTCGGGTGCAGTCTGTGTGGAGTTTGCATGTTCTCCCTGTGACTGTGTGGGTTTCCTCCGGGTGCTCCGGTTTTCTCCCACATCCCAAAGACGTGCAGGTTTGTAGGTTAATTGACCGTTGTAAATTGCTCATAGCCTGTAGGGAGTGGATGAGCAAGTGGGATAACATAGAACTAGTGTGAACTGGTGATCGATGGTGGACATTGTGGGTGAACTGGTGATCGATGGTGGACATTGTGGGCTGAAGAGCCTGTTTCCATCCTGTATCTCTAAAGTAAGCTAAACCACTGGGTTTAATTCACCTTGTGCACTAAGCTTATCATATTCACCGATGCCTCCATCCAACATCGGGAATGAGCGATCCTAATTTGCTGTCAGATTATTGATCGAAAATCTGTCAACGTGCTCTGCTGCTAGACTCAGCATGAAATGGAAACTTGGTAAGATTCCCAGGACCTGTCCCGGGGAACCTCTTTGTGGCTCGCACATCAGGATCAACCTGGCATAGAAAACAGAAGCCCAAGCATTTTGATAGTAAATTTACAGCAACGGTGAAAAAAAATGGACATACATTTTCATTTATTTATGCTAGCGATAATGTTTAAAAATGAAATATTTTGAGGGGATTTCTTATTTTTTAATGATCATTTTAACATATTAGTGATTTTAGTTTTTCTCGATTTTGAATGTCAAAAGTGAGTGCTTTAACATATTTCAAAGGTTTGCACAGCAACTTCACAGGAAGGGCTCTTCTGGCCACCCGCGTGCCCACAGTACACATGCAAAGCCCTGGAACAGCACAGGGTCTTGCCAATTAGGTCCAGGACACTCAACCAGTAATTTGTGCTTTCCATATTTATCCAGAGCAGGTTGGTGCATGGCAGTCGGGTATCCAGATAGCAGGCAGACCGCGGGCCCCACACAGCAAATTCCAGGCCACCTCAATTCTACACCATTCAAACACAGATGATAATGGGTTAAGTAAAGTATTAATATAACTCAGCTGGGAATTTATGTGCACTGAGGAAATTAAAGCCATATAAATGTTTATTGGAAACATGAAATGAAAGATCATAAAGGAACTGTGATTGTGTTGAAAGACAGAAGTCAAAAGATCAGTATGAAGCTGACTGTTCCTGTTGTACATTAAAACGAGCGCTTTTTTCATCTTACTTGCCATAAATTGCTCTTTCTTTAGATGTGCTTAACATTGTGTAGCAATGTTACAAAATTTTGAGATTTTACAAATCAAGTCTGCAATTTATCCCATCAGATAAAGCATAACAAGAAGTTTAATTTGACACCTAATTTACTTTCATATCTTCAGTATTAAGAAAGTTATGGCCATTTTCATGCTCGGAAATGAGTATCTTGCTTCCCATTGCCTTTCAATTGACTTAACTCAAAAGCTGTGATCTGGAAAAATTAAAAGTCCATAACTTTATTAAAAATTAAGAGAACTCAATGAAATTTTCAGTCATTATAGATTGAAGCATTCTGAAACAAATATTAAACAATCTTACTTGGATTACCTGAAATTAAAGTATATAATTAGTTAGTTATCTAATTGTAGCTAATTACAAAATTCAATGAGTAGATCTAAACATCTATCAATTTCTTAAGAAAAGATAAACTTTTTTTTAATTGCCTAAGTGTCCAAATAACATTCACACAATAATCCACAATATAACATAATTTTTAAATCTCATTTTCATGAATTTCTGGGCCAAATGGAAGGAATTTAGTGTTTAATGCCTGTAAATAAATGGCCATTTAAATCAACTAGCGAGTGGGTTTTAGTGGAATGCGGTGGATTGGAACGTTGCGGTTAGCGGTGAAGTCGGGGGGGAAAATACTGGGGGTTCATACATTTTTTGGGGACCCCATTTCGCAACATTAAAATAGTATTTATGCCTCCCAAAAAACCAACTTTTAATAAAAAAATAAAGTATTTACCTTTTTTTCTCCCCTACGCAAAATGCTTCCGGTGGTCTGCGGTCACGGCTTTTGAAGGTGATTTTTAAATTACTCTAGTTAACAAATAACTTAGAGTAATTTAAAAATACCTTAATGGATGAAATGTCGGAGCGATTTTTCTTCCGCAATTAAATCGCCCGACATTCATCGATTATCCTGGTCTGGTGAAAATCGGCACTTTAAGCCCGCCCCCCTCTGACAGGCGCTAAAGTCGCGCACACGGGGAGCGGCAGAAGTGCAGCGCCGCTAAAGGTAAGTTTTGTAACATACCTACATTGTGGATCAAATAGTGGATGGATTCTTATTTTACAGCTATGACACAGAACTTCCAGGGGCTTATGGTCACATACGGTTCTTCCAGCTTTCCAACCTGACTGAATCCGCAGCAAAATGTCAGGATTAAAGTCCTCCATTAGTTTTGTTTTAAACATCGCTTATGTGAACTTAAGCGACAATCAATTTCAAAATAGAGCAAAGCAGCTAGCACAAAATTCCACTAATACAGAAATTTCTGGGCAGTTTCACATGGTGCCAAATTAGTAAGACTGACTTTCCAAGTTCATACGTCAAGAACTGTCATGTGGGTGATGTAGCACTATGAATCAGTCACTTCAAGAAAGGATAAGTCCCTCTACTTAATTTGAAAGTACAGTCATCAATTTTTCATAAAATAACTCTTACATGGTTTATTCATAAAAATAACCTTATTATTCAAATCTTATTCAGAGTTTAGTCATACGGAAACAGCAACAAGCATTTGACGTTTAGAGTTATCTTTCATTCTGGTCTGGTTAAATTCTGAGTCTGGGTCTCATTTACTTCCTCCTGCACATCTTCTGACTCTGTACAGAGGTCACGCCTGATCCATGCCAAAGAAACTGAAAGAGAAACAAACGTAGGCAAAGTGAGAGGAAAGCAAAGAAACCAAATGAACTTGAAACCAAGGGGAGCAGCGAGGGGGAAGAGAAGGCTTTCAAGGACAACGTTGAGACAGATGGTCCTACAATGTTCAAGTCTTCTTCTTTCGTGTCCATCTTCCATGTTTCAAATGTTGACATTGCTGTCATCGTCTGTCCTGACAAGGACGCAAGCTTCCGGCAATCAGTGGGAGCCATCACTTGTTGAAATAGATGATGGTGGTAGAAGAATTAGCTCAGGATACTTCCAGTTTCCAGCCCCGCGACGCGGACGCTTCTGCTATGGGGCCAATATTCAAGTGAAGCTGCTTCAAACTTGGTTAAAGGCAAACGTTATCCAAGATAACGGAAAACAAACTGTACTTCCTCATTGACTGTGTCATGTTGGCATCTCTGACAATATAAATTGCACCCAGAGAATTGTGAATCTGTGAAATTCTCTGCCACAGAAGGCAGTGGAGGACAATTCACTGGGTGTATTCAAGAGCGAGTTAGATTTAGCTCTTAGGGCTAACGGAATCAAGGGATATGGGGAGAAAGCAGGAACCGGGTACTGATTCTGGATGATCAGCCACGATAGTATTGAATGGTGGTGCTGGCTCGAAGGGCCAAATGGCCTACTCCTGCACCTATTTTCTAAGTTTCTATAACTCTCCCATACAATTGGTCTCAACCCGAAACGTTGCCTATCTCCTTCGCTCCATAGATGCTGTCTCACCTGCTGAGTTTCTCCAGCAATTTTGTCTACTGCACATTTCCTGTATGTCAATTACACAAGCCCATAGTCTGCTGACAACTAAGCTGAAACTATAGGTGGAGCAACCTCCACTGAGCAGCTAAAGCTGGCTTTACTAACGGAGCCTAACTAGCTCTACTAACCAAGCTAAGCTACTTGTTTTGATAAAACCATCTCTACTTGCTTACTTGAAGTGATTCTGCTAATGGAACCAATCTGCCACACAATGCTGCCAAAGCCTCAACTGCCTGAGACAATCCAGGCTAACAGCTGTACTGACCATGCCAGACCAAGTCAACTGCTCTACTAAAGGGCCTGTCCCACTTTCCCGAGTTATTCACAAATTTTCCCGAGTTATTCACGAATTCTCCCGAATTTTCCCCTTGATTCAAACTCGCAGAATGTTCGTAACGGGTCCGTAGGAGGCCGTAGATATATCGTAGCGGCTCGTTATGTCAGCCGTAGGTACTCGGGGCATCCTCCCAACTATTGTTTTGCTCGTGGACATTTTTGGAAAATGTTACTTACCTGATACCCCGAGTACCTATGGCTATCATTACGAGCCGCTACGATATACCTACGGATTCCTACGGACCCGTTACGAACATTCTGCAAGATTGAATAAAGGGGAAAACTCGGGAGAATACGTGAATAACTCGGGAAAGTGGGACAGGCCCTTAACCGAGCCAGAACAAGTCAAACAGCCTCAACTAATCAAAATAAATCAAGTCAAACTGCTACCTAAACTGACCAAACTAAGTCAGGTCAAACTAGTTATACTGACCAAACTAAATCAAGTGAAACTACCTAAACTGACCAAGCCAGGTTGGTTTCACTAGTTTAATCGTATTGGCTTTTATAGACTGTACAAAGCTTGGCAGCTGATAGAGAAATGTTGGCGCTCTTGACTCAGGAAAGCTTAATCACTTAAATTCCTGCAGTTAAATTAAAAATGCTCCTCACAAGTTACTGTGAAGCAGAGGTACCCAGACAGTAACTACAAATAGTCATTAAGATATAAATTGCAACAGTGATTAAACTGGTGTTGACCATCTTTTTGAAATATTTGTCTGCTTACAAAGTATTACATTACATTTATTTTTACAGAACATACACTGGCTTTGACAGGAAAATGATGGCCAAAATCAAAGTTATGCTACAAATTACCGCACTTAGAGCCCCAGTAAAACAAACCCAGTAGGCAGGAATTGCATAAAATAGAAGAATGCAAATTCTAAAAGAACTGTTGAAATGATTTAGCCATTCCAAAACGTATATCGTTGTATTATTTAATTTATTCCAGTTTTTGAAAATGATTATACATCCCCATTCAGCTCCTCATCTGTATTTATAACTATTCCTTCCTTTGATTTTGTCTAGTTTAGGTTAGTTTAGAGATCTAGCGCGGAAACAGGCCCTTCGGCCCACCAAGTCCGCACCGATCAGCGATCCCCGTGCATTAACATGACCCTACACACACTAGGGTCAATTTTACATTCATACCAAGCCAATGAACCCACAAACCTGTACGTCTTTGGAGTGTGGGAGGAAACCGAAGACCTCGGAGAAAACGCACGCAGCTCACGGGGAGAACGTACAAACTCTGTACTGACGTACAAGAATGTAGATTTTACTTCGGAGTCACGTGAGTGACTACGTGAAGACCCTGCCAGCACGCATGTGCGACGTATCGTTGAACGCATTGCGGAAGCGACAGTCGTGAGCAGCGCCGCTCCTCCAGCGTAAGTTTAAAAACTTACTGAAGGTAAGTCTCACCACTCTGGTGAGCGTGTGCGACTGGGTGTATTTTGTGTTTCAGAGGAAAAAGCACTATGGAGTTGCGCAAATCCAAGAGAGCAGCGGCAAAATCTGCTGCTATGGAAAGCAGCCAGCAGCGTGCCGTTACTCCAGAGCTGCAGGTGTTACCAGCAGCTCCCGACTTCTCGCCGATTAAGACCACAGGTGCGCCGCGGTCGGGCGGCAAAACCACCCGGAAGTCGGACCGGACTGGGTCCAGACCTGAAGACACCCCATTCGCAGATAGCGACGGCGGGCGTCTTTCCGGCGGGCGGTTGGTGGAGCAGTTGCTCCAGCGTGACCTGCTTATGCAGGGGCAGACCCACGGCAGGATCCTTTCAAGGACTGCCAAATGTCTCGCCCTCTTCGCAGGGGAGCATTAGGTGTCAGAGCTGGGCTGACCCTGAAGAAGGGGCAATGGCTGAACAACCAACTGTGTTAGGGGTGCCAGAAGAATTGTTGGGCATGGTAAACAAACATGCTGTACCAACACAGAAAGGACTGCCAATTCACCCAAAGCTGACAGCCAGTATAAATTACATGGCCACAAACCAGCTGCAGGAGCAAGCCATTAATACTACGGCTGAGAAATATCTCGCTCCAGAGAACTGTAACTCTCGCAATGTACCAGCAGTCAACAACCCCATCTGGGGCAACATGAGCCCATCTATAAGGAGCCAGAAGGTGAAGCGCCAGATGATCCTTAAACTGCGGGCTGCTGGAATCACAGCAGTGACCAGGACAGCTGTTGGGGTTGATTTGCCTGAAGAGCTACAAGATGCTTTAGCATTACTGTGTAATACTCAGTTCGAGATTAGCAGTTACAGAAAGAGCATCATCAAGTCTGCACTTAATCCCAAATTTGAGGGATTATGCAGGACCGGTAACACTCAGCCGTCTAATCTGCTGTTTGGGGACAACCTCCCAAAGCAGGTGAAAGACCTGGATGAGGAGGCCAAGGCTATAGGCCTGATCAAGGTTCCAAGCACCTCAAAAACCCACTATCAGCAGCAGCAGCACCCCTACACATCCACCAGACAACGGTACTATGATAGACCATCTGGTGGTGAAAGCTCGAAGGCCGGCCCACCTGCACAGCGGTCTTTTTTAGACCATGGCCCAGCCCGGCCTTCCTGGAAAATGCGCCAACCCCACAACACAGCAACACAACAACTGAAGAAACAAGGGCAGAGACAACCCACACAACACTGGCGGTAACCATGGAGGTAGGTGGGTCTGGTTCCCTCAAAAACATTGCATGTTTAGATTCATCAAAAGTTGGTGGACGGTTGCACTTGTTTCATCATGTGTGGTGCACTTTTACCTCTGATCCTTACATACTCGGAAGTATTCAGGGTTATAAGATTGAATTTGTATACAAACTCCCCATCCCAGTTCAGCATACGCCTAGCCGGAAGTTCATACTTTCACAAAAAGAAAGAACAGCAGGCCATGCTGGGCTGTTAAGATTAAACACAAAAGAGGTAATTGAGAAGACAATCAGCGAATCTCAAAAGTTCGTATCAAATATATTTACAAAAAACATTATTGCCGCATCATTATAGATTTGACAGAACTAAATACTTCTGTTCAGTATGCCCATTTCAAAATGGACACGTTTGTCACAGCTAAACAGCTAATTTCTGATAGGTACTACATGGCTTGCATCGATCTTAAAGATGCATACTATTCAGTACCAATACACAAGGATCATCGTAAATACCTGAAATTTGTCTGGATGGGACAGCTATGGCAGTATAAAGCCTTACCCAACGGGTTGTCATCAGCACCCAGGCTGTTTACAAAATTATTAAAACCAGCTTTAGCTTATTTAAGGGAACACAACCATATCGTTATGGGTCTCCTTGATGATATTCTCATTGTAGGTGAGAATTTGGAGATGGCTACATTGGCAGTATCAGCCGTAAAACATCTTTTTCAAAAGTTGGGATTTATCATACATCCAGATAAATCAAAATTGGGACCCTCCACAACCATGGATTATTTGGGGTTCACTATTTAGGTATGTTACAATACCTACCTTTAGCAGCGCTGCAGTTCTGCCGCTCCCCGTGTGCGCGACTTCGGCGCCTATCAGAGGGGGGCGGGTTTAAAATGCCAATTTTTTCTAGGCAGTTCAAATCAATGAATGTCGGGCAATTTCGTCTCTAAAGAGAAATCGCTCCGACATTTCATTCATAAAGGTATTTTTAAACTACGCTAGATTATTTATTAACTAGAGTAGTTTAAAAATCATTTTCTAAAGCTCTGAACAGTGACAGCAGAACGGACCTAAGGTAGGCGATAAAAGAAGCTACACAGTTTATTTTTACATAAAAACTTGGTTTTTAGGGAGGCTTTAATCACATTTTCATGTTGCGAAAAGGGAACAAAAAAAAATGTATGAACCGGCTGTATTTTTCATACTGACTTCACCGCAAACCGCAATGTTCCAATCCACCGCATTCCACTAAAACCCACTCGCTAGTTGATTTAAATGGCCATTAATTTACAGGCATTAAACACTAAATTCCTTCCATTTGGCCTATAAATTCATGAAAATTAGATTTAAAAATTATGTTATATTGTGGATTATTGTGTGAATGTTATTTGGACACTTAGGCAATTTAAAAAAAGTTTATCTTTTCTTAAGAAATGGATAGATGTTTAGATCTACTCATTGAATTTTGTAATTAGCTACAATTAGATAACTAGCTAATTATATGCTTTAGCTTCAGATTATCCAAGTAAGATTGTTTCATATTTGTTTCAGAATGCTTCAATCTATAATAACTGAAAATTTCATTTTCTCTTAATTTTTAAGGAAGTTATGGGCTTTTGACTATTCTAGATCACAGCTTTTGAGTTAAGTCAATTGAAAGGCAATGGGGAACAAGATGCTAATTTCCGAGAATGAAAATGGTCATAACTTTCTTAATACTGAAGATATGAAAGTGTCCAATTAAACATATTTTTATGCTTTATCTGATGGGATAAATTGCAGACTTGATTTTTAAAATCTCAAAATTTTGTAACATTGCTACACTATTGACTCTGTGCAAATGTCTATCACCTTGCCACCTAACAAAGTGATGGACTTGATAGAAGCATGCAGAAGCCTCACTGGCATCAGGGAACCATCCATTCGGCAAGTAGCCAGAGTGGGAAATTAGTGCCTGCATTCCCAGCAGCACAATTTGGACCACTCCATTATCAAAACCTTCAAAGAGCAAACATCTTAGCTCTCAAAAATCATGCAGGCCATTTTGATAGGCCTATGAAACTACCAGGGAAAGCAAAATCAGAATTAAACTGGTGGACAGAAAATGCTCAGCTTTGTTCTAACCCCATCACTATCATGAATCCCTCGGTTACATTACAGACTGATGCCAGTGCTAAAGGTTGAGGAGCAATTAATACCACCACTAGTTGTGGTGGCAGATGGATTGCACAAGAATTAATCATGTTTAAAGCACTAGGGATTAATTATCTAGAAATGCTGGGAGCATTTCATGGACTCGGAGCCTACTGTTCGGATATGCACCAGTTGCATGTAAGGTTACAAATTGACAATACCACAGTGGTGGCCTATATTAATCATATGGGTGGAATAAAGTCGATATCATGTGATGAATTGGCTAATAATATCTGGCACTGGTGTCTGGAAAGAGAGATTTGGATCTCAACCACTTACCTTCCAGGTAAGCTAAATACAGTGGCAGACACCAGGTCACCCAAATTCAACGACAACATAGAATGGATGTTGGATCGGAAAGTGTTTACCGATATTATAGAACGTTATGGGACACCAGATATCTACCTTTTTGCATCCAGACTAAATCACCAACTACCAACATATGTTGCTTGGGAACCAGACCCAGGGGCAGCAGCAATGGACGCTTTCTCACGGCATTGGGGGGATTTGTTTTGCTATGCATTTCCCCCCTTCTGTCTCATCAGTCGGGTCTTGCAGAAAATTAAACAAGACTCCGCAACGGGTATTTTGGTTGTTCCCAACTGGCCTACCCAACCATGGTTCCCAGCAGTACAAAAGATGGCCTCAGAACCCTGCATCCGGATAAACAAACGGCCGAGTTTGTTGGTACATCCCGTTACAGGGGATTGTCATCCATGCCATGACCGCATGAACTTGTTAATTTGCAGATTCTGAACAGGCCATTTCTGGGATACGGGCTCGCCGACAGAACGATCAATGCCATCTCAGCGTCGTGCAGGGAGTCCACCAGAAGACAGTACCTGACAAATGTCAGGAAATGGGAAGTGTTCTGCACCAGGACGAACATATGACTCAGCCACCATCACTGAAGTGCTGGAGTTTCTGGCTACCCTTCATTTCGATGAAGGATTGAGTTACAGTGCCATTAATTGTGCAAGGAGTGCCCTATCTAATTATCTGGGCAGAGGGAGTGATCATCTGGCTATAGGATCACACCCACTAGTATCTAAACTAATGAGGGGAGTATTTAACTCTAATCCCCCCAAGCCCAGATACACCCATACATGGGACATAAGCATAGTTTTAACTATGTTATGAGGATGGACACCCATAACGGGGCTCACCTTGGACAAACTTACATACAAGATGGTAATGATTATGGCACTTGTATCAGCACAACGGGTCCAGTCCTTACACAAATTAAGTTTGAATGCCATGTATATCACAAATGGCAAAATAACCTTTCTTATACAGGGGTCACTTAAATAAGACCGACCCGGTTCATCTGGCCAAAAATTAGAATTTCTGGCCTATCCTGCAGATAGTCGACTCTGCATTGTGACACTTATTTTACAATATATAGAAGTCACTAAGACTCTTAGGGGCACGGAGACAGCTTTACTCATAAGCCATAAACGTCCTCACCATAAAGTCACGGTGCAAACCATATCCAGATGGTTAAGGGTGGTATTAGATGCAGCGGGGGTGGATACTAATGTTTTCAAATCTCACTCCACCAGGGCTGCATCTACATCGGCGGCTAGGATGATGGAAGTTCCTTTGGACCACATCCTGGCCACAGCGAGTTGGAGCAATGAACAGACTTTTCAACGCTTTTATAATAAACCTGTGGCCGCCCCTGACAGGTTTGCAGGGAAAATTTTGAGTTCTGTAAAATAAATTACCCAATGTGGGGATATATTATTTTGGTATGAATAAATACCTTCTTTGTTTTTCAGCACAGTGTCATGTCTGAAATACGTTCATCCTACTTTCCTAGCATGGCGGTGTGTGAGCATGGACTCGTTCCAAGGAATGAAATCACAGAGCTTTGAAATCTTCACGTAGTCACTCACGTGACTCCTAAGTAAAATAGTAAGATTAAATGAGAACTTACCAGTTTGAAGTTTGATCTTTATTTTATGAGGAGTTACGATGAGGGATTACGTGCCCTCCGCTCCCAAAACCCTCTATTGTAAAGTTCAACTGGTATGAAAGTTCTCTCTTATCTTACTATATTAGTCTACTCTGGTATCTGTGATTTCTCACCACTGCTTTGAAGAATGTCACGCATGCGTGCTGGCGGGGTCTTCACGTAATCCCTCATCATAACTCCTCATAAAATAAAGATCAAACTTCAAACTGGTAAATTCTCATTTAATCTTACTATTAATTGGCCTAGCGTATGTGTAAATTATCCCTAGTTTGTGCAGGATAGTGTTAATGTGCGGGGATCGCTGGTCGATTCGGACTATGTGGGCTGAAGGGCCTGTTTCCGTGCTGTATCTCTGAACTAAACTAAACTCACCCTGAACTCACTATTTTCCAGTCTGAAGAAGATTGACAAATGGTTAATAAGTCGTAAAGGGCCTGTCACACTAGCGCGCGATTAGACGCGATAAGCGCGACAAATTCGGACGCGGGGGTCGCGTGGGGGTCAGGCGATCCCGGTGCGAGTGAAGGGCCTGTCACACTAGCGCGCGATTACACGCGCGACGTCCGAAGGAAGGACGTTATTTTTCATCACGTGACGATGCGCATGAGCATGCGCGTTGCACGACGTCGGGCAGTGACGTCATCACGCAACGCCACGCTGAAGACGCACAACGTCAAAACGTCATCACGTTCCGCGCGACAGGATTTTGCCGCGCGTAATTTTTAAGCAGTGTCGGTTTTTGGACACTACGCGCGATGTCGACACCAGCTCCACACGAGTCCGCGGAACTCCACCAGACTCCGGCGATCGCAGTGGGACAGGGTCACGCGAGGCCGGACGACTAAAGCGACCACGGTAGGTCGCGCTTATCGCGTCTAATCGCGCGCTAGTGTGACAGGCCCTTAAATCTCTGTTTATTCAGTCTCCCTTTTCTTGATTATGTACAATTCCCTCTCCATGTGTAACATTTATAGAATTGGTAAACTTTTTAAAGAGATATCATAAACGTCACCCATTCATAGAAACATAGAAAATAGATGCAGGAGGAGGCCATTCAGCCCTTCGAGCCAGCATCGACATTCATTGTGATCGTCCCCAATCAATAACCCGTGCCTGCTTTCTCCCCATATCCCTTGATACCACTAGCCCCTAGAACTCTCTCTTAAATCTATCCAGTGATTTGGCCTCCACTGCCCTCAGTGGCAGGGAATTCCACAAATTCACAACTCTCTGGGTGAAAACGTTTTTCCTCACCTCAGTCTTAAATGGCCTCCCCAGAGATGCTGCCTGTCCCTCTGAGTTACTCCAGCATTTTGTGCCTATCTCCAGAGATGCTGCCTGTACCGCTGAGTTACTCCAGCATTGTGTGTCTCCTATCTCATGAATGAGAGGTAGGCTTTTTACAGCATTGACTCAGAGGATACAAGTTTATATCAGCACCAATGTTGGAGATAACAGCCTGATAGGTATGATTACTTGTTGAGTTAAATCTCTTTTCTTGCATTGAAAGTTGAGAGCTACTGGTGATTTATTTGAAACACAAATTCTAGAAATGCATTCCATCTATAGCACAATAAATGTTATGAACTAAACATAATGTGTTGTACTCGGTCCCTGAAATTTAGCTTCACAATGGCCATTGCTGGTGGAGTTCAAATTTGTTGATCTCTCTCTATACAACTTTGACTATTTTAAAGCCGAGAGACACAGTGAAATGTACGAGTTGAACAGAAGTAGACCCAACAGTGAAGTAAACTGAAGATATTCACAAAATGCTGGAGTAACTCAGCGGGACAGGCAGCATCTCTGGTTGGAAGGAATCGATGACTTTTCGGGTCGAGACCCTTCTTCAGACTGAGAGTCAGGGAAGAGGGAGAAACAGAGATAAGGAAGGTTAAAGTGTGTGAAAACAAAAGATCAAAAAAGATGAGGTCAAGGAAAATGTAGTTAGCCAGGAGAAGGTGACAACAAAGCAAATAGAGGTAAAATGTAATCGGGGACAGTCAGACTGGTCAGAGAACTGGGAAGGGGGAGGGATGGAGAGAGAGGGAAAGCAAGGGTTACTTGAAGTTAGAGAAGTCATTATTCATATCGCTGGAGTGTAAGCTGCCCAAGCAAGATATGAGGTGCTGTTCCTCCAATTAACACTGGGCCTCACTCTGACAATGAGGAGGCCCAGGACAGAAAGGTCGGTGTGGGAATGGGAGGGGGAATTGAAGTGTCTAGCAACTATCAGATCAGGTAGGTATTGGCGGACTGAGCGGAGGTGTTCAACGAAACGATCGCCGAGCCTGCGCTTTGTCTTGTCGATATTTAGGAGTCCACACCTGGAACAGCGGATACAGTAGATGAGGTTGGAGTGGGTGCAAATGAACCTCTGCCTCACGTATTTACCTCTTTCATTGCTTGTCTAATGTGAAAATGTCAATTAATGTGAACTTTTCTGTGAAGTGTGTACTGTTTGTACCGCTACATCTTTACATGGAGCATGTAGTCAATGTTTTTCCAGCAAGCTTCCTTTGTTGGAAAAGGCACACTGCTGCCACAACAATCCCTTTCTATACTCAATCTATAACGTCTTCAGAAATATTTGTCAAACATGAAATAATGTTAAGTGATTCACGATGGTTGCCTTTAATAATACCATGCATTTCTAAATTCTGCTTTTAATTATACATTCTATAGATTTCCTATATGCATATTTTCAACTGGAATAAACTAAACCTAAATGTACTGAGGATCTATCTATCAGTGGTTAAGAACTAATGGACCCTGACATACAGAAATAGAAGACAATCTGGGATAAGAAAGGCACTGGAAAGATGCAATGGTTTGAAGGCAGCATGCAGGAAAACACTGTGTACCCTAGTTTTTGACTTTCTCTTGTATAATTTATGGTCTGCATGTTGTCTGAGTCCACCTGCCTGAGCTGCTGTTACAGCCAAGATTTTCATTGTACCTGTACATTTACACCTGACAAGAAAACTGGCTCAACTTGACATGAAATGCCGTTTGGCCGCAACTACAACAAATAATCTTCAATGAGGGCAACAAGTTGAGAAAGGAAGGTATCTTCATCCCCGTCATTATCCATCATGGTAAACTGTTCAAACGTGCTCTGCCTTGAATTGCCAATATGAAATCCACTCATTGATACAAGCATGACATGGCAATAACCCAGGCAGGAAATCCTGCAGGAATTTTGAGGCTTTGTTCAATTCATCACAAAAGGTGTAAAACATCTGCTCGAACTGCCCAAAATAGTTTCAATGCATCACATTGTTTAAACTGTGCAATGTAGTTCATTGCAAGTGTATTGTCAAATGGGTAGTGTCATGTTTTTGAGTGAAAGGCAGCTGGTGTGTACAGGGTGCTATTTTCTAGAGAGCAATCAATGTTATGTAGTTGCAACTGTCAAATGTCACAAACAATGTCATCATATTTCACAGGGTTTTGTGGAGGTAGGCCAGCAGTGGCTTACATATTCCCCCGAGAGAGTTTGTGCATTGAAATGCAGCATTGTAATTTCCATATTAACCACGATGTAAAGTTTATAAGCCACTTATTAAACCACTATCATATTTGCCTTCACCGCCAACCCTTGCAGCACATTCCAGGCACCCACTACCCTCTGTGTTAAAACTTGCTCCACACATCTCCTTTAATCTTTGTCTCTCCGACCTTAAAGTTATGCCCTCTAGTCCTTGGCATTAACATCCTAGGAGAAAAGATTCTGACTGTTTACCATATCTTTGCCTCTCATAATTTTATATACTCCCACCAGGTCTCCCCTCAGCCTCCAATACTCCAGGGAGAACAATCCAAGTTTGTCCAAACTCTCCTTATAGCCAACACCTTCTAATTGAAGTAACATGTGGTAAACCTCTTCTGCATCCTCTTCAAAGCTTCCATCCCCTTCCTGCATTAGGGTGAGCAGAACTGAACGCAATGCTCCAAACGAGGCCTAACCAAAGTCCTATAAAGCCGCAACACGATTGCTTGACCTTTATATTCGATGCCCCAACCAATGAAAATGGACACACCATACAACGTTTTCACCACTCTATCTACTTGCCTTGCTACTATCAGGGATCGTTGTACTTGGACCCCACGATCTCTCTGTACATCGATGCGGTTAAGGGTCTTGCCATTAAATGCATGCTTTCCGCTTGCATTTGATCTCCCAAAGGGCCTGTTTCCATGCTGTATGACTCAATTACTTTTTTTGTCACCCAAGGTTCCCTTCCCATACCACACCTATCCTTCCTCCTTACTGGAACATGCCAGTCCTGACTTCTGGTCAGCACATTCCTGAAGAAGGATCTCGACCCGAAACGTCACCTATTCCTTTTCTCCAGAGATCCTGTCAAACCCACTGAGTTTCTCTAGCTCTTTGTGTCTCTCTTCGGCTCATGCCGCACCTGAATTCTGCTCATTGTTAAAAGTATAAACTTGGTCATTCTAACTTAGATTCAAGCACTAGGGCAATAATTGGTCACATGTTTTCAGTCACTGTGTTTTTGTTGTGGACACAATTAGAGGAAAAAGAGAGGAATATGATTTTAAAACAAAATATTTCAGTACAGATGAATGCAAACATTAGTTGTGACTTCTTTTCTCTCTACTTTGTATTCGTTTTTCAGGATATGGGTGTCACTCATAACCCTTGAGAAGCTGGGATGAAGGGTCATGGCATATTCATTCACTAATATTTTTAGCCCTATGTTTTTTTGCTCAAATGCTTATTATTCTTAATTGGAGCACAGCTTTCTAAATGAGGAATAAAGTGAGCATTGATTTGAAGAAATATATACTTGTATTCCTGTTCATTTCAAAACCCTTATTTGGGACATATTTGGAGTTTATAATATATAACATATAACATATAACAATTACAGCACGGAAACAGGCCTTCTCGGCCCTTCCAGTCCGTGCCGACCATTTATTTTCCTCTAGTCCCATCTACCTGCACTCAGACCATACCCCTCCATTCCCTTCCCGTCCATATACCTATCCACTTTTAAATGTTAAAATCGATCCTGCCTCCACCACTTCTGCTGGAAGATCATTCCACACAGCCACCACTCTCTGGGTAAAGAAGTTCCCCCTCATGTTACCCCTAAACTTCTGTCCCTTCATTCTCATGTCATGCCCTCTTGTTTGAATCTTCCCTACCCTCAATGGGAAAAGCTTATCCACGTCAACTCTGTCTATCCCTTTCATAATTTTAAAGACCTCAATCAAGTCCCCCCTTAACCTTCTGCGCTCCAAAGAATAAAGACCTAACTTGTTCAACCTTTCTCTGTAACTTAGTTGCTGGAACCCAGGCAACATTCTAGTAAATCTCCTCTGTACTCTCTCTATTTTGTTGACATCCTTCCTATAATTAAGCGACCAAAATTGTACACCATACTCCAGAATTGGTCTCACCAATGCCTTGTAGAATTTTAACATTACTTCCCTACTCCTATATTCAATGCTATATATGGAAGCATTAATTTGATACAGCAATCCAATTTCTATAATGTAAGTTTCAAGGAATTGATAGAATTGCAATGTAGTATCTACGGGTTGTCAGATTCTAAATGTGTATAAAATTAAAAAAATATGAATCCAATTTGAAAATCTAAAATGAAACAGGATAAAAAGTTAACATTACAGATTACAGATGATAAGGAATAGCAGTAGAATTAGGCCATCAATCATGGCTCTCCCTCCTAATCTAATTCTCCTGCCTTCTCCCCTTCACCTCCCCATAAGATTTAATATTGAATTCCACAGTTTCAAGGAACTTGTTTTCTTTGCATCAGATCTGGTCAGATTTTCTCTCTCCACATGCCCAGGTTATTGAAGGTAAGCAGCTACAAGCCACCATCATCACCATCTTATCATAAAGCACAAACCAAACACGCATTTATACTAATTCCATTTTATTCTATACACATCTCGATCAACACCCTATAGTTTACAGTGGCCAAATAATGTACTGACCTTCCTGTTGTTGGCACGTGGGTGTAACCCGACAACACGGAGAAAACTCATTTGGTTGTGGTGAGAACTTTTAAACACATGTACAGCACCGAATGTCAGGATGAAAGCAAGATTACCAGTCGTGTTAGGCAGCAACTCTGCTATCTATGCTACTGTACAACCCAATTTAAGTATGCTACCACTTTTAGAGATTTATAGATGTATACCCTCTTCTTTAATAGTCCCTATTATACAATATATCATTCATCCTTGTTAGACCTCCAAAATACATTCACGATATACTTATTGGGATTACATTTTGTGCCATTGCTCTGCCCAATGTATCAACTGATCAACATCACTCTCCATCTCACTCTCAATAACACTGCTAATTTTTTTGCCTGCTCCAAATTTACTAATCATACTTTCTACATTTTCATTCAAATCATCAATGTATATGACAAACAGTAACGGTCTCTGGGACCATTCTCTTTGTATGCCACGAGATAAAGGCTTACAATCGCAAAAGGAACTGCCCACTATCGTCTTCTGCCTCCTATTACCAAGCTACCTTTGTATCCATTTGGCCAATTTGCTTTGGGCTCTAATGTTTTGGACCAGCCTTCCAATTGAAATCTTGTCAAGGCCTTACTGTTATGGTCAGTGAGCGGCAGTGGCATATCTGGTATAGACCTCTAGTGCTATCTGTGTACAGTTTGCACGTTCTCCCTGTGACCCCATGGGTTTCCTCTGGGTGCTACGGTTTCCTCCCACATCCGAAAGACGTGCGGGTTTGTACGTTAATTGCTCCGTATTGCCTTCAGAATATGTATTGTTGCTTCAGAAAAAAATTGTTCAAACAGAATCTCCCAACAACAAGGTCACGCTAACTATCCCTGATTAATCCCTTCTTTGCCATGTGTAGACTCATCCTGCCCCTTGGAATTTTTTTTCCAATAACTTCCCTATTCATTGAAATTCCTGCTGCCCAAATGTGGTATAAAGATACCACTTTTGGTTTCCTCCATGTCATCTGGCATGTCACCTGTGGATAGTGAAGATTTAAATATCTCCCTCCGGGTTTCAGCAAACTCCACCTTTGCCTCCCATAGCAACCCGGATACATCTCATCAGGTCCTGGGGATTTCTCCTCAGTAAATACAGATGAGAACCGCTCATTTCAAATCACACCCCTATCATCTGGCTGCATGTAGAGGTTATTTCTCTGGTCCCCATCCGGCCCTTTCCCGAGTCACCGTCCTGCTCTTAATATACTCACAAAATTTCACTGGCAGAAAAAATGTTCCTTAATTTTATCCTGCCATTTGTTTTTTCTCATAAAACTCTTGATATTCTTTGTCATTCAGCGTTCCTGGAACTTGTCTTGCTTATGTTTCACTCTTAAGTATATGTTGGCCCAGAATTCTCACTAGTTTACTTGTAATTTAAAATCCCACTTACCAGATGTAGATTTAACTGTAAGTAGCGACTCCCAAGTTTGCTAAGCTTTTGCCAAGTTCTGTCTTTTGATATTCAAAATGGTCTTCCCTAAACTCAGGATAATTTCTGCACCACCCTTCTACCTTAAAACTTGCAGAGTTATGGGCCTGTCCCACTTTGGCTATTTTTAGGCAACTGCCGGTGACTGTCATTGTTGTAGCGGGCCACCGAATAACCGGTGACTGGACCCCCCTTCCACATAAAGTTTGAAATAGAATCATTACTTTAACAACAACAAAAAAAACGGTCAGCACCGGCGACAATCTACATTAACCTGGTGACAATCTACGACAGCACCTACGTCAGGAGAAGTCAAGCTATGCTCATTGGCGTCAGGCCCACTGTCGCCGACCGTCTCTGACTGTTTTCAATATGTTGAAAATCCAGCGGCGACCAGAAAGACACTACGACTCTTTGGGCGACTGAGGAGACTACTTTCGACTGAGGAGGCTACTCACGACCATATAGGCGACACCCCGGCGACCATGTGGTGACAACCTAGTCGCCTAAAAAATAGCCTAAGTGGGACAGGCCCATCATTGTCACAGTGTGTTTTGTGTATCTTTACTTGGAGCTGGTGTACTTGGTCACCACCTTTGTCCCTTCCAACACAACATGCTTGGCCAGCTCCCCGGGCAGCAGCAGGCGCACGGCAGTCTGGATCTCCCAGGAGCTGATGGTCGACCGCTTGTTGTAATGGGCCAGGCGGGAAGCCTCGCCCGTGATGCGCTCGAAAATATCGTTGACGAACCAGTTCATAATGCTCATAGCCTTGGACGGGATGCCAGATGCCGGCTTCCTGCGCTTCTTACTGCCCTTGGGAGCTATTTTGGCCGCAGCTTTCTTGGAACCCTTCTTGGCCGCTGGTTTCGCCGCAGCATCTGCCATTTTTACAATCGACTTCAATCACGCAAATATTATGGTCAGTTTCCAAAAATCCTATCCACAGACACTTCAATTCCCTTTTTGGCTTCATTAACCAAGGGTATATCCAGGACACACCCTTCTGTAGTAGACTATGTACTGGCTCAAAAGGCTCCCGAGGTGCTCTTTAAAAATTCCACCTCTAATCCTTTCTCACAGTGATGATCCGAGTTAAGAATAGGGCAGTTAAAATTTGCTAGTATCATAATCTATTTGTTCTTGCAACTCTGTAATTTACCTGCATATCTGTTCCTCGATCCTCCACCAACCGGTGGGAGGACTGAAGAACAATCCTAGCAAATTCATCCTTCTTTTGCCATTTTTAAGTTCTACCCATGCCACATTTAAAGAGCCAGTCTAGGGCGTTCTTCCGTACGACTTTAGTGATGGTTTCCCTTGGTGAATTTTGCATTCCTCCCTCCATCCTTCCACTACTTCCTTCCCCTTTATTCTTGAAGCTTCCAAACGTTATAATATTAAGCTCCCAGTCCTGGCAGACCATTCACCTGACAAATTATGTATGTTGCACAGACAAAAAAAGGGAACGAACAGACGGCCTCCCAAGTGGTGCGAGGGAATTTGGGGATCCATGTACGTTTATCATTAAAGTAACAGGTGAAGAAAATTATTCGTAAAGATAACATGATGACGACCTTTATGTTAGGGAGCTGGATAGCAAAAGGCTAAAGATTATGCTGTAATGTTACAAAAATTCAAGCATCACTGGATAGAAGGAATGGATGACATTTTGGGGCGAGACCCTTCTTCAGACTCTGGCCGTCTCCCCATAACCTTTGACACCCTTACTAATCAAGAATCTGTCAATGTTTGCCTTAAAAATACCCAAGTGACTTGGTCTCCACAGCCATCTGTAAGGTGAAAGGGGGAAGGTTTAATGGAGAATGCCAGGCAGGTTTTGTTACACAGAGAGTAGAGAAGGCCTGCAAATGTATTGGCAGGGGTGGTTAGGGTGGTCAACTGTCCCATATTAGCCGGGACATCCCGTATATTGGGTGAATTGCTGTTGGGAATTTGTCCCTTATTTTGACCTTTTGTCCCTTATTTGGGAGTGAGAAAGTTGGCAACACTAGGGGTGGTAGAGGAGGCAGATACGATATTGGCGTTTAGATAGGCACTTAGCAACACAGGGAATAAAGGGATATGGATAATGTACAGACAGATTAGTTCAGTGAGCTCAGTTTAACTTGGCATTTTGTTTGGCTCTACTATTCCTGTGCTCTACTATTCTATATTTTGTGTAAAACTCACCGAGTTTCAGTACCAGCAGATAGACAAAAAATGCTGGAGTAACTCAGCGGAACAGGCAGCATCTCTGGAGAGAAGGAATGGGTGACGTTTCGGGTCGACACCCTTCTTCAGTCTGTAATTGGCTTGGTATTAATGTAAATTGTGTTGAGGATAGTGTTAATGTGCGGGGATCGCTGGTCGGTGGGGACCCGATGGGCCGAAGGACCTGTTTCCGCACTGTATCTCTAAACTAAACTCCACGAAAAACTTCTATATGATCTATGCTTGAAGAACTCTAGACTCTTTCAAATTGTCAAACGTGATATACTTTTCAAAACATCGTTGATTGAATTTAATTACAATAAGTTTCCCTAAGTGACTTATTGTTTGATTCCTTGATTATGCTTTCAGCTCCTTGCCAAGAAGGGATGTTAAAACTAAAAGGCTTATAGTATCGGGCATTGTAACTTTATCCCTCCTTGGAAATGAAGTCACGTTTGCAGTTTTCCAATCTGCTGGTTCCAACATAGATGAGGCCCTCACATGTGTCTCCTCAGTACCCCGCAGCAGGGACAGACTCACCCTCATCGTCGCATTTCACCCCATCTGCCCTCGCACACAACACATAATCTTCTGACATTTCCGCCACCTCCAATGTGACCCCAAAACTTGTCAGATCTTCCCATGTCCACCCCTTTCCGCCTTCTGCAGAGATTGTTCCTTCCTCAATTCCCTGGTTAACTCATCTCTTCCCACCCAAACCACCCTCTTCCCAGGTACCTTTCCATGCAACCACAGGAGATGTAACACCTGTCCCTATACCTCCTCCCTTGACACTGTCCAGGGACCCGACAGTCTTTTCAGGTTAAGCAGAGGTTCACTTGCACCTCCTCCAACCTCATCTACTGTACCCGTTGTGCAAGGTGTGTACTCTTAAGGGCCTGTCCCACTTGGGCGCCATTTGCACGTCATTTATGCGACAGTGACTGTCGCGCGAAAATCGTCTAGCAGTATGACAGTCGCGGGCCCTGCATCATTTGGGAGCCATTTGCGAATCCGTGGCAAGGATTTTCCCAGTGACAAAATTTCAAAACTATGCGCTTGGTCACAGGGTGTGGCGCTCAAATGGTGCAAATGGTGCGCGGTCGGCGTACAGATGGCGCATGGTTATGGACGTTGATGCACAGTGACGCATAATCAATTAGCATAGGCAATGTTCGTGTATCACCGTGCGTAACCATGCTTCACCACGCGCTACACGTACGCAGTCAGTACATCAGCGTACGTCAGCGTGCGCAAGGGATACGTCACGCAGGTGGCGTGTGAGGGTTTTGAGCATTCCAAAATCCTGGGGCACCGCACGTTACCGCGTGTCACTGCATTTGCCACCATGCCTTACCATGCGCGTGTCACGACGCGCCAACCAATTTTAGGATGTCATGTAAATGACGTGCAAATAACGCCCAAGTGGGACAGGCCCTTTATACATCAGTGAGACCAAACGTAGACTGAGCGATTGTTTCGCTGAACACCTTAGCTCAGTCCACCTGGACCTACCTGATCTCCCGGTTGCTAAACACTTTAATTCCCCTTCCCATTCCCACACTGACCTTTCTGTCCTAGGCCTCCTCCAATGTCAGAGTGAGGCCAAATGCAATTTGGAGGAACTGCATCTCATATTTCACGTGGGCAGCTTACAGCCCAGTGAAATGAATATTGATTTCTCTCACTTCAAGCAACCCTTTTGTTCCCTCTATCTTCATCCCTCACGCACCCTAGTGAGACCACACCTGGAGTATTGTCTGCAGATTTGGTCCCCTAATTTGAGGAAGAACATTCTTGCTATTGAGGGAGTGCAATGTAGGTTTACAAGGTTAATTCCCGGGATGGCTGGACTGTCATATGCTGAGAGAATGGAATGACTGGGCTTATATACTCTGGAGTTTAGAAGGATGAGAGGGGATCATATTGGAACATATAAGATTACTAAGGGTTTGGGCATGCGAAAGGCAGGAAACATGTTCCCGATGTTGGGGGTGTCCAGAACCAGGGGCCACAGTTTAAGCATAAGTGGTAAGCCATTTAGAACGGAAATGAGGAAACATTTTTTCACACAGAGAGTTGTGAGTCTGTGGAGTCCTCTGCCTCAGAGGGCGGTGGAGGCCGGTTCTCTGGATACTTTCAAGCGAGAGCTAGATAGGGCTCTTAAAGATAGCGGAGTCAGGGGATATGGGGAGACGGCAGGAACGGGGTACTGATTGTGGATGATCAGCCATGATCACATTGAAGCACTCGAAGGGCCGAATGGCCTACTCCTGCACCTATTGTCTATTGCCTATTGTCTACACATTCTCACCTTGGGCCACAGCTAACAATGCCCTGTTTCCTTTATCATTGTTACTTTTTTGCACATCTTTAATTTGTTTGTTCGCTATCTCTCTACATCACAGTCTATATCTCTCATTTCCCTCTCCCGTGACTCTCAGACTGCAGAAGAGTCTCGACCTGAAACATCACCCATTCCTTCTCTCCAGAGATTTTGCTTGTCCCGCTGAGTTACTCCAGCGTTTTGTGCCCTTCTGTTGGTACTGAAACACAGTGAGTTTTACACAAAACATAGAGCAGCACAGCACAGGAATGGTCCCTTTGGCTCACAATGTTTGTGCCAAACATGATGCCAAGTTAAACTGATCTCACTGATCTCATCTGCCCATACATCATCCATATCCCTTTATTCCCTGTACTGTTATGTGCCTATCTAAAATCCTCTTAATCGCCAATATCGTATCTGCCTCCTCGACCACCCCTGGCAATACACTCTCTTTGTAAAAAACCTGCCCCGCACATCTCCATTAAACCTTCCCCCTTTCACCTTACAGATGTGAAGGCCAAGTAATTGGGAACTTTTAGGGCAGAGATTGACAGATTCTTGATTGGTAAGGGTGTCAAAAGTTATGGGGAGAAGGCAAGAGAATGGGATTGATAGGGAAAGATAGATCAGCCATGATTGAATGGCTGAATGGCCTAATTCTGCTCCTATGACATGAATTTATGGACTTATAGCTATGCCCCCTAGTGTTGGACATTTCCACCCACAGACAAAGGTTCTGACTGTCTACCCTATCTATGCCTCTCATAATAGTAAGATTAAACGAGAACTTACCTGTTCAAAGTTTGATTTGATTTGATTTGATTTGATCTTTATTTTGTGAGGAGCTACGATGAGAGATTACGTGAAGAAGCCCCGCCAGGCACATGCTCGGCATTCTTCAAAGCAGCGGCGTGAAAAACACAGAACCAATCGCCGAAGTAAGATAGTAAGGCTCACAAAGACTAGAACTACCAGATGATCGTTTAGATTATGAGGGTCGGGAGCGAAGGGCACGTAATCCCTCATCGTAACTCCTCATAAAATAAAGATCAAACTTCGAACAGGTAAGTTCTCGTTTAATCTTACTATTTTACTTCGGGGTCACGTGAGTGACTACGTGAAGATTTTGAAGCTCTGTGATTTTCATGCCGTAGATTCATTCCATGTGAATTACTGCTTCAGTTGACACAGTAGTGTGTAAATAATATATATTAAACATTGCTTGAAATTATGCAATAAGTATTTTAATAATAATAATAAAAAGAAAAGAAAAGTAATAACCCCTCTATCCCAGGGGGAAATTATAACAAAAGATATGAAACAATGACATAAAACAAAGCAAAGAATCAAACAGAACCCAACACAGCGTGTCCAAACCCTGGCACCGTGACAGCAGGTTTATCGTAAAACTTGGAAAAAGTTTCTTCTTTAGACCATCCTGCGGCCTCTAAAATTTTGTCGAGCGGCACATCCTGTGCCTTCGCCGCGGATGTGGATGCCGCCCTGGTGGAGTGAGATTTAAACACATGAGCGTCTACTCCAGCTAAATCCAGACCTGTTTTAACCATCTAGAAATAGTTGGTATTGTCACTTTTTTATATGGTTTCTTGTGGGTAATAAGCATTGCTGTCTCACAACCTCGGAGACTCTTGGTTACTTCAATGTATTGAGTCAGATGCTTAACCACACACAATGTTTGGTCGACAGGGTATGCTTTAGAGATTACCTTGGTTCCAGCCTTCCCTGGTCTGCTTTGTTTGATTAGATCATAAACATAAAAAGTAATGTTATCTGCAGACAAATGCATACAATCTAAACGTAACATTTGCAATGTTTGTACTCTTTGTGCTGACACTAATGCCATGAGCATTACCACTTTAAATGTTAACTTCTGAAAAGACAGTGACGTAATTGGAGCCCACTGCCGAAGCAATGTAAGAACTGCACTGACATCCCAAATTTCTGCGTATCTGGGTTTGGGAGGATTTTTATTAAAATTCCTCATAAATCGGGACATCAATGGATGAGACCCGATAGATTGACGTTCTGAAAATTCTCCTAAATAGGAGAACAAAGCACTACGAGCACTATTAATGGCACTATTACTTAGGTGCTGATCAAAATGCAACATAGCAAGGAACTCCAATACATCCAATATGTTTGCAGTATGATAAGATATATCTGACTATACAAAAAGCTTCCCATTTCTTTATATGAGACATATATTGTTTCTTAGTGGGTTACACAAAAAGCTGGAGAAACTCAGCGGGTGCAGCAGCATCTAAGGAGCGAAGGAGATAGGCGACGTTTCGGGTCGAGACCCTTCTTCAGACTTGTGCTATCTCTCCAAGCAGCAGTCATGACATCCATGGTCCTATCCAACAGTCCAAGCCCTTGTAATGGTCTGGTCAGAACCTGCAGATTAACAAATTAATATGATCATGCAATGGATGAACTTCTTCTGTTACTGGTTGTAGCAACAAATTACTGCAGCTGGGAACCGTCATAAATGGTTGAGTTATCATTCTGAGCATCAATGGGAACCATGGCTGTGTAGGCCAGTTTGGAACCACCAAAACGCCCGTGGCGGAGTCTTGTCCTATTTTGGTGAGACATTTCCTAATCAGGCAGAATGGGGGAAAAGCATAGAAGGACATATTTCCCCAATGTAGCGAGAATGCATCCACCGCTACTTCTCCTGGGTCAGGCTCCCATGAGACGTATTTAGGCAACTGATGATTTAACCTGGACGCAAACAGATCAATGTCTGGTAACCCATACCGACTGACAAACTTTGTGAAACTTGTGGATTTAACATCCATTCTGTTTTGTCTTTGAACTTTCGTGATCTGTTATCTGCCACAATATTGTCTCTCCCTGGTAGATAGATAGCTGAAAGCCAGATATTCCGAGATTTATACCAGTGCCACATCAGGCTGACCAGATAATCTGGTCAGCCTGATACTGATCTTACTCCCCCCATGTGATTGATATATGCCACAGCTGTGGTATTGTCTATTTGTAATTGAACATGCAAGTCCTTCATTGTGGAACAATAAGCTTTCAATCCATAAAATGCCCCCAATAACTCAAAATAATTGATACCATATGTTTGGAGAATTAAATCCTCTTGGACAGTCTATCTACCACCATAGCTGGTGTCATTGTCTGTAGCCCCCCACCCGAGAGCACTCACATCAGTTTGCAATACCACTGAAGGTTGCTGAACAAAAATGTTTTTAGAAGCTTGGGCAACATTCCCAATCCACCACTGTAATTCAGCTAAAGCTTCCGTTGGTAACAGCATGGACCTATTAAAATGACCTGCACGTTCTTTTAGTGCTTGTGCTCTTGCTCTTTGAAGACTTTGATAATGCAGAGGACCAAACTCGACAGCAGGGAATGCTGCTACTATCTTACCAATAACCCTAGCTACTTCTTGGATAGAGGGATAAAGTTTGTCAGCAAGGCAACTTTATCTGTTAGCAAAGTTACTGACATAGCAACTGAATTAATGACAAACCCCAAATAACCAATTGTCTGGGATGGCTGTAGCTTAGATTTTGTTGGATCGATCAGAAACCCTAGCCTTTCAAACAGGCTTATAGTTGCTGAAGCTGATTCTTCAGCTGATTCCTGAGTGGCATTTACAATTAAAATATCATCAAGATAAGCCATGACAATGTGATTTTGAGCTCTTAATAATGCAACTGGTTTCAATAATTTTGTGAACAGTCTGGGAGCTGAACATAACCCATTAGGTAATGCTTTATATTGCCACAGCTGACCCATCCAATTAAACTTAACCTGCGATAATGGTGATGAATTGGCACTGAATAATACGCATCTTTTAAGTCTATAGTAGCCATGTAACAGCCTGTTGACAACAACTGCTTTGCAGTGTTGAAGGTGTCAATTTTGAAATGTCTATACTGGACATATAAATTCAATTTTGTGAGATCCAGAATGACTCTACAACCCCCATCTTTCTTTGGCCTGGGGAAAATATTTGACACAAATTGTTGCGGATGATACACCGTACTTTCAATTACCCCTTTATCAAATACATTTTTAACTTTTATCAGAGAATTTTCAGGTGCAGAAAACACCAAAACCCGATTAGGTTTATTCTGTACAGGTGGATCAACTCCTTCCATAAATTCTATTGTAGAACCTGACACAGTATCTAATGTAAATTGATCAGATGTTATACAGCACCATTCATCATAAAACAATTGTAACCACCAACCAGAGGTTGTTCGCCAGAAGTTTTCTCTGTGATGGAATGAAGTTTTTGTACCACAGCAAATGACCGTGACAGTCTCCTTCTTCCGACAAATGGGTTGACATTGGGCTGTGATGGGTAATAATACCTTTTCACCATATCCCTGCCTCTGCTTGTTCCTGCTCCTGAATCAAACCCCCTTCTCATCCAGCCAGTTCTTTGGCCATACATGAAAGGTTTCATGAGGCTGATAGTCTTTGCCTCCTCATCAATTTCTTGAATTTGCTTATGCTTCTGCACCATCTGGGGTGCAGTATGGGCTGAATGGCGATTTTCCTCAAACAATTGATCTCAAATAAGAATTACAAAACAACGGCAACATGTCTTTTTGTAGTTTAGGCATTGCACACCCTTCTACCTGCTTCCCAAAAGCAGTGATGCCACCCGCAATAAGCTTGAGGACCCGCTGAAAACGTATTTCCTGTCCTCACATCGTTGAACTCATGGGTGTCCAAATTGCCGGATTCACCATCGCACCTGAGTGGCGCACAATTCACAAGTGTTTTATAAAGGTGTACTGTCTCAACCATGACAGTCTCTTGAAGCTGTTGAGAAACCAAATAGTTTATGTTGGCCACCGGGTTTTCTTCCATGACCTCACCGCTCCCCTTCTGGTATAGCAAAGGATTGTGCTACATCAGGTACACCTGGAGTTTTACTCTTGTGCTGTGGTGGGTACTCATGACCAGAAACACCACCTTCAGGGTCAGTCTCCTGCCGCCCTGGTACTCCTGAGACTTGCTCAAAGGAGACTTCTTCCAGACCTAAACAAGGCTCTGGAGGTTCACATTCCCATGTTGTATAGGCACCATATTCTTGATATGGAACCCCCTCTGGGGCTGCCTGGGAATATTCTGGGTCTTTGGACCCTTGGTTGATCAGGTTTTGGAGCTTTTCCTCCATTTGCTCCATCCTCAGGCACATGGCTTGCCTTTCTGAAGGAGAATCTTCTTCATCAGACTCGTCTGATATAACGGCCCTGACAGACTTCCTCTTACTTTTCCTGCCCCCTGGAGTGCCCTCAGTGGCCTGCGGCAGTGAAGCAGCTAAAGGCTGATTAACGGGTGGGTCTACAGCTACCGGTATCGGAACCGGCTCCGCACTTGTCTGCAGTCCCGATCGCTGTTGACCTGCTTCAATACGGGACGCGTGCTTAACCCGCACCGACTTCCTTCCACTGCTCTCCATTTTCCAAACTCCTCCTGGCTAGCCAGCCAGCGTTAAGGAGCCTATATAGACCCTAGGAAGTAGTTTAACCACTGGTGACTCCGAAGTAAGATTGTATATGCAGTACTTCTATATTGCAGGTAAAACAATCCAAGTTTATCCAACCTCTCCCTGTAGCTGACACCCTCTAATTCAGGCAGCATTCCGGTAAACCTCCTCTGCACCCTCTCCAAAGCCTCCACATCTTTCCTGCAATGGGGTGAGCAGAACTGCATGCAAAACTCCAAATGTGGCCTAACCAAAGTCCTATAGAGCTGCATCATGACTTCCTGAAAAATATGGGAATATGAAATTAGAACAATATTAACCAATGGCTCGACTATGTCTGCAGCTACTGCCTTTAAAGCCCTTCAGTACAGGCCATTCAAGCATGGTGACTTGTCTGCCTTTAGTCCTTTTAGTTTTTGCCAACATCTTGTTCTTCATGATGATGATTGTCACGTAAAATTGTCCATCAAATATCTTTGGGATAGTTGCAATGTCCTCAACTGTGAAGATTGATATATAATATTGATTTTAACTTACCTGCCATTTCATTGTTCCCTAATATTAATTCCCCAGTCTCATTTGGCCATATGTCCATACTTATTCTAGCTACCCACTTCCTTTCCATACATCATAGATGCCTTTACTAATTGTTTTGATGTTACTTGCTAGTTTTCTCTTGTAATCATTTTTCTCCCTGCTTATTATTTTTTTCCACCTCGTGCTGTAGACTCTTCTAAAATTCCAAGTCCCCTGGTAACCCCATTCTCCTGCCATCTCCCAATGACCACATGTTCTTGCAATGTTCTTTGATTTATATATTTTAAATCTCTTTTGGCAATTGGGATAAGTACCCGCCGAAGAAGTGAATTAGAGGTTAGGAATAAGCTTTGAACATTCACCATTGAAGAGTGTAGTTCTAGGTTGGTGCCAGTTACAAGACCAGCTTTAGTGTTGCATGTGCTCATCAAAATGTGGAACCTGAAGCTAACCCCAAATTAGCTCAAAATGGGGGAGTCCAGAACCAGGGGTCACTGTTTACGAATACTGAGTAGATCATTCAAGAATGAGATGAGGAAAAACCTTTTCACCCAGAGAGTTGTGAATCTGTGGAATTCTCTGCCACAGAAGGCAGTGGAGGCTAATTCTCTGGATGTTTTCAAGAGAGAGTTAGATTTAGCTCACAGGGCTAACGGAATTAAGGGATATGGGGAGAAAGCAGGACTAGGGTACTGATCAGCCATAATCGTATTGAATGGCAGTGTTGGCCAAATGGCCTTCTCCTGCATCTATTTTCCATGTTTCTATGTTTCTGATTATTTCTCACATCTCATTTACGTTTTTTGCTGCTACACAAGCTGCTACCCAAGCTGCTACCCTCTAGGGACAGCTCAGATATTTTTGGAGCATAAAAGTCAATATGAATGAGGCAGTTCCAGGAAGTGAGTAAGCGATGGGAAAAAGGTGGGGTCAAAGGAGACTGGGTGTGGTGGTGTTAGGACCCGATTCCGGCAGAGAGAAGAACAGTCCTGATCCACTTGTGCTACAAGAAGACTTCCCTGAATCAGTGAAATATTCAATCTTGGCTCTTTTGGGTGGCTTCTGCTCAGAATCATCAATTTGATCTTGAGTAGATCAGACCTGATACCTTCTCAGCTCATCAGAAACAAATATCCCAGAGGATTCTTGAACGGATGTGATGATGTTAACACTAACATAAGCGGCAAACCTAATGCCTGGGCAGCTGTCTGAGAATGACTGACACAGGCAGTCTGGGTGTAGACAGCCCCAATACTAAATATGTTCATGTTGGTCCCATTTTACAGCCAGAAAACAAATACTGTGCAACATTTAACAATTTCTATCTCCAAGTATTCAAAATTAATGTTTCTCAAACTTTTTTTTAGCTTTTGATGACTTGTTTGCTTTGATACAATTGTGGACTTCCTTTAAGGTTCTCACATGTGAACTTGAAATCAAATAAAAATAGACACAAGCTTAACTAAGTTGGATAATGTGAAAAACTGAATATTTAGTTCAGATAATAATAGAAATAGAATTTTTAACAAATAAAGGCAAAATAGCAAGATAATGCTCTCTTATGATGCCACATCTCTTTAATTAATAAAAAAAATATTGTGTAACTGTAATAAAGGCACAAGGTACTGGAGTAACTCAGTTTAGTTTATTGTCACGTGAAAAAGCTTTTGTTGCGTGCTATCCAGTCAGCGGAAACACAAAAAATGATTACGATTGAACCGTTTGCAGTGTATAGATAGATACATGATAAGGGAATAACAGTTAGTGCAAGGTAAAGCGAGCAACGTTCGATCAAGGGTCACCAATGAGGTAGATAGTAGTTTAGCACTGCTCTCTGGTTGTAGTGGGATGATTCAGTTGCCTGATGACAGCTGGGAAGAAAGTGTCCCAGAATCTGGAGGTGTGCGTTTTCACACTTCTATCCTTTTTGCCTGATGGGAGAGGGGAGAAGAGGGAGTGGCCGGGGTGTAACTCATCTTTGATTATGCTGCTGGCCTTGCCGAGGCAGCGTGAGGTGTAAATGGAGTCAATAGAAGGGAGGTTGGTTTGTGTGAAGGTCTGGGTTACGTCCACAATTCGCTGTAATTTCGTGCGGTCTTGGATGGAGCTGTTCCCAAACCATCCTGGTTCATATGCATCCAGATAATATGTTTTCTATGGTGCACTTGTAGAAGTTGGTGAAAGTTGTAGGGGACATGCCAAACTTCCCTAAGCCTTCTAAGGAAGTAAACTCAGCAGATCAGACAGCATCTCTGGAGAACATGGTTTGGTGACGTTTCAGGTCAGGGCACATCTTCAGACTGGTTATGGTTAGGACGAGAAAGCTGGCAGAGAGGAGGGGGCGGACAAAGCATAGCAAGTGAAGGGTGGATACAGGTGAGGAGAAGGGCGGGGAGTGTTGGATATAGGCCATTGATGAAAAAGATGGTTGGATATAGGCCATTGATGAAAAAGAGAAAAGACTGGACAGAGTGGATGTGGAGAGGATGTTTCCACTGGTGGGAGAGTCTAGGACCATAGGACATACCATCAGAATTAAAGGACTTCCTTTAGGAAGGAAATGAGGTGAAATTTCTTGAGGGCGGTGAATTCTGTGGATTTCCGTGGAAATCGTGCCTAATGTCATTTTGCGTAATTTTGCGAAGTTTTATTGTCACTAAATTATGTCACTAAAATTACACAACGTCTTGAGGTTTGAGGCATTCCTTATCTCTGTTACATTTCCCTGAACTTTTACTGGTCCCAATGATTGGCCAACTGTATCTCTTTGGCATGCTATTTTGGGTAAATTAACATAATTAACTTATTAGTTTGTTCTCCTGTTAAATTGCAATTGAAAACAGCCTGCAACTGAAATTTTATATGGAAGACTCAAAGCAGAGCTGCAGTGGATCCAAATGCAAACTGATTTTGGATTTGTGAAATTCCGGTTCAGAATTTACAATCTATTTACTTTTTAGTTTAGGGACACATCATGGAAACAGGTCCTTTGGCACACCAAGTCCACGGCAAACACCATTCACACTAGTTTTGTGTTATCTCACTTTCTCATCTCTCCTAGACACCAGGGGCATTTTAGAAGACAACTAACCTTCAAACCTGCACGCATTTGAGATGCGGGAGGAATCCTGAGCAACTGGAGGAAACTCATATGGTCACAGGGAGAACGTGCAAACTCCACACAGACACCACGCTTTATTTCTATTTATCTCACCCCACATAAAGTGACAAATTCAATGCTGTGGATCGGTATCAGTTGTCACTGTTGTAAACGGGGAAATCATGGATTTAGGAGGAAAATAATCTTTCAAGCGACCTATCCAATATGAATGCCTGAAATTGGACTTTAACAAATAGGAGAATTAAAGAACGGATTTTGAGAAAAATAAATTTTATTCAGATAACTTCTTTCATAACCTCAGAACCTTGCATTTTGCTTTACAGATGGTGAAATATCTGCAGATAGTAAAATATCTGTTATGGTAAAATATCTGAAATAGTGTTTGTGGAGTTACTACTTTTGCAGCATGGGTTTTGCAACAGGCAATGAGAGCACAGAAGGCAATTAAGTAAATTGATTACCTGTTGCGTGAATTTATTGAAAAATAATTGTTGGCGATTCTCACGAGAACTCTTTCACAGTCCGTCCAAAAGGTCTCATGGGATCTTTGGGGAAAACAGATGGGGCCCCTGGCACTGTCAACTGTACAAACACTTCTTCAATTGAGCATTCATGTGTCAAGCTGAAGGTTGGTTTATGAGTCAAAAATGAGAGTGCTACCACTGAGCCATGACTAACACCATGCTGGTGGGACATCATGAACCTCAGTCGGCCTCGTCCTAATAGCACTTCCAAAATGGTGTTAGCGATTTCAGGGAAGTGTGCAATTTGGATGGGATTTTGTACCCATTCTTTTTTTTTAGAGATACAGCGCAGAAACAGGCCCTTTGGCCCGCCGAGTCTGCACAGACCAGCGATCCCTGCACATTTACACAAGCCAACCCACACGAGGGACAATTTACACTTCTACCAAGTGTACAAACCCAAGCCAATTAACCTACAAACTTGTACGTCTTATAGCAGTGGAACAGTTAGAAAGGCTAAATGATAATATCTGCCGTGCAAATGATTTATCCAGCAATAATGTTACCCCTGTATGTGTGAATACATTAGAGTTCTTTGTGGCTACCAATCACTACTAAACTTGTGCCATCGTGGAGAGTTCAACTAGGCATTACTTCCGAGTATTCCACCCCTGTTTATGGTCTTTCAAAACTTGCTAACAAGTTTCTGACAAACTAAAGAATATGTTTATTTTCCTGCTCTGTTGATGATATGGTCAGTGTGTTGCCATTTCTCCAATTAAAAGTTCAAACTAGGCAGAACATCTACTTCAGGAACAAGAAGACGTTTACTTGTTGGCCTTTTTTTTAAGTTTAAACGGGAAGCAAATCACGAAAATCCTGCTTGTCAAACCAGTATTCCTGTGTTCGCAAACATATAAAATTTGCATTATCATATCCACTCTCTGTGTGGTCACATTGAAACACGGCTGCTCTTCAAACAATAAGGCAGATTATCAAACATTATTTTTAAAGATGGCAATGCCCCTTTAATAACAATATTATGCAATACAAAATAGTTTGTTTACTGGCGGAAAACTATGCGGCAGTGTTATAATTCATCAGTCATGCAGCAGAATTGACTGATGGTGAATTAACAGGAATTTTAATTAAACTAAGCATTGCTTTGCTTGTTTCCCACCACAATTACTTCACTGTGTCACTAATTGATTTGCCCGCTATTTCAAGCTCCGCAGCGCTATTTAAGTCCATGTAAACACAACAATAACCACAGACTCATTTTTAGTGAGGTCTGAAGGTCCATCATTGTTTCAAGAGAGATTGAATAAGGAGCATCTTAATAGTCACATACCTTAACGTAAACACGGCACTCAAAAAGTGTCACTGGATGAGATCGAGCTTATTCAGTGAGCTTGTGCAGTTTTAAATTGAATATTGAGTTTAGTTTAGTTTAGTTTGGAGATAAAGCGCGGAAAAGGGCCCTTCGGCCCACCGAGTGCCCACCGACCAGCAATCCCCATACACTAGTCCTGTCCTACAGACTAGGGAGAATTTGCAGAAGCCAATTAACCTACAAATGTACACACCTTTGGAAAGTGGGAGGAAACCAGAGAAAACCCACATGGTCACCGGGAGAGCATACAAACTCCGTACAGATAGCTCCCACAGTCAGGATCCAACCCAGGTCTCTGACGCTGTGAGGCGGCAAATCTACCGTTGCACCACCGTGCCGCCCTTAAAGAGTGAAGGAAATTTGTAACTTCCGTGATAGTTATTTCATTGATGATTATTTCTTTCACATCCAGGTATGTTTTTCTAATGTGTAGGAAAGAACTGCAGATGCTGGTTTAAACCGAAAATAGTCACAAAAATCTGGGGTAACTCAGCGGGTCAGACAACATCTCTGGAGAAAAGGAATAGGTGATGTTTTGGGTTGAGAATCTTCTTCAGACTGAGAGTCAGGGAAGACTGAGAGTCAGGGAAGAGTCTGAAGAAGAGTCTCGACCCGAAACATCACATATTGCGTTTCTCCAGAGATGCTGCCTGACCCACTGAGTTACTCCAGCTTTTTGTGTCTATCTACAATGGCTTGCAAAAGTTTTCATACCCCTTGAACTTTTCCACATTTTGTCGCGTTACAACCACAAACGTAAATGTATTTTATTGGGATTTTATGTGATAGACCAACACAAAGTGGCGCATAATTGTGAAGTGGAAGGAAAATGATACATGGTTTCCAAATTTTCTCAACCCACAATATCCGTGAGATATTGAACTTGGACTCCTTCGCTCCATAGATGCTGCTGCACCCGCTGAGTTTCTGCAGCACATTTGTCTACCTATGCTTTTCTAATCTTTTGTCCTGGTAAAGGAACATGTTCATTTAATTTCATCAAAAGTATTTGATTTAAACTCTTCCCACTATCACTTTCCCAAGCTACAGGAGGGCCGATTCCAAATGATGCTGCCTGCCACATATATGGCTAGTTGTCAAGGCACCCTTCTTTCATGAACATAATTGCCCTTGACTACATTATTCCAGCCTCTTCACTGTGGACCCCTCCTTTTTCATCTTCCCCATCTCCAGGACCAAGAACTCAAAGATTTACTTGTCAGTCCCTCTCCTCCTGTACACAAGTAACATGGTCACAAGCTCCATGTGCTACGCAGTTCAATAACATTTTGCACCATCTTCCAACCTTGTCCAACTTTACTGGGTCTCTCTGCCTAGCAAGCTACATCCTCAATTTTAGATCCCTCAAGTCTCAACGGTACCCTGATCAGAAAATCTTCCCTTTCACATAAATCTTCAACTTTCACATTAGTCAATTATCAAATGCCCCTTTGAAGAAGGATCTCGACCCGAAATGTCACCCTTTCCTTCTCTCCATAGATGCTGCCTGTCCTGCTGAGTTACTCCAGCTTTTTGTGTCTATCTTCACATTAGTCATCTTTGGTCTGATGCTCGCCTCCAATCATTCCAGGCATGAAAGAATATCTAAACTCTCTTCCAGAAGACCTTCCAAGTAACTCAGTGTGACAGTCAGCATGTCTGGATAGAAGGAATGGGCAACATTTCGGGTCGAGACCCTTGTTCAGTCTGAGATCCAGACTGAATCTGTCCAGGGATGCTGCCTGCCCCGCAGAGTTACTCTAGCATTGTGTGTCTTTCTTCAGTGTAAACCAGCATCTGCAGTTCCCTCATACAGACCTGTACATGATCCACATCCCTCCATACTTTGGACTTCAATGTGCCTATCTAAAAGCCTGTTAAATACCACTATCATATCTGCCTCCACCACCACCACCTCTGGAAATGCATTCCAGGCCCCCACCACACTCTGTGTAAAGAACTTGCCCTGCACACCTCCATTATACTTTACCCCTCTCACCTTATAGTTATGCCCTCTAGTGTTGGACATTTCCATCCTGGTAAAAGGTTCTGACTGTCTACCTTATCTATGCCTCACATAATTTGATATACTTCTATCCAGTCTCCCCTTGACCTCTGATATTCCAGGGAAACAAATCCAGATTTAATCAACCTCTCCTTGCAGCTGAAACTCTCTTATCCAGGGAGCGTTCTGGTAAACCTCCTCTGCACTCCATCCAAAGCCTCCACATGCTTCCTGTAATGGGGTGACCAGAACTGCAGGCAATACTCCAACTGTGACCTAACCAAAGTCCTGTAGAGTTGCATCATGACTTCCTGACATATTCAATGCCCCGAGCGATGAAGGCAAACGTACTGTATGCCTTCTTTACCACCCTATCTACTTGTTCTGCCATCTTCAGTGAGATATCGAACTTGGACTCCAAAATCCCACTGCACATCATTGCTGTTAAGGGTCACTGTATACTCTCCCCTTGCATTTGACCTCCCAAGGTACAACACCTCACACTTAGGTGCGCATTGCTTACGTTTTCTCTGTCTACTGGTACTCCATTTCCAACACATGCCAACCTCTTTTAAGCTGCTGGATTGATATACCTTACATGTATCAATCAGCAGGACCAAAAACAAGGCCTGTCAAAGGGCGGATGAGCTCCTAGCGAGCCAACGGCCATCCACACTTCAGTGGAAGTTGCGATCACTGTCGTGCATAGCGTTGTAAGGCACCGTGCCTGTTCATGTTTTCAACGATGATGATGAATCTTTAACCTCTTGTGAAATTACAACAACTATCTCTATTAAGGGCCTGTCCCACTTGGCCGTCATTGCGTCTCATTTACGCGTCATACATAAAATAGGTCGACGCGTGGGTGACACACGCATTGCGTATGGTGAGGGGTGGATTCGCACGCGGTGGCGCGCGGTATCGCCTGGCGCTCCAGGATTTCGTAGCGTAACCTTGTGCGCCACCTGTGTGACATATCGCGTACGCACGCTGACGCATTAGCGTCGCACTATGGCGTCCCGACGTCTCACGTGTATCGCCTGGTGACGCATGATTACGTCACCGTGCGTTGACGTCCGTAACCATGCGTGCCGCATGCCGCAGGGTATTCTAATGACGTCACACACACCAGATGGCTGTGATGACGTGTGATTTGCGCGCAACATCGTGCATCACAACACATCAACCTATTTTACATATGACGCGTAATTGAGGTGCAAATGACGGCCAAGTGGGACAGGATCTTTAGTTCCCAAGCTTCAATAAACACTTTTTAAATTTTTTTTCACAGGTCCTGCAGTTAGATTCAGTGACTTCAAGATATCAAACCCAAAGCCACCGCCTCTAATTGGACAGCACACTGTTGAAGTATTGAAGACTCTGCTGGGTTACAATGAGAGCTTCATCAATGAACTGCTCGCAGCTGGAACAGTCACCCAGCATGAACTGGACTGAAGACTATTCTGCATCATAAAAGTCGTTTTGATCTTTCTGAGATAAACATTTTCACACTTTAATCACAATCTTTTAGAATTGCTTACAACTAATGAATCAAGGTGAATGACACTCCAGATAGACACTGCAGATGCTGGTTTAAACCTAAAGTAGACACAATAGATAATAGACAATAGGTGCAGGAGTAGGCCATTCGGCCCTTCGAGCCAACACCGCCATTCAATGTGATCATGGCTGATCATCCTCAATCAGTACCCTGTTCCTGCCTTCTCCCCATATTCCCTGACTCTGCTCTCTCTTGAAGGTATCCTGAGAACCGGCCTCCACTGCCCTCTGGAGAGAAGGAATGGGTGACCTTTTGGGTCGAAACCCTTCTTCAAGCTCGACCCGAAACGTCACCCATTCCTTCTCTCCAGAAATTCTGCCTGTCCCCCGGAGTTACTCCAGCATTTTGTGCCTACCTTCGGTTTAAACCAACATGTGCAGTTATTTCCTACAAATGATACTCCAGCTTGTTATGGCAGAGTTTGATTTAATATAGTTAACCACAGAATGGTTAATGAAGACATATAATAGATGGGCGGCACAGTGGCACAGAGGTAGAGTACAGTGCCAGAGACCCGGGGTCGATCCCGACCACCCCGAGATCTTCGTTTTCCTCTCACACTCCAAAGACGTACGGGTTTGTAGGTTAATTTGCTTAGTATAAAATGTAAAAATTGTCCCTCGTGTGTGTAGGATAGTATTAGTGTGTGGGGATCACTGGTCTGCACAGACTCGCTGGGCCCAAGGGCCTGTTTCCGCTCTGTACCTCTAAACTAAACAACACAACTAAATGGATGTGGTCATGGTGTGCTCCTTCATAGACGGTGCCTTAATGGGATTCAAAATAACTGTTCAAACTTTCTAGACAGATGTCTTTTGAAGTATGCAAAATTCATGAATACTGCGCACAAACTCATTCACTTTTACTAAATGGAAACTTGACTTTCCCAAGCCAGAAACATTGTGTGACATGTGGCTGAAACACAAAATGGCAGTGATAATCAATGCAAGGCCCGCTCTGAACCTACCAAAGCCCTGTTGCTAGAATGGAGGTACAAGGATCTGTGGGTGCTGGAATCGTAGGCAAAAAAAAACCAAAGTGCCAGAGGAATTCAGCAGCATCAGGGTAAGGCAGTATCTTTGGAGGGAAGGGTCCTAACCCAAAGCATTGTCCGTCCATTTCCACCACAGATGCTGCCTGACCTGCTGCATTCCTCCAGCACTTTGTTTTTGTTGCACAACTGTCAGAAACTGCCCGTAGAATGCAATGTAATGCAGCAATTTCACAATCATTTTCAGAAATGTTTCAATTGTCACACTGCAAATAAAAGCAATCGATAAGTATTTTTAAGAAGCTAATTTTATACTTCTGTAATATGTTGGAAGTTAACTGATAAAACTGTTATTATATCCCACATTTCTTACTGGAATCAATTATCTACACTACAGTATGTAAATTGTTTACATATCATTAGTTTGGACAGCCTCACAGATATTGTCAGAGTAAACATTTCTATCTATTTTATGTGGCTTTTTTTGATATACAAACATTTCTGAGTCAGTCAAGGGACCTTGAAGGAATGCAAAGCTGTTTCCATGCTGGATCAGTTTGCGATGTTATTACATACAGTAGTTTTTTGGTCGTCCTTGACAGCACTTGTTGAATTAACTAACAAAGAAAAGCAGTGGGCACAAAAAAAAGTGTGCTCCACAGAAGAATTTAGGGTTGGATACTTTCCAGATAATAAATACCAGGTCACAAGCGTCACCCATCGGATTCATTAAATCGGTTCAGTGAAGAGATGTGGGGTGGGGGCGAAAATCTCAAAGTTTCTAAGTTGCTGTATGCATCCTCGAAAACGACATCAGTAACCCGGCTATACAGTGCCCTCCATAATGTTTGGGACAAATACCCATCATTTATTTGTGTGCATCTGTACTCCACAATTTGAGATATGTAATGGAAAAAAATCACATGTGGTTAAAGTGCACGTTGTCAGATTTTAATAAAGGCCATTTTTATACATTTTGGTTTCACCATGTAGAAATTACAGCTGTGTTTATACATAGTCCCCCATTTCAGGGCACCATAATGTTTGGGACACAGCAATGTCATGTAAATGAAAGTAGTCATGTTTAGTATTTTGTTGCATATCCTTTCCATGCAATGACTACTTGGTCTGCGATTCATGGACATCACCAGTTGCTGGGTGTCTTCTCTGGTGACGCTCTGCCAGGCCTGTGTTGCATCCATCTTTAGCTTCTGCTTGCTTTGGGGGCTAGTCCCCTTCTGTTTTCACTTCAGCATATAAAAGGCATGTTCAATTGGGTTCAGATCGGATGATTGCATTGGCAATTTTGCAGTTTTGAAAAACTCCTTTACTGCTTCAGCAGTATGTTTGGGATCATTGTTTTACTGTAGAATGAACCGCTGGCCAATTAGTTTTGAGGCATTTATTTGAACTTGAGCAGATAGGATCTGTCAATACACTTCAAAATTCATTATGCTACTACCATCAGCAGTTGTATCATCAATGAAGATAAGTGAGCCAGTGCCTACAGCAGCCATACATGCCCAGGACATAACACCCCCACCACTGTGTTTCACAGATGAGGTTGTATGCTTTGGATCTTGGGCAGTTCCTTCTCTCCTCCATACTTTGCTCTTGCCATCACTCTGATTTAAGTTATTCTTCATCTCATCTATCCACAAGACATTTTTCAAGAACTGTGGTTCCTCTTTTAAGTACTTCTTGGCAAACTGTGACCCGGCCATCCTGTTTTTGTGGCTAACCAGTGGTTTGCATCTTGCAGTGCATCCTCTGTATTTTTGTTCATGAAGTCTGCAGTGGACAGTGGTCATTGACAAATCCACACCTGACCCTTGAAGAGTGTTTGTGATCTGTCGGACAGGTGTTTGGGGATTTTTCTTTATTATAGAGAGAATTCTTCAGTCATCAGCTGTGGAGGTCTTCCTTGGCCTGCCAGTCCCTTTGCGATCAGTAAGCTCACCAGTGCTCTCTTTCTTCTTAATGATGTTCCAAACAGTTGATTTTGTAAGCCTAATGTTTGGCTGATGTCTCTAACAGTTTTATTCTTGTTTCTCAGTCTCATAATGACTTCTTTGACTTTCATTGGCACAACTTTGGTCTTCATGTTGATAAACAGCAATAAAAGTTTCCAAAGGTGATGGAAAGATAGAAACATAGAACCATAGAAATTAGGTGCAGGAGTAGGCCATTCGGCCCTTCGAGCATGCACCGCCGTTCAATATGATCATGGCTGATCAAGATGGGTGCTGAGAGCTCTCCTGTACCTGCAATAAGGAAGCAATTAAACACACCTGAGCAATTACAAATGTCTGTGTCCCAAACATTATGGTGCCCTGAAATGGGGGACTATGTATAAAAACAGCTGTAATTTCTACATGGTGAAACAAAAGTATAAAAAATACCCTTTAATAAAATCTGGCAATGTGCATTTTCACCACATGTGATTTTTTTTCTATTACAAATCTCAAATTGTGCAGTACAGAGGCAAATAAATAAATGATGGGTCTTTGTCCCAAACATTATGGAGGGCACTATATTACAATCTGTGGCACTCCCTCAAAACTGAAATCGTCTCCAGATGAAGGACAATGGAAAATATGAAGATGGCAATCAAATACGCAATGCAAAGTGTTATAAGTGCATTTGTCCCTGGGTATTGCCATTATTTTCCCTTTCTCCTTGAAACAGCTGTCCTTATCTGTGTTTGCTTACTTGCAATGATCTTTGAAAGAGTGGAAATTTTTTTGAGGTGGCATGTTCATCGCTAGTGCTGTGATGAAATACTCAAATAATTTTTTTCAATGATCTGAAGTTAACACAACAAAATGAATGATGTCTAGTTTTGTTATGATTCTTCAATTATCTAACCCAAAGATTTTTGTATTGTTTAAAAATGAAAGGATTTGGGAAGTTTATTTCACACTAGTTTTTTAAATATTCTGACGTCAATGTTATTCATCATACGCTTGTTTAGGATTAATATTTTTTGGAAATATGTTTTGACTTAATACATTCATTGGAGTCTATAAACAGAAGGAATGCAAGAGGCTTAATTTGTAATTTGGTTTATGTTACTTCCCACCTTTTTCAGATGTCACAACACATTGCTGTATAAACAAATAGATTAACTGTTGCACAAAAGAAGATCCTCCAAAGAGTAATGAGAGGAAAAAACTGTTAATTCTGAGACGGTGGGCTCGAGATTTAATACTCATAGTCATGGAGTGATACAGTGTGGAAACAGGCCCTTCAGCCCAACTTGTGGTTGGGCATCTTTCCACATGTCTTTGTGGATGCCATACTGATTGTGGATGATCAGCCATGATCACAGTGAATGGCGGTGCTGGCTCAAAGGGCCGAATTGCCTACTCTTGCACTTATTGTCTATTGTCTATTGTAAAAGTGATACGGACATAGAAGGGCCATGGTGCATATTCTTATAGTGGTTAAGCTTAATTACATCTGGTAAAAAATAGTTTAGGAAGGAATTGCAGATGCTGGTTTAAACCACAGATATCCAGACTACGGCAATCTAGTCTACACTTCTTCCCAGTTAGCTTCCTGCAAAGACTCTATTCCCTACTCCCAATTCCTCCGTCTGCAACGTACCTGTGCCCAAGTTGAGGTGTTCCATACCAGGACATAGAAGATTCTTTAGGGGAACGGACGTCCTCCTCTTCCATCATAGATGAGGACCTCATACATGTCTCCTCAGTACCCAGCAGCTCTGTTTTTGCTCCCCCTCTCCCCAGTCGCAACAGGGACAGAGTCCCCCTAGTCCTTCCCTTTCACCCCATCAGCCGTCGCGTACAACACATAACCCTCCGACATTTTTGCCACCTCCAACGGGATCCCACCACTAGTCACATCTTCCCATCTCCACCTCTTTCCGCCTTCCGCAGTGACCGTTCCCTCCGCAACTCCCTAGTTAACTCATCCATTCCCACCCAAACCACCCCCTCCCCGGGTACCTTCCTCTGCAACCGCAGAAGATGCAACACCTGTCCCTATGCCTCCTCCCTCGACTCTGTCCATGGACCCCAACAGTCCATTCAGGTTATGCAGAGGTTCACTTGCACCTCCTCCAACTTCATCTACGGGTTCCATTGTTCAAGGAGCAAACTCTTATACATCGGCGAGAACAAACGCAGGCTGGGTTATCGTTTTGCTGAACACCTTTGCTCAGCCCGCCTGGAGCTACCTGATCTCCCGGTGATCAAATACTTTAATTCCTCTTCACATTCCAACACTGACCTTTCTCTCCTTAGCCTCCTCCATTGTCAGAGTGAGGCCAAATGCAAATTGGAGGAACAGCATCTCATATTTATCTTGGGCAGCTTACAGCCCAGTGGTATGTATTGATTTCTCTAACTTCAAGAAACCCTTGCATTCCCTCTCCCTCTCCCTCTCCCTCTTTCCCTCCTCCACCCGTTGTACCAGCTTCAAGGCCGTCTCGTTGAGTCTCATTGTCTGTAACTTGTTTTCGCCTAGCTCACAGCTAACAATGGCCTGTTTCCTTTATCAACGTTACTTTTTTGCACATCTTTCATTCATTTGTTCTATATCTCTCTGCATCACCGTCTATATCTTCATTTTCCTTTCCCCTGACTCTCAGGCTGAAGATGGATCTTGACCCGAAATGTCGCCTATTCCTTCCCTCCAAAGATGTCTGACCTGCCGAGTTAATAAAAAATATTAATTGATTCCCAAATTTAATAATAAAATATATAACATAAGTTAGATTTTCTGAATCCTTATATTTTTCGAGAACACCATTCATAAAAAAAATCACAACACATTCATTAAGAACAAACTCTTAATGTGCGGCACATGCGTGCACCGGGACAATCGATCCTATAATTTTGGTTTGAGTTAATTTCTTTTCTTAACCATCTACAGAACATCTATGGCATGATTTTGTCCTTTCATAGGCTGTAAACAAATTCAGATTAAAAACCAGGTCCTGAAAAATATCCTCAGATAAGTGACCAGACTTGACTGAATTCAAATATAAGTTCTGCTGATTAAAAAAAGCACCTCATCTGGTTCATATTTCCATAAATCGGAAAATCTGTTTGAACTTTAATTAATAAATACGTTCCTATTATCAGTATGTTTCAAAAATCAGCTCGTAATGTTTACACCAACTAGACTATAATATGTTCATTGTTCTGTGAATATTTTTTTTCTAATCGACACAACACAATGAAATGAGAAGCCTTTTTCTGCCTAACCTATACTTTCTTTCATATTTGGTATGGGATGATGTTTCTTAAATTTCTGACCATGATAGCTAAATGCTCTGCTTTCAATGATAAAATGACAGAGGCATAATGTCAGGCCTTGAGGATTACATGGAGCGTGGACTGCTGATTTAGTTTAGTTTTTAGTTCAGAGATTAAGCACGGAAACAGGCCATTCGGCCCATGAATTCTGCACCGACCAGCGATCCCGGCCTATTAACACTACCCTATGCATACGAGGCACAATTCTTTTTTACATTTATACCAATTAACTTACAAACCTGTATGTCCTTTGATTGTGGGAGGAAACGGAAGATCTTGAACAAATTCCACGCAGGTCACGGGGAGAACGTACAAACTCCGTACTGACAAGCACCCGTGGTCAGGATCGAACCCAGGTCTCTGCCACTGTAAGACAGTAGCTCTACCACTCTGCCACCGTGCCGCAGATAATTAGTAATTTGTAGAAAAGGAAAAAAAATGTCCACATCACCACGACAGTCTTTTCATGTGAGACAGAGGTTCACTTGCCCCTCCCCCAACCTCATCCACTGTACCCGCTGTTCCAGGTGTGGACTCGTATATATTGGCGAGACCAAGCACAGGCTCGGCGATCATTTCGCTGAACACCTCCGCTCAATCTGCCTAGGCCTACATGATCTCTCGGTTGCTAAACACTTTAACTCCCCCTCCCATTCTCACACTGACCTTTCTGTCCTGAGCCTCCTCCACAGTCAGAGTGAGGCCCAACGCAAATTGGAGGAACAGCACCTCATATTTTGCCTGGGCAGCTTCCCACCCAGCGGTATGAATATTGATTTCTCTAACTTCAAGTAACCCTTGCTTTCCCTCTCTCCCTATCCCTCCCTAACCTACTTCTCCGACCAGTCTGACTGTTGTCACCTTCCCCTTTGCTTTGTTGTCACCTTCCCCTAGCTAACAATGATCTACATTTCCCTTTGCCTTCATTCCTTGATGTCTCGTTTTCACACCTTACCCTTCTCTATCTCTGTGTCTCCAACTCCCCTGACTCTCAGTCTGAAGAAGGACCTCTACCCAAAACGTCACCCATTCTTTCTCTCCAGAAATGCTGCCTGTCCCGCAGTGTTACTCCACCATGTTGTGTCTTTCCACATTCATATACTGGATAATGTAATTGGAGATTTCCATAAGAAGAGAGATGATGGGAAGATGGCATTGGATAAGATGCAGTAAATATGCTTCCCTCAAGTTTAATTCCTGTCTTTCTTTGTCTAACTATTACTATTATCTTCTATTCTCGTCTCCTTCTGGCCTCTATTCTCGTCTCCTATCTGGCCTCCTTAACTCCAATACATCCAATTTAATTGTCCAGAAGGGACTGGTTAACATGTAACCAGCACTATTGGAATGTCATATCAAATAATACAACACAGGTTTTTTTTCTGATGGACAAAACATAAGATTTTTTTCATCCAAAAATTGAATCTTCCTCCTCAGGTTACGAGGTGCATTATCATGAAGAGTATGCCTGCTGTTTCCTGAAACAATGCCAGTGAACGGCTCAGAATGATCATTCATAAAATCAAGATCTTCACTCCCCCATTTAGGAATGTTTTGAGCTCCAACTCATTGTTGGTGAGTGTGTATGTGTAAATGAGTGCCATTAAGTACACTGTAATAATGTGGCATAAGTCCCCACTCCACAACCTCATTCATCCAGCAATATTAATTTGTAATGATGGATCTAATAGTTAACTTTAACATATTAGCTAAATCACCGGCCATATTATTTAAAGTTGCTCTCGTGTTCACACCATTTTGTGCTGGCTCTGGGGAGGGTCCAGAGGAGATTTACAAGAATTATCCCAGGAATGAGTGGATTAACATATAATGGGTGTTTGACGGCACTGGCTATACTCGCTCGACTCGCTGGAGTTTAGAAGGATGAGGGGACACCTCATTGAAACTTACGGAATAGTGAAAGGCTTAGATAGAGAGGATGTGGAGAGAATGTTTCCACTAGTGTGAGAATGTAGGACCAGCTATAATAGTCTCAGAATTAAAGCAAGGAGATGAGGAAGAATGTCTTTAGTTAGAGGGTGGTGAATTTGTGTAATTCTTTGCCACAGAAGGCTGTGGAGGCCAGGTCAATGGATATTTTTAAGGCAGAGATAGATAGATTAGTGCAGGTGTCAGTGGTTCTGGGGAGAAGGCAGGAGAATGGGGTTAGGAGGGAGAGATAGATCAGTCATGATTGAATGGCGGAGTAGGCTTGATGGGCTGAATGGCCTAATTCTGCAGCTATCATTTATGATCTTATTTTCTCATCTGTTTCCAGTGCTTGAGCCGTATTTATTTATGTGCCTCCTTATCATGCTAGCACTTTACTAACTCCATGGAAGCAATAGATTCCCAAGCCAGTATGGACTTGGAATGTCTGCAGTTCTTCTCTCTGAAGACTGATGGAAAAAATATGTCAACACATCTGCCTTTCCTGATTCCTTTAAAGTATATCTATTGACATCCTTTAAAAGACCTGCTTGTTCTTTGACACTCCATCTAGGTTTTCCATAGCCAGACGTTTTCTTTGGCTCGCAGCACCTAGTTTTCCACTTCTTACCCCCTAATACTCACTGTGGCTATCCTCCATTAACCTTGTGTGAGTTCTATGCCTCTCTACATTTGTTAAAGTAATCTTCCTTAGCCACTTGTTTTTTTGACCTTTCGTTGTCTTAGCCTTGGTCTTTGCTATTTTCTCATAAGGAAAAAAGATTCCCAAATCTCTTGAAGGAATTCTGTTTTTCTTATTACTTTTATAGTTCATTCACACTTATTCCTCTGCTGCATGGTCCCATATCCTGTCTTTTGTTCTTAAGTATGGTACACTTTGTTTTGTTAATCTTGGCTGAAGCCTTTATTATGGGACTGAAATTAATTGCAGGGTGATTGCTGAAACTCAGAGGTAATTCCCATTTCCTAATGTTGACGTTACTTTTTGTTGGCAACTTACTTGGATCACTGAGGAAATCTTTCAGCCTGGTGAAGTTCCTTACACTACGAGATACATTTCTGATGTAATAGCGCTTGGCCTCAGAGTGAAGGCAGAAAGAAGTGAAAAGGAGGATGCATTGTATTTATATTGCTGCTCCCATGACCTTAGATCCTTCCAACTTAAAGCCAACAAGGTACTGTTGATGTGTCCAGGAAGGAACTGCAGATACTGGTTTAAACCGAAGATAGACACAAAATGCTGGAGTATCACAGCGGGATAGGCAGCATCTCTGGAGAGAAGGAATGGGTGGCGTTTTGGGTCGAGACCCTTCTTCAGTACTGTTGATGTCTTGTCAATTTTGTGGAGTTTTTGCATAATCTCTCACGGCTCATTTGCAGTATGTGATTAAGACGCAAAGTTTTTTTATCCATGGCCTTCGCCCTTTATCAGAAAAAGATAAGTACAAAAGATTTATCTCACCTCTCGCAAGGGGAATTAATTCTGATTGCATCTGTCACTAAAGCCCCATTGCAACAGAAAGCTTTTTCACTATCACTCCATGACAACCATGCCTGTAAATAAATCACTTTGAATGTCCATGGGACTTCCCAAATGCTGAAATATAAAAATAATGCGGCAGCATTGACGTGCTATCAATGGATATTTTTAAAACAGAGATAGATAGATTCTTGATTAGTACGGGTGTCAGGGATTATGGAGCGAAGGCAGGAGAATGGGATTAGGAGGGAGAGGTAGATCAGCCATGATTGAATGGTGGAGTGGACTTGATGGGTCGAATGGCCCAATTCTGCTCCTATCACTTATGAGCACTTTTAATAACTGGTCCTGTTGCAGGGTTGGTGCAAGAAAGTGGCATACGGTTGATTCTATTGATTCGCGGAGTCTGTGACTATGAGGTTAAATATCTTACATTCGGATCGTATGTTGCCACCGCGTAGCTGTGTGCACTGTTAAGCCCCTGTCCCACTTCACGACCTAACTCTGCCGAGTTTGCCCTTGACTCATACTCGCGGCATATTCGCCACGAGGTCGTAGGAGGTCTTCGTAATTCTTCCTCATGCTCGTGAGTGGTCTCCACGTACTCGTGGCCTCAAGTAGGTCGCGGCGAATTTTCCAACTTGATAAAAAATGTCCACAAGTAAAAAAAAGGTTGGCATGGAAAAAATTGATACTTTTTACTCGTAGTTGGTCGTGATGGTAGCCTTAGGTAGTCGTAGGTCGGTAACTGGCCGGAGAAAAAAAATGCAAACATGACATAATTTTATCATGTGATCATTTTCCACTCGTAGCTAGTCGTAGTCGGTCTTAGGTGTGGAAGACTGAGGTGGAGGGGGGTCGTAGGAGGTCGTAGACATAGTCGTAGGAGGTCGTAGACATAGTCGTAGGAGGTTGTAGGAGGTCTTTTACTTCAGAGAATTAACACGACCTTGACATTTTTTTCAACTCGTCTAGGGTCTTCTAAACTCGTGGATTAGGTCGTCCAAGTGGGACAGGCCCTTTATTATGCCACTGAGATTGCAGGTAATCATGCTGATCAACAACTACATGAAAACGACACACTGAGGGAAATGGCACTTGGTCCTGTGGAGAAAGCCCAGCAGAAGATTAACTGGGAAACAGAGCTATAAAAATAACTGGAAAAACAGAATTCCTTCAAAGGATGTGGGAAAGAGATTTCACTGTGAGGAAATAGTAAAACCAAAACTCAGACTCTAACTCAGAATCTTGCAGCTGAGACCTCGTACATTTCATTCTGGAGGTAGGGGTGATTCTTGAAAGGGCTTTTGGGATATCACACTACTCAATGACTCCTGCCCCCCCCCCCCCTCCCCCTCGCCCCAATAAGATCTAAAACCTCAACTTTACAGCATAAGGGAACAAAAAATAGGTTCCTGTGTGATCTGGTAACTCTGGCGTGACTAAGTTTCTCAGGAAATGAATGGATGAAAATCATAGGCTGCACAACCACATGCAACCCCAGGGGCAACTGAAGTTAACATGGCCTCAAATTCTAGTAGTGCAGATGTAGTACAAACATAAAACTAGCTGAAATAATTGAAATAATTCTTTAGCATTGCAATTTATTTTTGCAGCCTTTTAAACTGGCAGAAAGGAGTCTCACTGTTCATTCAGCAGGTAAAAGAGACTGCAGATGCTGGAATCAAGAGCAATAAAATAGAATGCTTGGTGGGTCCATAACACATGTGGAGACAAAAGGTGTATGTTGATGTTTCAGGCTAAGATCCTACATTAAGGGATGAAGCAGAAAAGTGAGTGAGTGGCAGTATAAAGGAGGATGGGAAGGGGGATGATAGATAATGAAGAGAATGAGGATATTTCCGCAAGTGGAAGAGTCTAAGACCAGAGCTCATAGCCTCAGAATTAAACGATGTTCCTTTGGGAAGGAGATGAGGAGAAATGTCATCATTCAGAGGCTGGTGTATCTGTGGAATTCTTTGCCACAGAAGGCTGTGGAGGCCGTCAAGGGATATTCTTTAAGGCATAGATTGATTTTTGATTCATTCGGTGTCAGGGGTTGTGGGGAGAAGGCAGGAGGATGGGGTTGGGAGGGAGATATAGATCAGCCATGATTGAATGGTGGAGTAGACTTGATGGGCCGCATGGCCTAATTCTACTCCTATCACTTATGAACATGGGCAGATGAAACCATGGGGAGAGGGGAGATTGGGACAACAACTGTCGTTTCCTCCTTTCTCGAGTCACTATCCAGGGACCTGACAGCCCTTCCTGGTAAGGCAGAGGTTTATCTGCACTAATTCCAATTTGGTATTTGGAACATCATGTGGACTCCTCTACACTGGTGAAACTGGTGAGCGTTTTGCAGAGCATTTGTGTTCTGTCTGCAGTGACTATTTTGAATTTCTGACGGCATGTAATTATAACTCTCCTTCCCACTTCCACACAAATGAATTTGTCTTTGGCCCAGTGCTTCCATACCTCAAAAAATGTTTTGCTTAAATAGGATCCCAAATTCCCTGGAATTTGACGGTATTTCCCGAAATATTCAAAAATGCTCCCTGCGTGATGTTGTTGGGGTTTTTTTTTCCGTGGGCACACATTAACAACACAGAGAAGAACAAGGCAAAACAGATCTGTGTACGTACTCCTTAGCTGCCTGCTTCTGCCTTGTTCAGTGTTATGCAAGGCAGCTTTCGTTGCCTCCAACAGCTTCCATTGTCATCTTTTTTTCAACCTGTTCTCATGTGTCTCAGTCTCTGCTCTCTCTCCCTCCCACTATCCCTCCCACTCTCCAACTCTCCATCCCTCCCTCCCTCTCTCCCTCCCCCTCCCCTCTCTCCCTCTCTCCCTCCCTCCCTCTCTCTCTTCCTCCACCCCTCTCCCCCTCCCTCCCTCTCTCCCTCTCTCCCTCCCTCCCTCCCTCTCTCTTTCCCCTCCCTCTCTCTCTCTCCCTCCCTCTCTTGTTCCCTCCCTCTCTCTCTCATTCCCCCTCCCTCTCTCTTCCTCTCTCCCTTCCTCCTTCTCCCTCACCCTCCCTCATCCCTCTCTCCCTCCCTCTTTCCCACACACCCCTCTTCCTCCTCCCTCTCTCCCACTCTCAACCCCTCCCTCTCTCCCACTCAGCCCCCTGAGCCCACCTGTAAAATCAAGGCAAATCCTAATGTAACTGCAATCCCACCACCCACTGGTAACTTTTCACCACTAAACTTATCCAGAATTCTACCACTGCCTGAAAAATCAAAGGCTCAACTTCCACTGACAAAGAGAATTCCAAAGACTCATTGTTATACGAGAATTTTCCTGAACAGTCTGTGACGCATAACGCTGTGGCCATAGCGCTATGTTAAAACCCATAGCGCTGCAGCCGACAGCTCTATGTTTAAATTCCCACGCGTTAAACTGACAGGCGCTCTGTTTAAACTTTTGAGTGCCAAACCGGCAGTGCTGTGCGTATTACCTTTACACCCCTTCACGGGCCGGATGCGGAAATTTCCCAAAATTATTCAATTTCCCTAAAATTACCCGAAGACAACCAGAGTTTCCAAAATTCCGGGTAATTCCCTTCAAAGTGAAACCTTCTCCATTGCTTTGGAGCAGTCAAATGCAAACTGGAAGAACAACATCTGATTTTCCACTTGGGTAACTGAGAACCCAATGATAGTAACATTGAATTTTCCAATTTCAGGTAACCCACTCCCTCAGTGGGATTTTCTGCACATACTCACTAGTCAATCTGGTTTGCCTATTCCTTTGTTCATCCCTTCTATTCTCCAAATTTAGTTTAGCTCGTTTAGTTTAGTTTATTATTGTCACGTGTACCGAAAAAGTTTTTGTTGCATTCTATCCTGTCAAAGAAAATACTATAGATGATTACAATCAAGCCGTCCACACAGTACAGATAGAGAGGATAAATGGTATAACATTTAGTGAAAGACTAGACTAAGTGGGACCCGTTGGGTCCCATTCTCACACGGGAGGCCTGGTCCCCCGCAATATTCCACCTCTCCACTAATTCCAATATTCTACCACTCATACATAGCCCCCAACTCCCCTCAAACCCCCACCCCCCACTCGCCCCTTGCCCTTCCACCCCCCCACGCACTCACTCCATCCCCCACTCAAACCCCCCCCCCCATCCACTCTTAGCGGCTCTCCGGCGGTGCAGCCATTCCGTCCCATTGGGTTCCCATTGTGACGTAGAACATGCAGGTATCACTGCGCAGGTGCAGCTGACGGGCACGGCAAGTGGAAAAGGGATTTATTAAAGCTTAAAATGTCGGGGCTGTCGGGGGCTGTGGGGGGAGCGTCTTGCAGCCTGAGGAGGGGCACAGCTTCAGGCGGGGCTGTCGGAGGCCGGTGGGGGTGGGGGGAAACATCCTGCAGCCAGGGGAGGGGGGCAGCCTCAGGCGGTGGCCGGGGGGGGGGGCTTTCTAGAGGGCTAGTATGGGTGTTGTGGGCCGACGGGACTGGTTTCCAGAGGGATAGTATGGACATTGTGAGCCAAATGGATTCCTGAACTCACAGTTCACTCACTCGCAGATGGTGGACTCACTTGTTATTTGCACTATATTTATTATTTATTGAACACAATCACACACCCTCCATCACACACACACACCCTCCATCACAAACATAGACACACACATACCATCCATCACACACACACACATACCATCCATCACACACACACACACCCTACATCAGACACACACACACTCTCCATCGCACACACACACACACACATACCATCCATCACACACACACACACACACACACACACACATTCCATCATACACACACACACACCCTCCATCACACACACACACACACACACACACACACACACACACACACACACACACACACACACACACACACACACACACACATCCTCCATCACACACACACCCTCACTGGTGGGGGGTGTGGGGGGTGGAAGGGATGGTGTGGGGGGGAGGAGGGGTGGTGGTGGAGGGGGAGAAGGGTGTGTAGGCTCAGTGGTTCCCGGCCCCGGCTCCGACCACACTCACCGGCTCCAGACTCACTCACCGGCTCTCGTCCCTGGCTGCACACATTGGCACCCGGGTCTTCGTGGTGGTCGTTTCCCCCGCTCGCAGAACACAGTCCCCACTCACAGAGCACAGTCCCCACTCGCAGTCCGCTTCAGCATTATTCACCCTGCCGGACAGCGGGTGCCGGAATGAGCGTTACCTTCATGGTGACTGACAGGCAAGAAGACCAATCTGCTCATCTCACTGTTATAATATTCCACTGATCGGAACAAAACTTGGTGCGTTTGGAGCAGAGGAGAACGGTGAGTGAGGTGGCGAAAAAATCCTAGCGATATTTAGGGTAACATACAACGCAGACCGGAAGTGGTCAAGATGAGAGTTTTAGTAATAGTATAGATAGATAAAGTCCAATAAAGTCCAATTTAAAATAGTTCAAAGGTCTCTAATGAGTTAGACGGGAGGTCGGGACCGCACTCTAGCTGCTGAGAGGACGGTTGAGATGCCTGATAATAACTGGGAAAAAACTGTTCATGAATCTGAAGATATGTGTTTTCAAACATCTGTACTGCTTGCTTCGTGGGAGAGGGGAGAAGAGGGGGTGGCTGGGGTGAGACTGGTCCTTGATTATGCTGCTGCCTTGCCAGAGTAGCGTAAAGTGTAGATGGAGTCACTGGAAGGCAGATTGATTTGTTTGATGATCTGGGCTACGCCTGCAATTTCTTGCAGTCTTGGATGGAGCTGTTCCCAAACTATGTTGAGATGCATCCGGATAAAATGCTGTCAACGGCTCATCTGTAGAAGTTGGCAAGGGTTGGTGGGAATTTGCCAGACTTACTCAGCCTTCTAAGGAAGTAGAGGTGCTGGTGTGCTTTCTTGGCCATTGCTTCCAGGTTGCTGTTCCAGGATAAATTGTTGGTGATATTTTCTCCTGAGAACTTGAAACTCTCTACTTTGGTGCCACAAAGGGGTGGGAGATTGCAACTTTCACGTGGTCCACTCTGTTTTGACATAATGCAATCAACATAATGAGCTCAATTAGAACAAGTCGACCTACAATGTTAGGCTGTGCACGCCATACGCAAGAAGAAGAAGGTGCCACAAATGCCATGCATGTATTTGTGCAGCTTCACCTCTTGAAGTCAATCACAATCTCCTTTGTCTTGCTGACATTGAGGGCGAGGTGTTGTCTTGACACCAGGTTACAAGATTCTCAATTTCCTTCCTGTGCCTCAGTTCAATATTATATGTTGTCCAGCCCACTATGGTGGTGTCGTCTTCAAATTTGTAAATTCAGTTGGATTGGCATTTGGCTGCATAGTGATGAGTGTATAAGGAGTATCGGCGTATATTAGGGGGATCAGTGCTGGGCACCAGTGTTGATGATTATTGTCGAGGATGATCTGTCCTCGCACATTGTTGTCTGTTGTTTTGGAAGTTGAGGATCCAGTTGCAGAGGGAAGTGCTCACTCCAAGTTCCACGAGTTTGGAGATTGGATGGAATTGAATTGAATTGAAACCGTATTGTCACATGTGACAAGTCACAGTGAAATTCTTTGCTTGCATACAATACATTGGCAAGGTATGCAAATCGTCGCCCATAAGGGGCGCTTACAAAGTTACAAATCCTCCCCCCCCCCCCTGCACCAGTTCCCCTATTGTTCTACCCCCCCCCCCCTTCCTCCTCCCTCATGGCGGTCCCCCCACTTCGGGTCCCCGTTGCTCTTCCCCCTCCCTCATGGCCGTCTCCCAGCGCCGGGTCCTCCTTTGTTCTTTCCCTGCGGTTGGATGAGGTTGGATGGGATAATGGTATTGAAAGCAGAACCTTGGTCTATGAATAGGAGTCTCTCTCCTATCTGGTCCATTATCCCCTCCCCATGCGTAGGTATGTTACAAAACTTACCCTCAGTGGCACTGCAGTTCTGCCACTGGTCGTGTGCGTGACTTTGGCGCCTTTGAGGGGGGGGGGGGGGTGGGTTTTAAATGCCGTTATTCTCCTACCTGTCCTGGATATATTTTCTCGGAGTGCAAGCTTTTGTTGCAGAATTGTTCCGGCGGCCGACAATTTTTAATCGCCCGACAAGTTCAGCGCTGGAGTAATTTAAAAATCAGTTTCTAAAGCCGTCAACGCCGACAACGGGGACGGATTTCACTAATGGGACAGGTAAAGGAAAGCCGTTTATTTTATGTATAAAAGTGCTTCTTAAGATGCCTTTAATCCACATTTTACGTTGCTAAATGGTGATTTAGGCCCCATAATTTAGGCAGTATTTTTCCTGCCGATATGGGGTTCAAATTAACTGCAACCGCAACGTTCCAAACGATTGCGTTCCTCAAAAACCCACTCGCAAGATGATTTAAATGGCCATTAATTTACGGGAATTTCCTTCCATTTGGCCTATAAATCCATGACAATGAGATTTAAAAATCATGTTATATTGTGAATTCTTGTGTGAATGGTATTTGGACACTTAGGCTTTTAAAAATTGTTAATCTTTTCCTAAGAAATAGATAGATGTTTAGATTTAGTAATTGAATTTTGTAATTAGCTACAATTGGGTAACTAACTAATTATCTGCTTTAATTTCAGGTTATTCAAGTAAGATTGTTTAATATTTGTTTCAGAATACTTCAATCTATAATAACTGAAAATTTATTTCAGTTCTCTTAATTTTTAAGAAAGTTATCGGCTTTCAACTGTTCTAGATCACAGCTTTTGAGTTAAGTCAATGGAAAAGCAATAGGGAACTATGCCAATTTCCGAGTATGAAAATGGCCATAACTTTTTTAATACTGAAGATATGAAAGTGAATTAGGTGTCAAATTAAACTTATTTTTATGCTTTACGTTATTGGATAAATTGCAGACTTGATTTTTTAAATCTCAAAATGTTGTACCATATCTACCATGTGGCTCCACCTCTGGGCTTCAATTGCACCTCCTTTTGTATTGGCATTCAGCCCCTTTTGTTTTGCTATGTACAGTATATTGGCAATCTTTCTTGTTCCATCGTAGTTCTGATACAGCATAACAACCTACAATGTTGACTTACAACTTTGCCTTCACAGATGCTGAGTTCTTCCAGCATTCTGTTTTTTTCTCATTATTTCTCGTTGTTGTCTTCTGAGGAACGATCCATAAATATTGGTGCACTTTAAACTTCAAAATTTGGATCTTGCACTAAAAAGGTCTCTTCAATTAATTTAATTTATATTTTTAATGAAAAATGTTTCCAGCATGTTTTTTTGCTTTGAGCCTTATTTGCAATAAGATCTTTATATTCAGTTGATTGTGATGAAAGGTTTATAATATACATCATTACAACAAGACAGCTGAAAACGATGATACAGACATGAACCACCAGGGTATTAAAGTTCATTGTTAATGTTCATAAGTTCTACGAGAACCCGACTGAAACCAGAATCGAAGAATAGATGAAGTAGTACATTTCATAAAACGCGGGTATATCTCCAACGATGTAAAATCTGTAGAATATTCCATTCTTTCCCAACTTTTTATATATATTTTTTTTTGTTTAATCTTTTTCTACTATTTTCTGCCTTTATAAAAAATGGAAAAAAAATAATATAGAAGCACAATTATTATGCAATGATTAACATAAATAATACTGATTATGTATATCTACAAAGAACAAAATGATTTTTATTATGTCAACAATGAACATGCACCTTTTTTATTATGTAATTGCTTCTAATTAATAAAAAAAATTAACAAAAAAAAAAAATGTTCATAAGTTCTAGAAACAGGATTAGGCCATTCAAGCAGGCCCGTACGAAGCTTTTCAAAAACGGGGGTGGTATGACAGGATTACAAAAATGTTGTGTGAAATAATGTGCGCGCAGCATACATCACGAGCGCGAAACCCCTTGCGGCTCTGGGGTTTTAGATGCTCTCTGGTACATTCTGAGCTTTAATTTGGAGCATTTTTGCACCAAATTTATGACCAATATTTCAGAAATAATTTTGGTTGAGTCAAGAGTAATGAGTGAGTGGAATGAGATGATTGGCGTCATTGTTGTATACATTTTTTTACAATCAAGAATTGAAGTTGTCCATGTCAAGTCTACTCTGCTATTCAATCATGACTGATCTATGTTTCCCTCTCAACCCCATTCTCTGGCCTTCTCCCCATAACCCCTAACACCCTTACTAATCAAGAATCTGCCAATCTCCGCCTTAAAATATCCATAGACGGCCTCCACAGCCTTCTGTGGCAAAGAATTCCACCAATTCACCACCCTCTGACTAAAGAAATTCCTCCTCATCTCATTCCTAAAGTTGGTGACTGAATTGGTTTTCCGGTTTTTCTGATCATTTTATTTTATTTTTAAGTAGCGTCCAATGTAATTAACATTCATGCCACTCAAGTGCCAGGTAATGGCGTTATGTCAGAAGAGGTACAGCAGGCAGTGAAGAAAGCTAATGGAATGTTGGCGTTCATAACAAGAGGATTTCAGTATAGGAGTAAAGAGGTTCTTCTGCAGTTGTATAGGGCTCTGCTGAGACCACATCTGGAGTATTGTGTACAGTTTTGGTCTCCTAATTTGAGGAAGGACATCCTTGTGATTGAGGCAGTGCAGCGTAGGTTCACAAGATTGATCGCTGGGATGGTGGGACTGTCATATGAGGAAAGATTAAAAAGACTAGGTTTGTATTCACTGGAGTTAAGAAGGATGAGGGGATATCTCATAGAAACATATAAAATTATAAATGGACTGGACAAGCTAGATGCAGGAAAAATGTTCCAATGTTGGGTGAGTGCAGAACCAGGGGCCGCAGTCTTAGAATAAAGGGGAGGTCATTTAAGAATGAGGTGAGAAAAAACATTTTCACCCAGAGAGTTGTGAATTTAGGGAATGCCCTGCCACAGAGGGCAGTGGAGGCCAAGTCACTGGATGGATTTGAGAGAGAGTTAGGGTTAGGGTTGGAATCAAGGAATATGGGGAGAAGGCAGGCACGGGTTATTGGTTGGGGACGATCAGCCATGATCACAATGAATGGCGGTGCTGGCTCAAAGGGCCGAATGGCCTCCTCCTGCACCTATTTTCTATGTTTCTATGTTTAAGAGAAAATCCAACTCATCTCCCAAAATTCAGTGGCAGAATCATCTGTGAATTCCCACTGTCAGTATTCTGGGATTACCATTGACCACGAACTGAACTGGAGTAACCATGTACAGAATTTGGCAATAAGAGCAGTTCAGAGGCTGGAAATGTAGTTACAACAGTAACTTTGTAACGGACAGTACAACATAGCTCACCCCCTATCTCCCCAAAGCCTGCCCACCATCTACATGTGATGAATACTCCACAGTTGCATAGATGAGTACAGTTTTGTCAACACTCAAGAAACTCAACAGACACCATCTCATATTTCGCTAGGGCAGCTTACAACCCAACGGTTTAAATTTTGATTTCTCTAACTTCAAGTAACCCTTGCATCCCCTCTCTCTCCATCCCTCCCCCATCCAAGTCATACCAGCTTCAAAGCCGTCTTGTTCAGTCTCATTGTCTGTAACTCAACTTCACCTAACCCACAGCTAACAATGGCTTTTCCCTTTATCATCCTTACTTTTTTGCATATCTTTCATTCATTTGTTCTACACCCCTCTATATCCCTGCCTGTGTCTCTATTTCCCTTTCCCCTGATTCTCAGTCTGAAGAGGGGTCTCAACCTGAAATGTCACCTATTCCTTTTCCCCAGAGATGCTGTCTGTCCCGCTGAGTTACTCCAGCTTTTTGTGTCTATCTTCGGTTTAAACCAGCATCTGCAGTTCCTCCCTACACCTCACACAAGACACGCAGATTACTTGATAGGCATCCGTATCCTCAACCATGCACTCATTCCACCACCGATGAACAGTTGTCATAGCTTGCACCATGTACAGGATGCACTGCAGCAATTCACCTAGACACTTGAAACAGCACCTTCCAAACCTAACACCTCTACCGGCTAGAAGGACAAGGGCAGCAAGGACATGGACACTACCATCTGGAACTTGCCCTCCAAGCCACGTACCATCGTGACTGACAAATATATCATTGTTCCTTCACCATCGCTGTCAAAATCCACAAACTCTCAGATCTTACTTGTGTATCCTCGCCCCAATTGGGCTGCAGATGCTGGTTTACACCGAAGATAAACACAAAATGCTGGAGTATCTCAGCGGGACAGGCAGCATATCTGGATAGAAGGAATGGGTGACGTTTCGGGTCAAGGCCCTTCTTCAATCTGAGGTCCAGATTGAATCTATCCAGAGATGCTGCCTGCCCCGCAGAGTTACTCCAGCATTTTGTGTTTATCTTTGTAACTCAGTGGGACAGGCAGCATCTTTGGAGAGAAGGAATGGGTGATGTTTTGGATCGAGACCCTTCTTCACATAGCACTGTCTCCTGTACATGCTCGAGGAGAAGGTTTTGTTGACAAATTCTACTCGAATTATGTAACACAGTGAATGCATAATCTGGGGCTTTCTAGTGGACACAACCCAGAAAGCTGAAAAAGTTCAAAACTTTCCAAGGATCCAAAGCAAAAAAATAAACTAATGGGGAACTCAGTGGGGTCAAGAGCATCTGCAGAGGAAGAGTATTTAGTTTAGAGATACAGTGCGGAAACAGGCCCTTCGGCCCACCGAATCCATGCCAACCAGCAATCCCCGCGCACTAACACTATCCAACACATATTAGGGACAATTTACAATTTTGCCAAGACATTTAACATACAAACCTGTACGTCTTTGGAGTGTGGGAGGAAACCGAAGTGCTCGGAGAAAACCCACGCAGGTCATGGGGAGGACGTACAAACTCAGTACAGACAAGTACCCGTAGTCGGGATCGAACCCGGGTCTCTGGAGCTGTAGGCACTGTCAGACAGCAACTCTCCCACTGCGCCACCGTGTCGAGTGGTGGCCAACATTTTGGATTAAGACCATGCACTGGGGCTGAGAGTGTAGAAAGTAGCCGTTCCATGGAGATGAGAGGGAGAGGTGAGGCAAGAGTTGGCAGGTGGAGGGGGGTGATGGAACCAGGTGGGGGGATGGTGGGTGATGGTAGAAATAAGGGCGGGAAGGTGATTCGTAGAAAAACAGGCGACTGCAGATGCTGAAAGCTGATGAATAAGGACGATGATAAGTATAGGAGAAGAAGGGTGTCAACCCGAAACATCATCTATTCCTTTTCTCCAGAGATGCTGCCTGAGCTGCTGTGTTAGTCCAGCTTTTGTGTCTATCTTAGATGATAAATGGAACCAGAGAAACGAAAGATGACAGTGTGATGAACCCAGCTGAGGAAGGGGATACAAGACCCAAAGGGTTGGGTATCTGGATAATAGGCAGAGATAAATAAGTGGGAAGGGGGAATAAACTTGAGTAATGTGGCACGGTGGTGGTGGAGGGAGAAATTTAAAAAGGGTGAGTGGGGGAGTTGTGAAATGAGACATTGTGGGAGGATTACAAGGATTGAGAAACAAAGCAACATAGAAACATAGAAAATAGGTGCAAGAGTTGACCATTCGGCCCTTCGTGCCAGCACCGCCATTCAATATGATCGTGGCTGATCATCCAACTCAGTATCCCGTACCTGCATTTTCACCATATCCCTTGATTCCGTTAGCCCAAAGAGCTAAATCTAAATCTCTCTTGAAAACACCCAGTGAATTGGCCTCCACTACCTTCAGTGGCAGAGAAATCCACAGATTCACAACTCTCTGGGCTAAAAAGTTTTTCCTCATCTCAGTCCTAATTGACCTACCCCCTTAGTCTTAAACTGTGACCCCTGGCTCTGGACTCCCCCAACATCGGGAACAATCTTCCTGAGAAAGGTGCACAGGATATGTGGGTTACAGAAAATTCTGAACCAGTAGCAAAGCTGGAGAAGTAGTAAAGGGCCTGTCCCACTTGGGCGTCATTTGCGTGTCACTTTTTTAGGTATTTAGTATTAATATTTATATTAATATTTAGGATTAGGAAAAAGGGAGATGCAACAAGACCTGGGTGTCATGGTACACCGGTCATTGAAAGTAGGCATGCAGGTGCAGCAGGCTGTGAAGAAAGCGAATGGTTTGTTGGCATTCATAGCAAAAGGATTTGAGTACAGGAGCAGGGAGGTTCTACTGCAGTTGTACAGGGTCTTGGTGAGACCACACCTGGAGTATTGCATACAGTTTTGGTCTCCTAATCTGAGGAAATACATTCTTGCCATAGAGGGAGTACAGAGAAGGTTCACCTGACTGATTCCTGGGATGGCAGTTCTTCCATATGAAGAAAGACTGGATAGGCTCGGCTTGTACTCGCTGGAATTTAGAAGGTTGAAGGGGGATCTTATAGAGACTTACAAAATTCTTAAGGGGTTGGACAGGCTAGATGCAGGAAGATTGTTCCTGATGTTGGGGAGGTCCAGAACAAGGGGTCACAGTTTAAGGATAAGGGGGAAGTCTTTTAGGACCAAGATGAGAAAATCATTTTTCACACAGAGAGTGGTGAATCTGTGGAATTCTCTGCCACAGAAAGTAGTTGAGGCCAGTTAATTGGCTATATTTAAGAGGGAGTTAGATGTGGCCCTTGTGGCTAAGGGGATCAGGGGGTATGGAGAGAAGGCAGGTACAAGATACTGAGTTGGATGATCAGCCATGATCATATTGAATGGTGGTGCAGGCTCAAAGGGCCAAATGGCCTATTCCTGCACCCACTTTCTATGTTTCTATGTCACGCAGATGGCGCACGAAGATTTTGTACATCCCAAAATCCTGGGGCGCCGCACACGTCTGCGCGTCATTGCCTACGTCACCACGCACCATGTCGTGCATCATGACGCGTAAATGATGCGCAAATGACGCCCAAGTGGGACAGGCCCTTGACACATTGGGGAGTCTCAGGAGATTTAATAAGCATTTCTGAAAGTTATTGTGAAATATGTACATGGACAACTAATTGCAAAATGCATATTCCTAAACCAAGCAATTCTTTGTGAAGGAGCTATCTTCTCCCCAAAAATCAGACACCAATTTTGCTGGTCAGAAGTACTTAGGTCTGATTTACAAAAACAATAGCAATCCAAAATGCAGATAATAAATACATCATCAAAGATTGATGTGTGCATCCCAATCCACAAACACTTGTCACTTTATCAAATAATCTTACTGATTCCAGAAGTGATGTTGATGGTTCTAGCTCCCTGGTCTTATCATACATGCTCTGCTCAGCGATCAGTGCTATTTGCCAAAATAAGTGCACGCATTTATTAAGCTACTTGGCGCTACTCAGGTGGCACAACAGTAGAGTTGCTGCCTTAAGGGCCTGTCCTACAAGCATGCGACTCCATGCGATGAGCGCGACCTAACGTGGTCGCTTGAGCCGTCCGGCGTCGCGGGGCCAGTCCCACTTCGATCGCCGGAGCCATGCGGAATTGTGCGGAGTTCGTCCCGACATCGCGCGGGGCTCCGAAAAACTGACTATGTTCAAAAATTCCGCGCGGCAACGGCTTGTCGGCTCGCATTCGCCTCGATGCATTACACACCGCCTCGACATCGTGCCTTCGTGAACCTATCTGTAGGTGCCTCCATGACCCTCTATGTGTGTGGCTCCGTGGCCCTGTGTGTGTGTGTGTGTGTGTGTGTGTGTGCCTCTGTGCCCCTCTCTGTGTGCCCCTCTCTGTCCTGGCGAAATTACCTTAAGACTTCGCTCCAAGTTCGCCTCACTTTGCGCCACGTTGCGCCACTCACCCGACCTCCGCGCAGCCCTCGCTGCCGGTTTGGTCGCGCTTGCCACATGCAGGCGCATGCTGGTGGGAACGGCCCTGTACAGGGGATCACCCGACCTCCGCGCGGCCCCCGCTTCTAGTTTGATCGCGCTCATCGCATGGAGTCGGATGCTGGTAGGACAGGCCCATTACAGTGCCAGAGACCTAGGTTCGATCCTGACTACAGGTGCTGTCTGTATGGAGTTTGTACGTTCTCCCCATGACCGTGTGGGTTTTCTCCAGTTGCTCCAGTTTCCTCCCACACTCGAAAGACGTACAAGTTTGTAGGTTAATTGGCTTGGTGTAATTATAAATTGTTCCCCGTGTGGGTAGGATAGTGTTAATGTGCAGGGATCGCTGGTGGGCACGGACTCGGTGGGCTGAAGGACCTGTTTCCGCTCTGTATCTCTAAACTAAATTAGGCTACTCATGCTAGTTCTGCTGCAATGATTCATTGTCAGAAGGTCCAAAGCAGTTTTACTCGTCTAGAAGATATGTTTAAAAACAAACGGATGGGCATACAGATGCAATATGTGAGTTCATTTTAAACCAACAACTGGAACTGAGTAAAGACAAGTTCTCAATTGATAGAAAATTATTTCCTTGGTAATTCCATAAAGATCTCAATCATTTTAAATTATGCTTTGCTTGGTCATCAAGACCTGGTAATTGACAAATAGATGCAGATTCCTTCAACATTCAGGAGAGTCCCCAGAATTTACTGGACAGATTATCTCCATATGTATTGGAGGATTACTGCCAGGGAGTATTGGAGCAGTCTAATTTCCGCCAGGACTCAGATCTATGACCATTTTGTGCCGACTTACACTTAACAATAAGGTTTGCCGTGTCTGAGAAAGTTGGATTTTTTTACTTTACCGTATGTTCTAAAAATCTAAATTGTAAGCAATTACTGTACGTTCACTATTGGCAGTCAATTAACATTGTGGTCGTATTTATCAATGGGCACAATGCAATCTTAACCAGGACACTGCAGTTATGCAGTCAGTAGGAATCAATGTGGAGGCATGAGTCACTTATGTTTATCGTCGTTAGAGCTTCACTAATGGAAACTGCAACTCCTGGAAACACTTGGGTGGCGTTTCAGGTCGAGGCCCTTCTTCAGACTTGTTTTCAGGGTCTGAAGAAGGGTAATGACCCGAAATTTCACCCATTCCTTCTCTCCAGAGATGCTGCCTATCCTGCTGAGTTACTCCAGCATTTTTGTGTCTATCTTTGGTTATCTGCAGTTCCTTCCTACACTTCCTGGAAACACTTATCAGGTTGAGCAGCATATATGCAAAGAACGAGTTCATGTTTCAGATCCAACATGTTTACTCTGTTCCCTTTTCTTAGATGCCGACTGATGTATTGAATATTCCCATGGATCTGTTTTTATTTTTGATTGCCACCAACTGCGATATTTTCAAAGACTTCTCTAATGGGCCTGTCCCACATACGCAACTTTTTTTAGGCGACTACAGGAGACTATGAGATCCCACAAGGTCGCCACATGTTGGCCAGATTCCCGTAACTAGTCACAGCTTCATTCTGGGCACCGCTAATTTTTCAACATGGCGACCAGAATTTTGATGCCATGGACAGTAGCGAGAATTCTCGAGATGTAGGTGCAGTGGTAGTGGGTTGCATGGAGGTTGTAGGTTGTCGTAGGTTGTCGCCGGTGCTGACCGGTGAATATCATTGGCTCAATGGAAAAAAAAACGTAAACAACTGTTTTCAGAAGCAAGGATAACCGACCGGTAATGTTAATGTCCGCCGAGCTTCACAGCTGTGTATCTCTGGCTTCTTAAAAGTTGGCTCCACTCATCTCCCCACTCCGTCTCCCCCCTCTCCACTCCCATCTCCCCCCCCCCCCCTCTTTTAAAGGACTTAAGCGACCCTTGCAGTACACTGTGCTTTCACCGTATTAATTACTGCGCCAACCTTCCTGTTCATTGCGGTGTGTGTATGTATCACATTGGCTTTGCACCGTGTGAATTTCACTCAGACAGCGCTCCCCCCGCTTGCCCTGTCCGCCTCCTGCATAAGTGGCTGGTGAAGGAAACGATGTGCGTCTGTGTGTGTGGTGTTCCACTCTTGACAGTCGCCGTTCAGTCGCCGGTTTCTCAGCGACTTGCTATTCAATTCAATTCAACTTTAATGTCATTGCACAAATACCAAGTATAGGTACCTATACAACGAAATGCAGTTTAGCGTCGGTTCGTAGTGATAGCAATATGGAAAAATAAATATAGAATACAGACAATGTGGATGTAGAGACTGGAGAAATCTATCGGCGGGACTGCGAGTTCAGCAGTGTGATGGTGTTATTGTAGAAGCTGTTCCTCATCCTACTAGTGCGGGACCTGAGGCTCCTGTACCGCCTCCCTGATGGTAGGAGGGCAAACAGTCCATGGTTAGGGTGTGAGGGTGTGTAGGGTCTTTGATGATCTTCCCGGCCCGTTTCAGTCACCGTTTACAGTGGAGGGCGTCCATGGCAGGGAGCGGGGCACCAATGATGTACTGGGCGGTTTTCACCACCCGTTGTAGTGCCTTCCTGGCTGCCACGGTGCAACTGCTGTACCATACCGTAAAGCAGGTGGTCAGGATGCTTTTGATGGTACAGCGGTATAAGTTGGTCAAGATCTGGGGGGACAGGTGGGCTTTTTTGAGCCTCCTCAGAAAGTAAAGGCGCTGCTGTGCCTTTTTGATCAGCTTTGAGGTGTTGAGGGACCAGGACAGATCCTCCGAGATGTGTACCCTGAGGAATTTGTAGTTGGAGACCCGCTCCACCTCAGTCCCGTTTTAACAGTCGCCGGCAGTCGCCTGAAAAATCGCCTAAGTGGGACAGGTCCATAATTCTGATATGGTACATAAGATGTTCGAAGGCAGCTTTATCCACCTGAAGGATTTGTTGCCGTGGCCAGCTTCACAAGAAAGCTTAAGCATTTAAAAGCAAACACGATTACTTTGTGTGCTTTGTTTCAGTGCTAGATACATTGATAGATTTTCTTTAAACTCTGTGAATATTTCTATTTTTGCTCAGTCAAAATCACAATTTTGAAAACGTCTGCCAATCTATCGAAACAACAAGAGCATTTCCAATCTACAAAGAAATATATGTGTTGGAAGGAACTGCAGATGCTGGTTTAAACCAAAGATAGATACAAAATGCTGGAATAACTCAGCAGGTCAGGCAGCATCTCTGGAGAGAAGGAATAGGTGACGGTTTGGGTGGAGACCTTTCTTCAGAAATATAACAAGCTGTTAGCTAATCATGGCAAAAAGAAAATAATCTTTACAAAAACCAATTTGTTTTATAATCTAACATTTGCAAACTGTTAAGTTCTACTACACAAGGAAGCTGTTAAGCTTGGCATTGCTTGCCTATTACAGTGAGCAGTGAGCAGTTTAATTACTGTCTGATACATCCATTTGATAGTTAAAATTCTGGTTTAATATTGTTCCCCACCTTCCAAAAACAAGGAGGATCTGTGAAAATAAATTGTGAGCCAACATAAGAGGTAATTTGAAACGGTCTTTGTGTTCATTGCTAACCTACACGTTCTATCCAATATCAGGGCCAAATTGAAACACTGAATTCCAAGAGTTCAAACATTCCAAGGTGGGGTTCTCATCTGAGAATATCTGAAACACAGGAAACAGTGTATGTTTTCTGTATAATGTGTGATACACGTGGGGTTGCTGTATAAAGAGTTTGACATATATATAGAGCATGGCATACTGGAACACAGCAGAGTGCGTGTTTCACATGACCAATCTTCACAAACTGGCACCTGCAATCGAGTGCAAACCAGATACTCTGTCCTCGTTGTAATCATAGATATAATATGCGCAAATGGAGATAAAGGCGTCGTAAATCGGGTCAATTGCCCCGTGCCAAAATCGTAAATAAGAAGTGCTGTTGTCAGGTCCTTTTCTTTCAGAGCCGATTTAAATGGAACTGAGTGCGTCCCTCGGCAGACTGGTGAGCCTTGTCCTCGGATGACCGCGGCGCTTCAAGAGTGTGGCTGAATAATGCACTTGCTGCAAAGCCCACTGTGACTTCAACATTGCATTGGCTCCATTCTGAAGCAATTAGGTAAGGCTGCACGTTTGATCCAACCTGTTGGGGCGGGGGTCTCACTGCCTGAATTGTGCATACTATAAATTAACTTTATAGCCTGAAAAATACTAAATAGGCTGCGTGTAGTTCAGGAAACGTGTGGGTCTTTTGACTGGACATTGTACATGACCAAAAAAAAATGTTCCCCTCCCCCTCACCCCCTGTTTTATCGTTGGAACAAAAATCACTCCATGGGTGCATTGCGTGTGAATGTAAATGCCGAGCTCTATGGGCTACCGGCTTCCAGCTATTCTGCTTTTCATGCAGCGCGTTTAATGCATTGCAAGGCGATTGACAAAAACGTAACGAGCCCCCCCCCTCTCCTAAAGTTAATAAAAACATGACGAAGTAGCGGCAATAAAAAGTGTCTATGTAAAACAGGTGTGCATTTGAACTACATGGCACGAAGTCGTTGTAAGCATTCTCACTTTGTCGATACCAAACTGTGCTATACATTAAAACGCTAATGTACCATTTTACACACTACACGAGTTAACTTGCTAAGTAAGGCGCCAGCCAATACTGCAAGATTGGCAGCTGTATATTAAGATGACATTTTGGGCAGAGATCGCTATATGGATTCGCTTGCCTTTTAAAAAAAATTGGGTGTTATAGGGAGAAATCGTTTGCTTTAATAACCTCAATTTTGTTCACCTCAATTCTGACAACATATCCTGGTTCCTAGATCAATCTTAACTTTGCATTACCAAAGTGGAAAATATACCAAGTCTGCACTTAGTCTCTTCCTTGCTCTCCTGTTAATATGCACCCCAGTTCCTTTCACTAAATGTTGGTTTTTATGTAAACTGTTCCGTATTAAGCCAGTGGTCGACTGATTTACCTGATTGTGTGCCTCGTTGACACCTTCCCCTCAGCTAACATTCTACATTTTTCTTGATTCCCTTCCCCTTTGATCTTTTGTTTTCACACCTTACCCTTCCATGTCTTTGTCTCCCTCTCTCCTGACTCGCAGACTGAAGAAGGGTCTCGACCCGAAACGTCACCCATTCCATCTAGCCAGAGATGCTGCCTGACCCGCTGAGTTACTCCAGCATTTTGTGTCTATCTTCAGTTGTCTACTGTGTTCTCAATGAGTTCCACGGATCAGGAGTCATTGCAGCAGTGGCTTGGGACCATGGTTAGCCTGTCTTCCTGGAATCATATAGTGCCTAGGAGATTCTACAGCCACCATTGCCAATTCATCACAAGTTGTCCATTTAGATACACTTCCCTGTTACTTTTTCGATCGCCCTCCAAATGCTTCCTTTTAAAAATACATATCCAATTCACTTTTTGCAAACAAAAGGAATAATCTTCCCATCTGTGGAATTCATTGCCACAGAAGGCTGTAGAGGTCAAGTCAATGGATATTTTTAAGGCAGAAATAGATAGATTAGTGGGGTTATGGGGAGAAAGCAAGGGAATGGGGTTAGGAGGGAGAGATAGATCAGCCACGATTGAATGGGGGAGTAGACTTGATGGGCTGAATGGCCTAATTCTGTTCCTATCACATGACCTTATAACCATTTGGGGATGTACCTCAGACTACAATGACTTTCCTTACACACACACACACACACACACACACACACACACACACACACACACACACACACACACACACACACACACACACACACACACACACAAAAAGAGTCGCTTTTCATATCTCCATGATTCTTTTGCCAGCTATGTTAAAATAGCATTTAATTGATCCTCCAACTAGATCCTCTTCATTTATTCTATCAAAATCTCGTGTAATTTTGGATTCATCTATCAAATTTCCCTTTAAAACAATTATAAATTGCTGGGTCTGTACATAGATCAAAATTCCGTCACTCCTGTAGCCTCTCACATAATAGCGATGAGCACACAAATATGACTATCATTGGGGAAGTGATGAAGTACCTAGATACTAGATGTGACACGACTTTCTGGTGAGGGAGAGGGAGCTAATTTTATTCTTTTGTAGGCTAATGGAATGAAATCCTACTCCTGAACATACAATATTGTTACAGTAACAGGTCTGTGCAACTTTTACTGTTGCATGCATCTCAGGTGAACCAAGGGAATTCATTAAAAAAGTTTATTGTGGTTTCCATAGCCTATATTTCAGAAGGACAAATAAATTTGACAAAAACTGGCCACATTTCTTAAACGCCTTGGTAATAAAGGAAACCCGAGCAACATTAGGGACTTGAAATTGCAATCCGCAACAGGGTAGGAACCTGTAGATTACCAGATCAAGTGGAGAAACCCGGACATGCTGAGACCCTGCCCTTAATCTTTAGTCTCGTAGTGTAGTTTAGTTTCAGTTTATTGCCACATGCACCAAGGTTCAGTGGAAAGCTTTTGTTGCGTGCTAACCAGTCAGCGGAAAGTCCTGATAGTTTCGAGCAGGCTGGTGATGTGGCAAAATCTTGCACTACTCCCCCACATAGAGTTGGCAAGAACCAAAGGAATTCTGTACACTATACATTCACAAGGCTACGTGCTTGAATGCTCACTGGCTATGATCAATAACCACCATTGATAATTGATTCTGAAGTACGGTATTTGAATGGAAATTTAATTCCTGTTTCATGTATTTGGAACTTTGGAAAAATATGGTGTGGTTATTAATTTGTACCATATTTTCCTTTAGCCTCACTGCCAAAACTCCTAGTCAGCACAGTGCCACAGTGGTAAATTGCTGCCTTATAGAGCCAGAGACCCGGGTTTGATTCTGACTCTGTGTGCACAGAGTTCTCCCTGTGACCGCGTGGGTTTTCCCCAGGTGCTCCAGTTTCCTCCCACACTCCAAAGACGTACATGTTTGCAGATTAATTTACTTCAGGAAAATTATAAATGATCTCGAGTGTGTGTAGGATAGTGCTAGTATACGGGATGATCGCTGGTTGGAGGGAGGGCCTGTTTCCACGTCGTATCTCTAAAAATCTTTTAAAAACCCCGGAGCAAATCCCCGCCCTCTCCCGCCCCCTCCCTTCCCCTCTCCCTCTCGTATCTCTCAAAACCTTTCCTATCCATGAACCAGTGATTTAAAAAAAAAATGTGTCATTGTACCCACTGCTACCGTTTCCACTGGTAGCTCAGTCTAGATACCCACCACCCTCTGTGTGGATAAACCTACCCCTTAGGTCTCCTTTGAATCTTTCCCCTCACACTTTAAATCTATGCCCTCTACTGTTAGACACCCCCTACTCTGGAAAAAAGACTGCCATCCTATCTATGCTCCATAGGATTTTATAAACCACGATAAAGTCACCCCTCAACTTCCTGTGTTTCCTTATAAGTCAAGCTCTCCGGTTTTGGTAGCATTTTTGTAAATCCTTTCTGTACCCTTTCCAACATAATCACATTGTTCCTGTAGTATGGCATGCAGAACTGCACACAATACACCACGCGGTCTCACCAACATCTGTAATTTGGCAACCCAACTGTTGCGTTCAATGCCCGTCTAATTACTGCAAGGATGCCTTGTGACTTTTTCATCATCTTGTCCATCTCTGTTGCCACTTCCAAGGAACTATGCATATGATTGGAGGAGAGGGGGATTGTGTGATGGAACTCAACACCAATGGAAGTGTAATTCACCTCCAGCAAATAGTGGTCCCACCCACATACAGAATCATCTTTTCAGTCTGTCCATGTGCAGTATTTCCTGTTTTTTGGTAAAAAGAGAAATCTATTTGCATCATCATTCCGACAATAGTATCCAATTGTTTAAAAGCTGTTTATATATTTTATGGACTGAGACTTTCTTGAGTTCCTGCAGCTTTAACTTTTTACTAAGTTAGCATGTGAAGATACATCACTAAAATGCAGTTAATTGAGTGATACAATTCAAACGCTTGCTCATCTGTGTTTTCTTTGAAAATACTGGTATATATGCTCTTTTTTCATGTGAGGAGGGAAGCATAGGATGATGGTGAGTGAAATGTGAGTGTAAATATTTAGGGGTGATATCAGGGACCATTTACTCAAAGGGTTATGGGAACAAAAGTATCTTTGTTGCTTGTTGAAAATTGTTAAGGCTGTCACAGAGTCAGATAGTCATACAGCATGGGAACAGACTCATTGGTCCAACTCATCCTTGCCAACCAAGATACCAGGATGATCAGCCATGATCACATTGAATGGCGGTGCAGGCTCGAAGGGCCGAATGGCCTACTCCTGCACCTATTTTCTATGTTTCTATGTTTCTATACCCAAATCATGCCAGTCCCATTTGTTGTGCTTGACACGTATCCCTCTGAACGTTTCCTATCCATGTACTTGTCTAAATGTCTTTTAAATGTTCTTGTTGTACCTGTCTCAACTGGTTCACTTGGCACCTCGTTCAAAAGGACAAAGCACATACACCAATTGGTGTAGTGAAATTTGACTTGCCAATGCAGCACATGAATAAAGATAATACACAACACTAGAGTATTTAACAGTAAACATAAAAACATCCCCCCACAATGGTTCCCACTGTGGGGGAAGGCAGCAAAGTCCAGTCCCATCCCCAGTTCACCCATAGTCGGGCCTATTGAGGCCTCTGTAGCTGCTGCTATGGCAGCCTGATGCTTCAGGCCCACTCGCCTGATGATGAAGTTCTGGTGACGAGTGAACACTCTCAGCGGCCCAGAGTGTCTGGAGCGGCTGCTTCCTCCCCGGAGTTCGCTGCTCCCGTAGTCCACGGGCCGCGCCGGTCGGAGCTCCGACTCTGGCGATCTCGGCGTGAGATCGCAGGCTCCGCGGTTTTTAAAGCTCACCTCCGCCTGCCCGCGGCTGGAAGCTCCACAGACCGCAGACCGCAGTTCCGCGATGTTGCAGTCGGCGGTCCCAGCCCTCTGGAGCTCCACCGCACGGTGACCCGGGCAAGGCATGGCGCTCCATGATGGCGCCCCAGAGCTGTGTACCGCCGCCGAAGCTGAAGTCCCGGCCAGTCCCGGCAGGAAACGCCGCTCCAGACTGCCGGTAGGCCGCGAGGAAGGGGCGAAGATACGGCCTGGGGAGAAGCCGCATCCCCAACCAGGTAGGTACTGAGAAAATAGTTTCCCCCTTCCCCCCCCCCCCCCCCCCACCCCCTACATAAAAAGACTAAAATACCTCCAAAAACAAACACTTTAACTAACTAAAAATATAAAAAAAGAATGAAAAGGCTAACAGCTGCTGGCAGGGCGGCCATACTCGACGGCGCCCCCGACTGACGGACTCATACATCCATCATCTCCTTTTTCATCATCCCCTTTTTTCAAGGGAGGTAATGTTTTATCATTTTATTGTTTTTCAAATAAATAACATTGTAAAAGGAAGCTGGCGCATGTTTGCACTTGGATTTCCAAAAGGCATTTAATACTGGCGGCATGGTGGCGCAGCGGTAGAGTCCCGGGTTTGATCCTGACTACCGGGTGCTTGTCTGTACGGTGTTTACATGTTCTCCCCATGACCTGGGTGGGTTTTCTCCAAGATCTTCAGTTTCCTCCCATACTCCAATGACGTACAGGCTTGTAAGTAAATTGGCGTGGTATAAATGTAAAATTGTGCCGAGTTAATGTGTGGGGATCGCTGAAGGGCCTGTTTCCGCACTGTATCTCTAAACTAAACGTACCATATTAACGATGGCACTGGGAAAGCAGTCAACATAATCTCAGGTCTGAAGAAGTGTCTCGACGTGAAACATCACCCATTCCTACTCTCCAGGAATGTTGCCTGTCCCGCTGAGTTACTGCAGCTTTATGTGTCTATCTTCGGTTTAAACCAGTATCTGCAGTTCCTTCCTACACATAACCTAAGATCTTTTCTACCCCAGTCATTCCTTCTCCTCCCAGCTCCAACATTGAGCAGTGGACAGAGAAGCTTGAAACTAGGCACCACTGAAACAGCTAGTGCCCTCTGGTACCAAGCTTTTATTATGCTCCTTCCATAAGCTAAGGTCCAGTCCTCATACTCCAACCTACCTCATTATGACCATTGAACTTTTACTTTGGACTGTTATCCCACAATGCCGAGAACTACATTCTGCTCTCTATTTCTTTCTCCTTGCTCTGCCTATGGTACTTCAGTTTCGTTTGATTATATTCACGTATAGTATTATCTGATTGATTGGATAGCATACAAAATGAAGTTTTTCCCCAGTAGGTTTAAACCTAAACCTAAATCATTTCTGACTTGTGGAAAATTCAGCTGCAGGACAGTTCTTGGGAAAATTCATAGGTGATAGGAGCAGAATCACGCCATTCGACTCATCAAGTCTACTCCGCCATTCAATCATGGCTGATCTATCTCTCCCTTGTAGCCCCATTCTCCAGCCTTCTCCCCATAACCACTGACACCCGTGCTAATCAAGAATCTATCTCTGCCGTAAAAATATCCCTTGATGGCCTCCACAGATAATTCCACAGATTCACCATCCTCTGACTAAATAAATTCCTCCTCGTCTCCTTCCTAAAGGAATGTCCTTTAATTCTGAGGCTATGACCTCTAGTCCTGGACTCTCCCACTAGTGGAAACCTCTTCTCCACATCCACTCTCTCCAAGCCTTTCACTATTCGGTACGTTTCAATGATGTGTCCCCTCACCCTTCTAAAGGAAAGGAAGCCTTCGGTAATCCGGGGTTCCCCTGTAGCGTGTACTGCATTGATCATCTTACTCAAAGAATGATGTTAGCACGTTGGAAGTAATACAAACATTTCCGAGGATGTTCGTGAAATAGATGGTTTGTCTTCTGAGGAAAGGCTGGACAGGTTAGTCTTGAATCCACTGGAGCAGAGACAGGGTTAAAACATATTTGATCCTGAGGAGTCGGATAGGATGAACATGGAAAAGATGATTCCTCGCGGAAGAACCCAGAATCGGGAATCACTATTTAAGAATGAGTGTCTGCCCATTTAAGACAAAGATATGCTTTTTTTTCCTCAGAGAACATGATTCTTTGAACTCTTTTCCTCAGTGTGCAGTGTAAACACAGAGAATATTTTTATGGAGAGTTAGGTAGATTACCATAATATCAGAATGCAAATTCAAGATTAAAATCAGATCAGCCATAACCATGTGAAATAACTAAAGTTTCAAGGGACTGAATAGCTACTGCTGCTCCTAATCCAACATTTCTATGTAATGTTAATATATTTAAAGTGATGGGTGTTTGGAGTTATGAGATGGATATTAGGAAGTCAGCAGTAAGTTATGTAAAATTACATTGTAAAGTATTAACATTTTATGTTAAGGCGGCACGGTGGCACAGCGGTAGAATTGCTGCCTTACAGCGCCAGAGACCCAGGTTCGATCCTGACTACGTGTGTTGTCTGTATGGAGTTTGTACGTTCTCTCCGTGACCTGCATGGATTTTCTCCGAGATCTTCGGTTTCCTCCCGCACTCCAAAGATGTACAGGTTTGTAAGTTAATTGGCTTGGTATAATTGGCAATTGTCCCTAGTGTGTATAGGATGGTGTTAAGGTGCGGGGATCACTGGTCAGTGCAGACTCGGTCGGCCATAGGGCCTCTTTCCATGCTGTATGTCTAAACTAAACAGTTGATATTCTTCAATCTTTCATAGTGAGGCAGCATAGTCTGAACGTTAGTCCAATTGACTTTATAATGTCTGCTTCTTTTATGCCTTCCACCATGGGTTTAGAAGAACAATGCAGATTCTGAAAAGGTGGCTGAAGGTTGAACTGGAACAGATAGTCCCTGGAGAGGGAGTCAGCCATTTTTTAGACTGGGATGAGAAAGTTCTGCACACAATAGTCTCAGGAATGGGTGACATGTTGGGTCAAGACCGTTCTTCAGACTACAAATGACTTTATCATCAGACTTCAGATGATCAATAGGTTTGGGATGTGATGCTCTGGCATACAAATGGATTTGAAGCACTAGATTCATAATGATTAGAAGAGCAGGCACGAAGGGGGCTGAGGAATAGCATGAATAGTTCATAAGCTTTTATTAGCAAGGTCTGGAATCAGGTCACTCAGCCATAGTTATGTCATAGTTATGTCATGAGGTCCAGGGATTGACTTGTAAACGTTTTGCCTACCTATATTTACATGGTCTCATTTTCCCTGTACTTTTATTACCATTTTGCAAACCTGCATTACTCTCTTCTTTTTTTAATATACTCTTTTATTGGCATTCCACAGCAAGCACATTTCCATAAAACAGGTTTCAGGTATAATGCTATATGTATACATCATACACTTATGCTTGTCTTGAATTGCCTGTTTTTGAGATTTGTACAAAACAAATATAGAAACAAGAACACAGTAAAAACTGCGAACATTTATGGAAGGGATCCTTTCTTTACCATATAATCCAAAAATTGTAAAAATAAAGTCTGGCCTATGAGGTGTTACATAGTTAACCAGTTTTCCCAGCGTGACACAAATAAACCCAGTTTAAAGTTAACATATATAAGTAAGTAAGTCATTTTTATTTATATAGCAATTTTAAATCAAATCACGTTGAAGCCAAAATGCTTTACAGAGAAGAAATTAGATTACCATACATCCATATAAAATAAAAAAAAGACACAATACACTATAGGATTCAACATGAACATCCCCCCCCACAGCAGAAACAACACTTTCCACTGCGAGGGAAGGCACCAAAAAGTCCAGTCCTCCTCCTCCTCCTAGTCCACCCGATGTCGGGGCCTATTTGAGGCCTCTGCAGCCAGTCGTTACAACGGCGGCCCGATGTTATAGGCCCTCTTGCCGGGAAGATGGAACTCCGGCGTCGGGTGAACACTCCTCAGCGGCTTGGACTGTCTGGAACGGCCGCTTCCTCCCCGGAGACCGTGGCTCCGGAAGCCCTCAGGCCGCGCTGGTCAGAGCTCCGACTCTCCCAGGCTCCGCAGTGTTTTAAATCCAGCGCGGACGCCCGCAGCTGGACGCCCGCAGCCACAGCTCCTCGGATGTTGGAGTCGGTGGTTATTGTTGTTACTTGCTGTTATTTTCTCCATTTTATAAATGTCCACTGTGATGTCCATCCGTGCATTCAGAGTTGGGCTCTCCTGTGATAACCATTTCTTTGTGAGAGCTTTTTTACCAGCTACCATCAATATATTCAGTAAGTATTTGTCTTTTTTCCGTCAGTCTTCAGGTATGAGTCCAAAAAACATGGTCTTAAGGGCCTGTCCTACAAGCATGCAACTCTAGATCAAACTAGAAGCGGGGGCCGCGCGGAGGTCGGGTGATCCCCTGTACAGGGCCGTTCCCACCAGCATGCGCCTGCATGCAGCAAGCGCGACCAAACCGGCAGCCGGGGCCGCGCGGAGGTCGGGTGAGTGGCGCAAAGTGAGGCGAACTTGGAGCGAAGTCTAAGGTAAGTTCGCCAGGACAGAGAGGGGCACACAGAGAGGGGCACAGAGGCACACACACACACACACACAGGGCCATGGAGCCACACACATAGAGGGTCACGGAGGCACCTACAGATAGGTTCACGGAGGCACGATGTCGGGGCGGTGTGTAATGCGTCGAGGCGACTGCAAGCCGACAAGCCGTTGCCGCGCGGAATTTTTGAACATAGTAAGTTTTTCGGAGCCCCGCGCGATGTCGGGATGAATTCCGCACGGCTCCGGCGATCGAAGTGGGACCGGCCCCGCGACGCCGGACGGCTCAAGCAACCACATTAGGTTGCGCTAATTGCATAGAGTTGCATGCTTGTAGGACAGGCCCTTTACTCTCCAAGGGCACATGGCATCTAAAAATGTCTTGTAAGGCATCATGTAACTATCTCCAAAAATCTTTAATAACAGGGCAATCCCAGAGAACATGGTAATGATCTGCCTTTAAATTTCCACATTTTCTCCAACAAACTGGAGAGTTCCCACCATAAAGGGATTTCTGAGAAGGTGTAATAAAATACCGTATCATGCTTTTCCAACTAAACTCCCTCCAGTTTTGTGAGCTGGTACACTTCCATTGTCAAGTCAAGTCAAAGTCAAACAAACTTTATTGTCATTTAGAAATACATTGATATATGCAGTTCCAAACGAAATTACGTTGCATTTGGCTCCCTGTGCAACACAATAAATTAGCCGAAGGATAGGCATGGATGAAAAGGATAAATAGACAATGGTGGCAGCCCATTACATGGCATTCAGGAGTCCTATGGCTCGTGGGAAGAAGCTGTTGCAGAACCTTGATGTTCTGCTCCTTATGCTGCGATATGTTTTTCCCGAGGGCAGCAGAGTGAACAGTCCGTGATGGAGATGTGTGGGGTCCTTTATAATACTGCTGGCCTTAGACACGCAGCGTTTGGTCGCAATATCCCCGATTGAGGGGAGAGAGGTCCCGATGATTTTTTCCGCTGTCCTCACCACTCTCTGCACAGACTTCCAGTCGGAGGCTCTACAGTCCCCAAACTAGACAGAGATACAGCTGGTCAGAATACTCTCTATGGTGCCCCTGTAGAAAGTAGTGAGGATGGGATGGGGGAAGATGAGCTCTTCTCATCCGGCGCAGAAAGTGAAACTGCTGCTGCGCTCAGTTGATGAGATGTTATTCGACCAGGTCAGACTGTTAGTGATCTGATACCTCCATATTGCTGCCCATTCTTCCTCGGATATGGTTATCCCGCCTATCTTCTCCCATTTAATTTTAATATATAAGGTTAAGTGTGTTTTAAGATTCAGTAACGCTTTATACATACATGAAATGTTTACTACCAGTATTTGAGTTATACGCTTTCCTAAATAATCCCATCAAACCTATACTCGACTCCGTTTTATTTTTAACATTTTTATCTGTAAGTATCAATAGAAGTCTTGTTTTTCTAACAGGAATTTTTCTTTAAGCATTTCAAAACTTAACAGTGTTCCTCCTTTCATTATGTTACAAAGAGCAGTTATGCCTTTAACTGTCCACTCTTTAAACCTACTATCTAATTTATTAGGAGTAAAGTCTGTGTCGTTTGCGCACCATTTAAGGATTGTAATGTCTTCCTCTAAATTACACTCCGTTATAATTGTTTTCCATATTTTAAGCGTCAATTTTACCCAAGGATTTTCAATAGCATTTATATAGTCTTGTAGATTGCTGTCAGCTATGATCGTTTGTACAGGAATGGTGAGTGTTCTCTCTTCAATATTTTTCCATTGGGCATCATATGATGGGTTGCACCAGCATATCATACATCTTAACTGTGCTGCCTGATAATAGTCTTTGAGAGGGGGTAGACCCCATCCCCCCTTTTCTTTTGTTAGCTGGATGGTTTTGAGACGGATCCTAGGCCTTTTACTTTGTCATATATATCTTGACGTTATTTTGTCCCATTCATTAAATTGTTTTTGATTAATTGAATTCCCATCTATATTCCCCCTTACTAAAATAAATCTACCCTCCTTATCACTCATTTCAAATACTTTCTAAAAATTTAACTTGCTTGAGATGGAAGAACTGAGTGAAATCCAGGTTAGCCGGGAAGTGGTGTTAGGTAAATTGAATGGATTAAAGGCCGATAAATCCCCAGGGCCAGATAGGCTGCATCCCAGAGTATTTAAGGAAGTAGCCCCAGAAATAGTGGATGCATTAGTGATAATTGTTCAAAACTCTTTAGATTCTGAAGTAGTTCCTGAGGATTGGAGGGTAGCTAATGTAACCCCACTTTTAAAAAGGGAGGGAGAGAGAAAACAGGGAATTACAGACCAGTTAGTCTTACATCAGTAGTGGGGAAAATACTAGAGTCAGTTATTAAAGATGGGATAGCAGCACATTTGGAAAGTGGTGAAATCATTGGACAAAGTCAGCATGGATTTATGAAAGGTAAATCATGTCTGACGAATCTTATAGAATTTTTCGAGGATGTAACTAGTAGAGTGGATAAGGGAGAACCTGTGGATGTGGTGTATCTGGACTTTCAGAAGGCTTTCGACAAGGTACCACATAAGCGATTAGCATTCAAACTTAAAGCACATGGTATTGGGGGTTCAGTGTGATGTGGATAGAGAACTGGCTGGCAGACAGGAAGCAAAGAGTAGGAGTAAACGGGTCATTTTCACAATGGCAGGCAATGACTAGTGGGGTACCGCAAGGCTCAGTGCTGGGACCACAGCTATTTACAATATATATTAATGATCTGGATGAGGGAATTGAATGCAACATCTCCAAGTTTGTGGATGACACTAAGCTGGAGGGCAGTGTTAGCTGTGAGGAGGATGCTAGGAGACTGCAAGGTGACTTGGATAGGTTGGGGGAGTGGGCAAATGCATGGCAAATGCAGTATAATGTGGATAAATGTGAGGTTATCCACTTTGGTGGCAAAAACAGGAGGGTAGACTATTATCTGAACGGTGGCCGATTAGGAAAGGGGGAGATGTAACGAGACCTGGGTGTCATGGTACACTGGTCATTGAAAGTAGGCATGCAGGTGCAGCAGGCTGTGAAGAAAGCGAATGGTATGTTGGCATTCATAGCAAAAGGATTTGAGTACAAGATCAGGAAGGTTCTACTGCAGTTGTACAGGGTCTTGGTGAGACCACACCTGGAGTATTGCGTACAGGTTTGGTCTCCTAATCTGAGGAAAGACATTCTTGCCATAGAGGGAGTACAGAGAATGTTCACCAGACTGATTCCTGGGATGGCAGTACTTCCATATGAAGAAAGACTGGATAGACTCGGCTTGTACACGCTGGAATTTAGGAGATTGAGGGGGGATCTTATAGAGACTTACAAAATTCTTAAGGGGTTGGACAGGCTAGATGCAGGAAGATTGTTCCCGATGTTGGGGAACTCCAGAACAAGGGGTCACAGTTTAAGGATAAGGGGGAAGTCTTTGAGAAGATCATTTTTAACACAGAGAATGGTGAGTCTGTGGAATTCTCTGCCACAGGATGTAGTTGAGGCCAGTTCATTGGCTATATTTAAGAGGGAGTTAGATGTGGCCCTTGTGGCTAAAGGGATCAGAGGGTATGGAGAGAAGGCAGGTACAGGATACTGATTTGGATGATCAGCCATGATCATATTGAATGGAGGTGCAGGCTCGAAGGGCCGAATGGCCTACTCCTGCACCTATTTTCTATGATTTGCTATGATACTATGAGATGAGAGTAGCGACTCCTCTCCTACGTCCTGATATACAGTATATGAGGAGAAAAAGAGGTTTGTGAAACCCATTCTTTTAAGTTTTTCGTGTTCTTTGTCATTTAGGTGGGTTTCCTGTAAGTATACTATATGGGCTTGTTCTTTCCTCGTTTTAGTTAGAATTTTGCAGCGTTCGATTGGGTTTAACAGTCCATTCACATTAAAAGAGATGAATTTTACGTTGCCATTAGAAATTTGTATTTAACTTTCTGTGCATCAGTAACATGGTGAAATAAGACATAACAGATCTACTCCCTGAACAGACAAGAACAAGAGAACAAATGAAAAAACAAAGGCGTGATTCCAAGGTGGGGGTCTCCTGTGGATGACCCTGGGCTAGGCTTGAGGAAAAGCCTAGTTGTGGGGGAGAGCCTCTCTCATCTGTGAGCTGAGGACCCCCCCACTGCATCATCCAAAAAGGAAAGAAAACTCCGTTCATAAGGCAGAACACACTTCCCTGTGCATTCCTTCTCTGTATTTATCGTCATTTAAATAGGGGGAAACAGTTGAACGTAACAAATGAAATAATGCACCGTCTACTTTTAAGTTCTGTTCAGCTCGCCTACATTTTTAAAGTTAGCCATAACTTAAAGCTCTTCTGAAGACTCTCTTCAAAGACGCAGCTGCAGGATATTTCTCCTGAACATCAGTTTATTAACTATTTAAAACAGATGGAAGAAAAAGTAGACTTCCCAGTCCACCATTCAATAAAATCATGGAACCGTAGGTGGAAAGAGTGGAACAAAGACTATTAGAGTTATGTAGGAACGAACTGCAGATGCTGGTTTAAACTGAAGATAAACACAAAAAGTTGGAGTAACTTAGCGGGTGAGGCAGCATCTCTGGAGAAAAGGAATAGGTGACGTTTCAGGTTGAGACCCATCTTCAGACTGCCTCATAGCATCAACAGCCTCAGTTCAATTTTAACTTTGGGCACTGTCTGCATGATATTTCATCTTCATTCTTCCTGTGACCATGAGTTTCCTCTGGGTGCTCCAATTTCTTCTCACATCCCAAAGACATGAAAGTCAGTACACTAATTGGCTTCCATAAAAATTTCCCCTTTTCCCCTTAAGAGAGAATTTCCCCTTTTCTCCCTTTTAGGGAGAACAAAATAGAATTGGAATAAATAGGTACTTGATGTTCAGCATAGTCTCAGCAGTTTGAAGGGCCTATTTCCTTGTTGTACATTTCTACGATTTTCCCACATGATGCCACACGACTTAAAGCCCTTGGAACAAAATGTCTTTCCATTTCAGCCTCTGATCAAGAAACTCAATGACTCGGTATTCACAGGCCTTTTGCAGTGGAAAATTCCAAAGGTTGTCAAACCAACAAGGGTAGAAATTGCAGTTCCTCCGGATCCTAATGGGCCTGTCCCACTTCCGTGACTTTCTCGGCGACTGCCGGCACCTGTCATAGTTCGTTGCAGGTCGCCGAAAATGTTCAACTTGTTGAAAATCCAGTGGCGACTAGAAAGACGCTACGACTCTTTGAGCGACTGAGGAGACTGCTCACGACCATACAGGCGACACCCTGGCGACATGTCGCGGTGTGAAGCCTGTATGGTCGTGAGTAGTCGCCCAAAGAGTCGTACCTTGTTCTGGTCGCTGCTGGATTTTCAACATTTTCGGCAACCTGCAACGAAGTATGACAGGTGCCGGCAGTCACCGAAAAAGTCGCATAAATGGGACAAGCCCATAAGATGTTGTTTCCTTATTCTGAGATAACGCCCCTTAGTTCTGGATTCTCCAGTATCAACAACCTTTCAGTATCTACCCCGTCACTGCTCATTCATCTGGTTTTCCTTTATGACTTCTTAGTTCTCAAAGAGTCTATTAGTTTTCCCCAATCGCAATCCAATGAAAGCCCACATTGACGCAGCTTAATTGTTTCATTATTTCCTATGCGACCAGTTACCATTGCTTCTTAATGTATATCTCAGCACTTTGCTCGCATCTGATGGCAAGCTAATTGATCTATAATCCAATATTCCTCTCATCCTCCTTTCTCCACTAGTTGTGTTACATTAAAAATTTGAAAGGAAATGAGATCGAGAAAGTGGCAGCTAAGAGTGAGAGACAAATTGATAAACTAGGATTGATTTCACATGACACCATATACTTGACCAGTTGGTGAGTTTTGCTGCTTTTGCTTTAGGCCGGAGCTAAGATTTAAACTAAGTGGGAAGACCAATATGTAATATTTAATTGACTGACTTTTTGCCTATCTTATATCACAATAATATTAATAAAAATAAAAATACAATGAATGAAAACGTTCTTATATAAAAATATTTTTTCTTTGTGTTTATCTGGGTATTTGAGGGTGACTGCTCCAGCTGGTCACTTTTGACTCCTTGAATATTGATGGTGGTGGATTTAGCAATGGTTATGGTAACTTGCGCAAATCTGGCCATGTTACCTGCCACTTATAGAAACATAGAAAAAGAGGTGCAGGAGTAGGCCATTTGGCCCTTCGAGCCAGCACCACCATTCAATATGATCATGGCTGATCATCTAAAATCAGTAGGAGTTTCTCCAGCTTTTTGAGTAACCCTCAATTCTCCAGCATCTGCAGTTCCTTCTTTAACATCTAAAATCAGTACCCCGTTCCTGCTTTTTCCCCATATCCTTTAATTCCTTTAGGTCTAAGAGCTAAATCTCTCTTGAAAACATCCAGTGAATTGGCCTCCACTGCCTTTGGTGGCAGAGAATTTCACAGATTCACAACTCTCTGGCTGAAGAGGTTTGTCCTCATCTCAGTCCTAAATGGCCTGCTCCTTATTCCTAAACTGTGACCCCATGTTCTGAACTTCCCTAACATTTATACATGCCTGATTGCTATCTCAGCCTTGCTGCTCGCGGGATGGACTGCTTCACCTTCTGCAAATGGAATTGAATCTATGGCGAACATCCTCACTCTGACCTTGTGATGTTTAAGAAGGAACTGTTGATGCTGGAAAATCGAAGGTAGACAAAAGTGCTGGAGAAACTCAGCGGGTGTGGCAGCATCTATGGAGCGAAGGAAATAGGCAATGTTTCGGGCCGAAACCCTTCTTCAGACCATTCCGAAGAAGGGTTTGGGCCGAAACTTCCAATGGTTGGAAGTATGGCACCATTGCAGGGATTCCTCCAGGCAATGTGTGCTGCACTGGGCTGGGTGACTGTACCTCCATTAACACTTGGTAGGTCAACTCCATCCAGAATCGACACCCACCCATAACCCTAAACATGTACCCCAATGATCACACAACAGCGCAGCAGAATCACTCGCAAAGTGAAATATCTAACAACATCTTCCAAACCTGCCACCTCTACCTAAAATGAGCTGATGCAAACACCACTTACTGCTCATTCTCATTCATTGCTGAATTATAAATATATTGCCAGCCATTTATTGTTATTGGGAGTGTATCTGGTTCTGTTGCAGGAGTATATTCAGTAGCTACAGTGAACCAAAAAATCACTCGCCACTTTATTCTCAAAGGCAATCAGGGACTGCCAATACGTGCCGCCTTTTAAATAATACATGTCCCGTAAAATCATTTAAAATAAATGATGGTGCACTTTTCTGGACTGGGTAGAGACCACCAAGATCGGCAGCAGCCACATGCACCAACTCGAAAATATTGTTGCCTCAAGGAATAATTACTGTCATTCCACGTATGGAAAGACTGAGAGCACATCCGCTACCTACTATAGCATTATTCTACAGAAATAATTATTAAATGAACTTAAGATAGACACAATAAGCTGGAGTAACTCAGCGGGTCTTTCAGCATCTCTGATGAAAAGGAATAGGTGATGTTTTGGATCGAGACCCTTTTTCAGATTTCCTTTTCTCCAGAGATGCTGTCTGCTTTAAGCTAATTTTTAGGTGGAGCAGCATTACAAGCTTGTATTTTCCATACACAGTATTTAAATATGCACTCCTTCCTAATTTTAGTTTAGAGATGCAGCGTGGAAACAGGCCCTTCGGCCCACCGGGTCTGTGCCGACCAGCGATCCCCGCACATTAACTACTGTCCTACACCCACTAGGGACAATTTTTACATTTACCAAGCCAATTAACCTACAAATCTGTACGTCTTTGGAATGTGGGAGGAAACCAAAGGTCTCGGAGAAAACCCACGCAGGTCACGAGGAGAACGTACAAACTCTGTACAGACAGCACTCGTAGTCGGGATCGAACCCGGGTCTCGCTGGTTACAGCATTCCCTGTAATGCCCCTGTCCCACTTAGGAAACCTGAACAGAAACCTCTGGAGACTTTGTGCCCCACCCTAGGATTCCATACAGTTCCCGGAGGTTTTTGTCAGTCTCCCTAACGGTCGAAAGTGGTTTCCGTTTTAAAAATCGGTAATTTTTTAGTCGAAGCCGGTTGCGATGCTAGTTGAAGGTGGTTGCCAGAGGGCAAAAACCTCCAGGAATCACACGGAAACATTGGGTGGGGCGCAAAGTCTCCAGAGGTTTCCGTTCAGGTTTCCTAAGTGGGACAGGGGCATTAGGCAGCAACTCTACTGCTACGCAACCTTGACCGCCCATTAATAACCGTGGTAATACCAATTTAGCATGCCCGGCTATAAGGGAGCATGCAAATCAGTCTTTCTGTGGGTCTGCTCTCCGGCCTGACAAAGAAGACTTGTTCATCGCTTCATGTCAAATACAACCCAAATGGAGAATTGGTCTGCCTGACATGCCTCTCTCTCCAGCGCCATGGAGCTTTGGAAGTAAAATGTCTAGTGTGAAGCTCTTTTATCACTGGTACACTTTACAGGGTAATAGTGGCTTATTAACACCAAAAAAAATGTTCTTCATCCTCTTGCATAAGGCGTGCACAGCCTAAAGTTGTAGGTCAACTTGTTCTATTTGATCTTTTGTTTGTGCACGTCGGGTTGAATGCATTAGTTGAAACCGGGTGGACCACGTGAAGGTTGCAATCCCCCACCCCACCAATAATAATATTATGATTTCAGTAAGTACTCTAGTTAAGTTTTTTTATATTGGTGTCCTTTCAATTTGAGATGGCGCATTTTTAGTTTTTTAATAGTAGTATTAAATATTGGTTTATTATTGCAATGTAGATCAAAATACAGTGAGAAAATCTGTTTGCATGCTGTCCTGCCAGGTATATCACACATGAGTACAGTCAACCAAGACGGTTCCCTCAGCAACTCCCTGGTTAACCCGTCCCTTCCCACCCATACCACCCCCTCCCCAGGTACTTTCCCCTGCAACTGCAGGAGATGCAACACCTGTCCCTATACCTCCCCCTTCGACCCTCGTTCAAGGACCCTGGCAGTCATATCAGGTGAGGCAGAGGTTCACTTGCACCTCCTCCAACCCCATGTACTGTATCCGCTGTTCTTGGTGTGGACTCGTAGAGATCGGTGAGGCTCGGCGATCGTTCTGCTGAACATGTCTGCTTAATCCACCTAAACCTACCTGATCTCCCGGTGGCTAAACACTTTAATTCTCCCTCCCATTCCCACGCTGAACTTTCTGTCCTGCGCCTCCTCTACTGTCAGAGTGAGGCCCAACGCAACTTGGAGGAACAACACCTCATATTTTGCTTGGGCAGTTTACAACCCAGAGGTATCAATATTGACTTCTCCAATCAAGTAACCCTTGCGTTCCCTCTCTATCCATCCCTTCCCCATCTAGTTCTCCGACTAGTTTGACTGTCCTCCTAGTTAAATGTTATGTTTGCCTGCCTCGTTGTCGCCTTCCCCGAGCTAACATTGATCTAATCTACATTTTCCTTGAACTTCACGCCCTTTGATCTGTCATGTTCGCACCTTACCCCTCCATATCTCTATGTCTCCTTCTCCCTTGACTCTCCGTCTGAAGAAGGGCCGTGTCCTGAAACATTACCCATTCCATATATCCAGAGATGCAGCCCATCCCACTGAGTTACTCCAGCATTTTGCGTCTATCTTTGGTGTAAACCAGCATCTGCAGTCCTTTCATCTACAGGTACAACAGGTAGTGTAAAGAGAAAAGTACCGTGATGTAGAATGTAGTGTTACAGCTACAAAGAAAGTGTAGATTTTAAAAAGTGCAAGGGTTAGAATGAGGTAGGTTGGGTGATCGGTACCTACACCTTCAGTGTTTGCGAGTTCAGTAGTTTGATAACAGTGGGGAAGGTGCTATTCCTGAATCCGGTAATATGTGCTTTCAAGGTGGTGTATCTTCTGCACGATGGGAGAAGGGAGAAGAGGGAATGACTGGAGTGTAAATGCCCCCCGATTATATTGAGAGTTTTTCCGTTGCAGGTGAAATGTGGATGGGTCAGAGATGATCTTACCCTCTCGCTTCCTGGCCCTTGCAGTGTACAGTTCGTCAATGGAGGGAAGGTTGCTGTTCTTTTAACCAAGTGATGTTGTTGATGTCCCTAGCTGTAGCTGGAAGTTTGAAATATAGAAAATAGATGCAGGAGGAGGCCATTCGGCCCTTCGAGCCAGAACCGCCATTCATTGTGATCGTAGCTGATCATCTGCTATCAATAACCCGTGCCTGCCTTCTCCCAATATCCCTTGACTCCACTAGCCTAGAGAGCTCTATCCAACTCTCTTAAATTATATTGTTAAGTGATCTTGACAACTAGAGGAAATGCTGTTCACACCCTTCTGTGAAACTCATGGCTTGGCCACAACATCTTTTGTTGCAGTAAAGACATCTCAAATATTGCATCATTAATGGAGAAACACATTTCCTGCAGCTCTGCTGTGGAGAATGGCCACCAACAATGTGCCCTCCTGTTCCTCCCTCTTCCCAAGGAGCTGACTGTCTCCCATCTTCCCTGCTGCTTCTCTCATCCTCCAACCCCAAAGGCATCTTGACCGACTACTCAAGATTCCTTTATCGATCTCCTCTCCTGCCAGTCAGCGGATCTGCCCTTTCCTGCGCCATCCATTCTTTACTGGAGATGAGGGAGGCCGGCGTGGTGATGTCACCAAACAGAAAGTGGTGAATCTGATCCCGGCGGAGGAGAGCGTCCAGCACCCACTGTGCGTTCCAAAGGCACCACCAGCGCAACGCCCTGCAGCTCCAGCCCCTTCCCCTCTGGTCCCCCTCGCTGGCTCCTACCCCCTCTCCCGTGAAATCCCCCTCTCCCGCTTTTCTCCGAGCTCTCCAGGCCCTCGAGTCCAGACAATGTCCTCTGCACCCTTTCCAGTTTAACAATGTTGTATAAACTTCTGATTGAAAATTCCTATTCCTATTTTTTTATATAAATGAATTTCTGTTTAAATAATGCTCAAAATTAGGACGATTCAGGATTACATTGTATCTTTAATGGCACTTATCTGTAAGTTTAAACACTTTGTAACTGGACTACTGATGATCACAGAGGTTTGTGTAGGAATAGTAAGATTGAACGAGAACTTACCAGTTCGAAGGTTGATCTTTATTTTATGAGGAGTCGAAGTGAGGGATTTCGTGAAGAGCCCGCCGGCGCGCATGCTCGACATGCTTCAAAGTAGCGGCGTGGAATCACAGAAACCAACAAAAGAAATGACTTTGCATAGTATGATTGAATTGACTAAGATTACCAGATGAAGGTGATTGAGGGTTGGGCGAGGAGGGCACGAAATCCCTCACTTCGACTCCTCATAAAATAAAGATCAACCTTCGAACTGGTAAGTTCTCGTTCAATCTTACTATTTCATTTCGGAGTCACGTGAGTGACTTCGTGAAGACTTCAAAGCTTCTGTGATTACACGCCCTGGACCACGTCCATGCTGACACACCACTACCAGGGATGGATGGGAGGAACAAACTTGCTCAATAGTTCATACTGCAAAACAAGAGCATATTTATTAATAATAAATCAAAACCCCTCATGCGGGGACATCTCCACGTTCTTGACCTGCATTCAGCACGGCTTCTGCGAACTGTAGAGGAGCAGCAACAGGCTTGTTATAAAAACGCTGGAACACAGCTTCATTCGCCCATCCTGCTGTGGCGAGAATTTGGTCCATGGGCACCTCCATGACCCTCGCCGCTGACGTCGATGCAGCCCTGGTGGAATGAGACTTGAACACATTAATGTCGAATCCTGACTTACCCAAGACAACTCGAAGCCACCTGGATATCGTCTGGACTGTCACTCGATGATGAGGTCTCTTATGAGTGACAAGCAGGTATCTCTCCATTCCTCTGATGCGTGCCGTCACTTTGACATAGTGGCGGATATGTGAGACTAAACATAGCCTAGCATCTGCGGGGTATGCCGGGAACTTCAGCTGCAGCCCTGTGCACCCAGGTCTATGCTGCTTTAGTAGCTCGTCAATGAAAAAGACTACTTCTGTAGGGGTAGCTGTCATTCTGTCGACACGCAGTTTGTGTAGTGTCTGTACCCTCTGAGCTGAAGTCAGCGCTAGTAACATCACCAGCTTCATGGTGAGTTGGTCCAGTTGGAGCCCTTCCATGGGAGACCACGTCCTGAGCAGGGTTAATACGTCCCTGACATCCCAGGTGATATTATAGCGTGGTGTAGGCGGATTCATATTGAATATACCCCGCATGAGTCTGGACACTAGCCTGTTGGATCCTACCCCAATCTTGAGGTAGAATGATAGCGCACTTCTGGCGCTGTTGATGGCACTGTAACTTAAGTGTTCATCATGGTGCAACCCCGCGAGGAATTCCAGGACGTCGGTTATTGTCACGTCATCGTACGTGATGCGAGAGCGGCTGCAGTAGGCTTCCCACTTCTTAATATGCGAGCGGTATCTTCGCCTTGTGGACTCTCGACACGACGCCCCGATGGTATCCATGGTCCGAGCCGAGAGGCCGTATTGGACTAACGGCCTGTTCAGAACCTGCAAGCCAACAAATTTAAATAGCCATGGCAGGGATGTGGCTCCCCTGAGACACGGTGAGTAACCAATTGTGGGCAACCCTTCAAAAGGACCCAAGGTTCGTTGAGCATGTCAAAGACCACCAGATACCAAGGCTGTGTGGGCCAGTCGGGTATAATAAGGATGCCCTTGGCAGCATCTGCCTGAATCTTTCGCAATACCCGACTGATGAGGCAAAACGGAGGGAAGGCATAGAAAAACCATTTCCCCCAGTCCAGCGAGAATGCATCTAGCAAATGCATTTACCAAATTTGGCTGTGACTTTAGAAAAAATCTCAGGATGCAACATCCATTCAATGTTGTCATTAAATTTGCGTGACCTGGTGTCCGCCACAGTATTAAGCTCACCTGGCAAATAGGTAGCTGAAATCCAAATGTCTCTTTGAATACACCAGAGCCAAATTGAGTTAGCCAATTTGTCACACGAAACTGACCTGGTACCACCCATATGGTTTAAATATGCCACAGCTGTGGTGTTGTCTATTTGGAGACGGACGTGTGCTCCAACAAGCTTGGAACAATATGCACGAAGTCCGTGGAATGCTGCCAGCAACTCCAAATAGTTAATCCCTTGAGTCAACAACATCGATGCCTCAAGGGTGTCCCATCTACCCCCACAACTAGAGCAATTATCAGTAGCTCCCCAGCCATTGGAGCTTGCATCAGTCTGTAAATATACCACCGGATTAGCCTCCCTGACAGGCTTAAATGAGTTGCTAATGTGACACACCCACCATTGCAACTCAGTTATCGCTTCGGACGGCAGCTGCATAGATCGATCGTAATGACCAGCGTTCCGTTTTAACGCAGTAATTTTAGCTCTTTGCAATTCTGATAATGCAAAGGTCCATATCGTGCTGCCGGAAACAAAGCCACTAACTTGCCAATTACTGTGGCTGTATGCCGAATCGATGGTATATTGGTGCCAATTAAATCTCTGCACACCTTAGTGACTTCCTCAATTTTGTTAATTGGTATAGTTATCCTCATGCTCATTGAGTTCACCGTGAACCCTAGGTAATCAATTACCTGGGCAGGGCAGAACTTCGATTTCTCTGGATGGACAATGAATCCTAATTGTTGAAATATATTGACAGCAGCTGCAACACCCTGTTCAGCCAATTCCAGGGTGTGGCCCACAATAAAGACATCATCTAAATAGGCCATAACTATGTGATGTCGTTGTCTCAAATAAGCCATGACTGGCTTCACCAATTTAGTGAACAATCTAGGGGCTGTAGTAAGCCCATTAGGCAAAGCCTTATACTGCCAAAGTTGCCCCATCCAGATAAATTTCAAAAACCTTCTATCATCTTTCTGGATGGATACTGAATAATATGCATCCCTCAAATCAATGCATGCCATAAAGCAGCCATGAGAAATCAATGATTTGGCTGTTTCAAACGTATCCATTTTAAAATGAGTATATGTTACAAACGTATTCAAACGGGTTAGATCAATAATGACACGACAGCCTCCATCCTTCTTAGGTCTAGTAAATATGTTCGAAACAAATTCAATTGGCTCATGCACTGTTTTCTCAATCACACCCTTCTGTTCCAAACTTAAAATTTCCTTGTAACCTGCTGCCTGTTCTGCAGCAGACAATTTGAACGTACGACCAGGCATGTGCTGGGATGGAGGAATGTCGCCATTAATAAACTCAATTGTATGCCCCCGAATATTCCGCAACACATACTCATCACCAGTAAAATTACCCCATGCATCCAAAAACAACCGTAAACGACCACCAACATGGGAAGTTAAACAGAGAGAAAAAAGAGAACCAGACCCCCTCACCTCCGTGGTTACCGGCGGTCCTTGACACGTGTGGGTGGCCGTGGAGGTGCTGGGTTGGCTTGAGGGCGCGGCGTCTTCGATTTCCACAAAGGTCTCTGCCGACCCTGTCCTAAAAAAGACCCTTGGTGCTGGTTCTGGTGCTGTTGTCGTTGTGGAGCTAGAGGGCGAGTCCTCGTCGAGGCACCGGCCGACCCTCGTGAGCGAATGTATGGAGCTTTTGAGCCTGACGGTGTGGGGGCACTCTGAGAGCGCATGATCCCCACCGTTTTGGCTTGTTCGTCAAGCTCTTTGACTCTCTTCGAGAGGTCCTCACCAAAGAGCTGACGGGGCGGCAGCGGCGGTGGTTTGCACAATCCTGCAAACTTCGGGTTGAGTGCTGGGCGGATGCTGTTTTTGCGAAACCCGTTGATTTCGTGCTGGGTCGCGCACAATAAGGCCAGAGCATCTTTCTGGTCCAAATTCAGTTCGTCCCCGTCCACCGACCGCGCAAAGGCGGTAATACCGGCCGTGAGGAGTTTCAGGATCCGCTGCAATTTTAGCTCCTGTTGACGGATAGCCGCACTGATGTTGCCCCATATTGGCGTATTGACCACAGGCACGTTGAGGGAGTTGCAGTTTGATGGAGCCTTGTGCCGGCTCATAGCCTGGATGAGGACTTCTTCCTGCAGCACCTGATTATTAAGAAAGTCCACTGTGGCTGCCAGTTTTGTATTTAGAGGAAGACCAGCCGTATGTGGGGCCGCGAATTTGGTCGCCACATCCAAGAGTTCTTCCGCTGGCACCTCCAACGGAGTTGGTACGGGATCCACCAGAACCTCCTCCTCCTGCTGCTCCAGGCTGATAGTAGATGTTGGTGAAGACGCCCTGTGCCTGTTGCTGCCCTGCTGTTGTTGACGTTGAAGCAGGAGCTCCAGCAGCCGCTCCATACGGTCAATACGCCCTTCACCCTGAACACTCAGGTGGTCGGAGTCCTCCGGCTCTGAAAAGAAAACCGGGCTCCTGTCATCGGCCCGCACCTCGTCGAGGCCCTGCCGGTGCCGGTAGTTGTCGCTAACAGCCGCCGAGGCGAAACTGCGCGATTCCTGCGCGGGCGTGTTCAATCGCCTCCGTTTAGCGAGAGCTGAAGCCGCTGCCACTAAGGGCACTTGCGGCGAGGTGTCGGCACCAGCCGAAGCATGGCTGCCTGGGGCCCGCGCAGTCTTGCCGGCTGCCCACATCGTGGACGTTGCCGACGCATGGTCTCGCCCACCCATCCATGGGGGGCTCGGCGACCGTGACGAGACCCGACTCGACCGACCCGTCCCGGCGTCGAGAGTCGGGGTGTGCCGGCTGGACCTCACAGCCGCCCCGGGTCTCGCCCTGGAACCTGACCGCTCCTCCGCGATAGGCAATGCCTTAGCCCTAACAGGGTTAGGCTTCTGGGCTCCTGCCCTCCCCCTTCTCGGAGGGCTGAGTGGAACAGACCGTGCAACGGCACGTGCCCTGCTCGAGGTCGCCAGCGAGCCCGCTGACGACCTGACTGCCATGGCAGGGTCCCCCTGCTCTGGCGGCACACCACACTCCTCCTGGTCGAACTCCTCCGAGCTGTGGTGTGCTGGCGGACCTGGACCTGTAATCACAGGGCTTACCCACATCTCCGCCTGAGTCCCGGCCTGCGCTGCAGGTATTGCCGATGGTAAAGGCCCCGGAACTGTTGACCGGCGAACTCGTCCTGACGTCCTCCGGCCCTTCGAACTCCCATCCATGTCCTTGCTGCAAGACATAATCAGACAACAAGAACCACCAACTAAAGGTAGAATACTCACCTCCGTGGCCCCTTATGAAGGGCTGGCGAGGAGCGCGCTCCACCGCCAGCCGTCGCAACAACGCGTTACGACGATATGTCGAGCATGCGCGCCGGCGGGCTCTTCACGAAGTCACTCACGTGACTCCGAAATGAAATCCAAATTACTGAGATCACTGGCTTCCCAAAATAGCTCCTGTTAATATCAATGAAGCTATGAACTTGATTGTGGTAGAAAGCACTGGCTAGACAACATTACGAAGTCTGACATGTTATTGATAATTAACTAGTATTAAGAAAGGTATGCTGCATGCATGGTTCAATGTTACCCATTGTTCACAAATGAATAATCTTGAATCCAGCTGTCTGTTTCTAGGTAATGCAGTCTCCTGCAAAGATGTGCTTAGCATGTAAAGATAGTTAGAATTACATGTTATACTTCATACTGCACCCATACTGCCCATGGTTGTGTTTAGAAACTTACAAAATTCTTAGAAACTTACAAAATTCTTAGAACCGTACATAATTCTTAAGGGGTTGGACAAGCTAGATGTTGGAAGATTGTTCCCGATGTTGGGGGAGTCCAGAACAAGGGGCCACAGTCTAAGGATAAAGGGGAATTCCTTTAGGACCGAGATGAGGAAAACATTCTTTACACAGAGAGTGGTGAGTCTCTGGAATTCTCTGCCACAGGATGTAGTTGAGGCCAGTTCATTGGCTATATTTAAGAGGGCGTTAGATGTGGCACTTGTGGCCAAAGGGATCAGGGGGTATGGAGAGAAGGCAGGTACGGGATACTGATTTGGATGAGCAGCCATGATCACATTGAATGGCGGTGCAGGCTCGAAGGGCCAAATTCTGCTCCTGCAACTATTTTTCTATGTTTCCATGTAGAACCAAATTGGATAAAAAAGACACTTGAATCAGTGTTGGGGTAGTTTACATTTGAAAATATATACTGTCGATAGAAACAGGAGATAGACACAAAATGCTGGAGTAACTCAGCGGGTCAGACAGCATCTCTGGGGAAAAGGTATAGGTGATGTTTCAGGTTGAGGCCCTTCGTTAGAATGAGAGTCCGGGGAGAGGGTAAGGAGAGATATAGACGGTGATGCCCTGAGTCTCCTTGTTCCTATATTCTATTTGCAAGATTGCACCCTGCATGCTGCAGAATGATGTTCTGCATTTACTACACGTGCACTGAATGAAGCTGGAATGGTCTGGGCTAGACCAAGAGGTGGGTACAGAGTGTCTATAACTTGATGTACAAATGAATGAATACTTTATTGTCACATGTGACAAGGCACAGTGAAATTCTTTGCTTGCATAACCAAGGTATGCAAATAGTTGCCCATAAAGGGTGCTTACAAAGTTACAGAGTATCCATTTGTTCTCTTCGCTCCCCCCGCACGACGGGTCCTCCATTGTTCCTCCCCCAGCACGTGGACCGTCCTCGTCCGTCGGTCGGCGCCATCATTGGCCGCTGCACCGACCTCTCCACTCTCATGGCCGGATCCTCTCCGGATGCCTCCGTGGCGCCGACCCCGGCAACAGCCACGGGCTCTGCCGCCCCAGGTTCCATCGACTGCGGGCTCCGTTGATTTGCAGCGCCCGCGCGGGCTCCGACCTGCGCGGGCTCCGGCCTCACTGAACTCGCGGCCCGCCGGGAGGCTTTCTGAATGTAATGTGCTTGGCGCAAATAGGCTTGGTGTCGATGTAACATTGTTCCTAGTGGGTGTAGGGTAGTGCTAATGTGCGGGGATCACTGGTTGGTGCAGACTCGGTGGACCAAAGGGCCTGTTTCCACGCTGTATCTCGAAACTAAACTTAAAAAATGAAACTGAACTGCATTTGCGAACTTCTCCACTATCTGACACGTCAGAACAAAGGAAATGAAATGTGCAAAGATCTCCAGGCTGATATTTTGATGAGATCACCTAAAAACTGAAGGGCAGCTTGCACCGGGTGCTACCTTTCAGCCTGATAATGGAATACCAATGAATGTGAGGAGTATGTGCAAGGTGACTAGCATGCGGTAATTCGTGGTAGTCTAATCTTGTGCTCTTCCGGTTTGCGCAGTTTTTCTATTTGCGCAAAAACGGTATGATACGTATCTCCAGGTTATTCACCGTTCTCCTGTGTTGCGTGTGCACCAAGTTTCGTTCCAATCGAATTATTGTAAATGTTAGCAAGGTTTAAAAATCTTTAAAAAACGCATGTGTGCAGATCGATCTCCTCTCCTGCCAGTCAGGGCCGCGCGGATTGGTATCTTCCCCTGTCACTCCCCGGGATAGTCCTCCCCTTCCTGCACCATTGCATCTTTACTGGAACTGAGGGACGCTGCGGGTGGCCAGCGGAAGCCTCCAACCGGACACAATTTTCGGAGGGACCGGAAGCGGCCCGGTGCGGGATATGTCGCCAAACAGAACGCGGAGAATATATCCCAGCGGAGGAGAGCGTCCAGCGTCAGCTGTGAATTCTAAACACACCTCCATCACAACGCCCCACAGCTCCAGCCCCTTCCCCTCTGGTCCCTCTCACTGGCTTTTGCCCACTTCCCCAGTGATACCCCCCCCTCTTCCCCCACGGCTCTTCCCCTGGCTTTTCTCCGAGCTCTCCACATCCCCCCCCCCCCCCCCCCCCCACACGCCAGCGTGGCCGTGGCTGCTGGTGCTTCCGGGCCGAGCTGAGGATCCGCGCCGATGGCTGATGCTCCTCCTGGGCATGCACGAAGGGAGAGGAGCGGCAACCTCGAGATCCTGGGGAAGAAGAGTGGGGGAGGAGAGGAGAGGGGATAGAGGAGCGGATGGGAATAAGGAGGGGGGAGGAGTTATGGAGAAGGGAGGGAGTGACTGGGGGTAGGGGAAAGGAGAGGGAAAGAGGTGAGGGAGGGATTGGGGAGGGGAGGAGGAGACGGGAAATGAGCCGCGCCTCTGCAGTTGGGGGCTATGGGTGAGTGGTGGAATATTGCGTTGGGGGATCAAGCTTCCTGTGTGACAGGGACCCAATGGGTCCCACTTAGCCTAGTTGATATTAAAAATATCAGCATAAGAAAAAAAGTTAGGCCAAAAACCTGCTTGAATTAACCAGCAGTGTCCGATCACAAACTGCTAACTAACCCATGAATAGTTTTAGTTTTGAGATACAGCGCAGAAACAGGCCCACCGAGTCTGCATCGGCCAGCGATCCCAACACTTGTCCTACAAACACTAGGGACAATTTACATTTATACCGAGCCAATTAACGTACAAACCTGTACATCTTTGGCGAGTGGGAGGAAACCGAGGAGTGTAAGTGCAGGGCAAAGCATAGCAGGTCGTAGGTGAACATGGGTGAGAGGGTTTTTTTGGTAGGCAGATAGTTCGACAAAGGCCAGTGTTGAACACACACAAGGTGTGAGACAAATGGACTAGTGAGTTACATACTGGAAAGCAAGAGGATCCTTTCTTCCCCCTTCTCCTCTACCCGCCCCTGAGCCTTGGCTAACCTTGCACCTATCTCTCCCCTTCCATCCCCCTCCACCTACATTCCATCCCCTTGCGACACAACTCGCACCACATCAATCCTCTAGCTTCACAATTCACACCACATCAATCCTCTAGCTTCACAATTCACACCACATCAATCCTCTGGCTTCACAATTCACACCACATCAATCCTCTGGCTTCACAATTCTTGTCGAGTCTAGAAAATGTATTACTGGAGGAAATTTGGCATCTCAGCCAATGCTTACCAACATTATGGTGTTGAAGGCAGAGCTATAATCGATAACTAGGAGGCTAACATAGGAGTCCTTGTTGTCTCGATGTTCCAGAGATGAGTTTAGGACTAAGGAGACGGCATCCCTGGGGACCTGTTGCAACAGTAAACGAACTGTAGTTTGTTCATTGTTCATTCGACTAAATTCCAGCAAGTACAGGCCCAGTGCCGACAAACGCTCATCATAGGTTAACCTTGATTCTACCAGCAGTGCTGGGTATTGTACACAGGATTTGTGATGTTGTGTTATAACGGTAAAGGCTGTTGGTAAAGCCACATTTGGAGTAATATGTACAGGTTCATGTTGCTCCTATATAGGGAGAATGTCATCAGACTGGAAAGGATGCAAAAATAATAATTATGAGGATGTCACCAGATCTGGAAGGTTTGCGCTATATGGCGAGGCTGGATAGACTGTATCTTTTTGCCCCGGAGCGTAATAGGCTGAGGGTGATTGCTGTGGTCTGTCCACTATGGCAAATTATTTGGTACGTAATGGGGCGCAAATGCCAGAGATCAAATGACCTTCCTCCACCCCCCCGAACAGCTCCCATATCATAGCAGAGAGAACCGCAAACTGAATCCCCGAAGCAGGTTACAAAAGCTGGGAATCTACAACTCCGATCTCAGATGGCCACTACCAAGCCACCCAAGGGTGTTGCTCTTGCCCATGGTTTGCGCAGGAGAATGATAAAATCATGAAGGGTAAATATGAGGTAAATAGCCGCAGACGTTTCCCAGACAGTGGGGAATCTAAAACGGGAGTTCGCAGGTTTAAGTCGAGAGGGAAAGGATTTAAAAGGAACCTCAGCGACAACTTTTTTTTCACACAGAGAGTGGTACATATCTGGAACAAGCTGCCAGAGGAAAGGATAGAGAGCCAGGTACAGATACAACATTTAAAAGACATTTGGACAGATACATGGATAGGAAAGGGTTGGGGGGATATGGGGCAGCGGTAGATAATTGGGACTAGCTCGGTTAAGCAACTTGATCGGCATGGAGGGGTTGGGCCAAAGGGCCTTTTTCCATGCTATAAAGCTCGATGACTATGAATCTAAGTCATTATTTTTGTATAAATCCTGTCTATTTGCTTCTCAGACAACTCGGGGTTTATTCCATTTCAAAATGTTTCCACAATCTGACGCAATAGTTAATATCACAGTTGGTCCCATTCTGTTGCTCAACAAGAACAATATGTGCCCTCCCATGCCCCTAAAGGCCAAATGTCTATATTCTATACATTTTCCATCTATCGTAATGCCTTTGAGTTATTTTTGGTTGCCGAACAGACGTAATGTCATTATTTTTGGGTGATGTGCTGGAAAGAAATGTCATGATGATTTTTAAGTTTTTTTAAAATATAGAGTCATAGACTCTATGACTGGAAAATAAAGCTTAATGGTCATATCATTCTCACACATCACCAAAAATACATATTTTTGCAATTTGAAATGCGGTATCTGAAATGTGTTGAATCTTCAAAATGTTAGTTTGTTTCAGTGCTCTACTGTTCCACGCTCCTACTACTGCCCAACTCAGCAAATAAATGAAACTTAATGAACTCTCTCAATTTTTGTTGATTTTCAACGAGCCTGTTTTCTTCCATCCCTTTCCATAACAGATTATTTTTTAATAAAGTCTACCTAGTGCTCCCCTGACCTTTCTCTCTTCTTCTTCCTTCTAGAGTAGGCATGTGTGGCCAATGCCTCTCCTAATACCAAACAAACCATGATCATAGAACATGATTCCACATGAGTGAGTGTAGACTAACTTCGTCAAGAGCTCATTTTTTCCCGCCCAAACCACCCACTCGCCAGGTACATTCCCCTGCAATCACAGAAGATGCCACACCTGTCCCTGTACCTCCTCCCTCCGGTCCAGGGCCCTCCCTCTGTTAGGCAGAGGTTCACTACATGATGCCTCGAAAAGCAGCCAACATAATCAAAGACTTGTCCTACCTCAGTCATTCCTGTGGGCAAAAGGAAGGATAAGCTTGCTAGCTTGCACCACCAGACTCAGGAATAGCCTTACAAAAATCTCTTTGAAATCGGGCTTCTGAATCATCCTTCCATAAACTAAAGTATTGTTTGATTCACATCTACCCCATTGTGGACATTGGACTTTGTGGAAATGGTGCGTTACAATGCTGAGAACTATATTCTGCACTGTGTACCTTCCTCTTTGGCCCATCAATTGGACTCAAGTGTGACTTTATTGTATTTATGTATCGATTTATCATATCTAATTGGATAGCATGCAAAACAAAGCTTTTCACTGTATCTCGGTCCACATGACATTAGTATAACTAAACCTGCTTAATGTGTACTCTGCATCAGTATTCACCAAGGAGACATTAAAGATGCCAACAGGAAAGTCGGGTGAAATGGGCAGCCGTAGGTTGTGGCAAGCTACAAAGTGAAGGTGGCCAAGGTGAACAACCAGTCCCTCTATGATGAGCTCGATGCATTCTACACCTGTCTTGGGCATAAGGTCAATGGTGAAATGCCATCTGTCCCGCCAATCTTGGGTGCCACTGTACCAACAGTTACTGTGGCAGATGGGCTTTCCTGAGAGTAAATCCGTGGAGAGCAACTGGCCCAGATGGAGTCCCTGGCTGCTCCTCGGGACTGTGTGGACGAGCTGGAAGGTATATTCAACCTTTCAATACTCCATACCAAGGTTCCCATTCACATCAAAAAGACCACAATCATCTCTGTGCCAAAGAATGGCAAGGCATGGTGTCGTAATGACTACCGTCCAGTAGTTATGGCATCCACCATCTTCAAGTGCTTTGAGATGCTGGTACTGGTGCTCCAGCATTAACTCCAGCAACCTAGCCAGACTTGATCAACTGCAGGTAGACACAAAATGCTGGAGTAACTCAGCGGGTGAGGCAGCATCTCAGGAGAGAAGGAATGAGTGACGTTTTGGGTCGAGACCCTTCTTCAGACTCTTGATCAACTGCAGTTCACTTACCGTCATAAGAGTGCCACAGTAGAAACCATCTCCTTGGTGCTAAACCCATCTCTGAAACATAAAGACAACGAGGGCTCCTACTTTAGACTCCTATTTACCGCTTATAGATCCACCTTCAAAACCATCCAAACTAATCTCCAAACTCCTGGACCTTAGACTCAGCCACACCCTCTGCAGTGGATCCTTGACTTTCTCACACACAGATCACAGTGAGTGGGGATAGGTGACAACACGTCCTCCACAATAGTTCTCAACATTGGGACCCTGCACCGATACATTCACAGTCCCTTACTATCCACCCTATACATTCACAACTGTGCGGACACGTTTTGCCCTCATTCCAGCTCCAAGTTTGAAGCTCACAGTTTGCAGTAGAGGGCCGGATCATAAACAATGTCACGACGGGGTACGGGAAGGAGATAGAGAACTTAATAACATTGTGGTGAAGACAACAACCTCGCCCTGAACAAGATGAAGGAGCTAGTTATTGAATTCAGGAAGCGTGGTTGAGTACATGCCCCAAATGGCATCAATAGTGCCGCGGGGAAGCGGTTGAGAGCATTAATATCACCAACAAACTATTGTGGACCAGCCACGATGAAACGACAGCCAAGAAGGCACGCCAACGCTTCTACTTTCATAGGTGACCAAAGAAATTTGGCATACATCCAATGACCCCTTCAAACCTCCACAGACACACCATAGAATGCATACAGTTGGGTTGCATCAGAGCTTGGGGTTGAAACAACTATGCCCAAGACCACAAGAAAGTGCAGAGAGTTGTGGATCTAGCTCAGCTCACCACAATGATCAGACACCCACCACTGACTCCATCTACACTACATGATGCCTCGAAAAGCAGCCAATATAATCAAAGACTTGTCCTACCCCAGTCATTCCTTTGGGCAAAAGGAAGGATAAGCTTGCTAGCTTGCACCACCAGACTCAGGAACAGCCTTACAAAAAGCTCTTTGTAATCGGGCGTCTGAATCATCCTTCCATAAACTAAAGTATTGTCTGATTCACATCTACCCCATTGTGGACATTGGACTTTGTCTGTGGAAGTGGTGCGTTACAATGCTGAAAACTATATTCTGCACTGTGTACCTTCCTCTTTGGCCCATCAATTGGACTCGAGTGTGACTTGATTGTATTTCTGTATAGATTTATTATATCTAATTGGACAGCATGCAAAACAAAGCTTTTCACTGTACCTCGGTACACATGACAATAGTATAACTAAACCTGCTTAATATGGACTCTGCATCAGTATTTACCAAGGAAAAGGACATGGACGAAAGTGAGGTCAATGGTGGGGCAGTTTGAGATCAAGAAGGTGGTGGTTTTGGTGCTCTTGAACAGCATTAAGGTGGATAGATCTTCAAGCCATGAGGGGGATCTATGGCAGATTAATATTAAAGGTAAAACATGGACCTTGAGAATTACCTTTGTATCCTCTCTATGCATAGGTGAGGGCCTGCAGGGTTGGAAATAATGTTGTTCCATTGTTTAACAATGCAAAGAGGTTTAATCCAGGACATTTTAGGCCAGTGAGCCTCACATCAGCGGTGGGAAAGATAATGGAGAGATTTCCTAAGGATAAGATTAACCCATATTTGGAAGAGAAGGGGACAATTAGAGGCTGTCATGGCTTTGTCCAGGGCAATAAACAGGTCTTTATGCTACCATGCCAACCATTGTACTTATCTGTACTCATTCCAACTCCCTGGATTTGGACTGGAGCCTTCTGCAACTTGGCAAATTCAAGTGCTTGTCTAGATGCTTCTTAAATGAAGTGGGAGTTCCAGCCCCTGCCATTTCTGCAGCCCCCATGTTCCAGAGTCCAGCCACTCGATGTGAAAAATTTCCCCCTCAGATCCCATCTAAAAATCCTACCTCTCACCTTATACCTATTGCCCCTTATTTTATACACCCCTATGTTGGGGAAAAAGGTTTGTACTATCCACCTTATCTATTGCCCATCATGAACTTTTCCCCTATCAGGTCACCCCCAGCCTCCTCAACTTGAGGGAACACATGCCCAGCATTTCTAATCTCTCCTTATAACTGAACAGCTCAACCCTGAAACAACTCACTCTTTGGGCAATGAACAAAGTAAAGAGAGCAGCGTTCTGTCCCAGGGAACATCTTGATGAAGGTACACAAAAGGCTGGAGAAACTCAGCGGGTGCAGCAGCATCTAAGGAGCGAAGGAGATGGGCGACGTTTCGGGTCGAGACCCTTCTTCAGACCTCTTGATGAAGATAGACTCAAAATGCTGGAGTAACTCAGCGAGACAGGCAGCATCTCTGGATAGAAGGAATGGGTGACGTTTCGGGTCGAGACCTTTCTTCAGAGTCAAAGTCATGGGAAAAGGAAACGAGAGATAGAGAAGATGATGTGGAGAGATAAGGAACAATGAATGAAATAAATGCAAAAAAGTAACGACGATAAAGGAAACCGACCATTGTTAGCTGTTTGTTGGGTGAAAATGAGAAGCCGGTGCGAACAGGGTGGGGGAGGGATAGAGAGAGAGGGAATGCCGGGGTTTACTTGAAGTGAGAGAAATCAATATTCATACCACTGGGCTGTAAGATGCCCAAGCGAAATATGAGATGCGGTTCCTCCAATTTGCATTTAGCCTCACTCTGACAATGGAGGAGACCTAGGCAAGAAAGGTCTCTGTGGGAACAGGAAGGAGAATTAAAGTGTTTGGCAACCGGGAGATCAGGTACTGCGCGAAGGTGTTCAGCGAAACGGTCGCCCAGTCTACGCCTGGTCTCGCCGATGTATACGAGACCACATCTGGAACAACGGATATAGTAGATGAGGTTGGAGGAGTTGCACAACCTGCGAAAATCATAGAAAGATTTCTGAAGAAGGGTCGCAACCCCGAAAAGTCATCTATTCCTTCGCTCCATAGATGCTGCCTCATTCGCTGAGTTTCTCCAGCATTTATGTCTACCTTCTATTTTTCCAGCATCTGCAGTTCCTTCTTAATCATACCAAATGTGATCATTTGACTTGAACTCTGCAGTCAAGGACTTCACCTTGGTTTAGTCAGTTTTGTTTATTGTCACGTGTACCAAGGTACCGTGAAAAGCTTTAGTTGCCTGCTATCCAGTCAGCAGAAAGACAATACATGATTACAATCAAACCATTTACAGTGAAAAGATACATGATAAAGGAATGACGTTTAGTGCAAGGCAAGCCAGTAAAATCCGATCGAAGATAGTTTGAGAGTCGCCACTGGCATAGATAGTAGTTCAGCACTGCTCTCTGGTTGTGGTAGGATGATTCAGTTGCCTGATAACAGCTGGGAAGAAACTGTCCCTGAATCTGGAGGTGTGAGTTTTCACATCTTTTGACTGATGGGAGAGGGGAGAAGGGGGCAATTCGTCCTTGATTATGCTGCTGGCCTTGCCGAGGCAGCGTGAGGTATAAATGTTCAATGGAGGGGAGGTTGGTTTGTGTGATGTTCTGGGCTGCGTCCACAATTCGTCACGAGTGGACTCGTGCATCATCAATGGTTGGAGAATGCACACACCACCTTCTTGGTACACAGTCCTCTGCACACTCGCTGATGAAGTCTGTGTAAGCAGTGGCATATTCATCTCCGTAGCTGCAGAATCCCTGAAAAATGAAACTTGCCCACCAATTCAAAGCAGTCATGAAGGATCAAATCTCTTTCCTCGGTCTACCTCGCCTACCTCCTCTGACTCCAAGCATAAATGCCTACCTTTCTCCTTGAGTCGTCCGACCCTCAAGATAACCTCTTTTTACTGTATGTCTAAACTTCAGATTCTTTGTAATTTGCCTTGTCAATGACATCTCCTGGCTTCTTCTAATTCCCTGTGTGAGTTCTTTCCTGCATTTTGTCATGTTCCTCAAAGACCTGCCTGATTTCACTTTCCTATGCTTTTTTCATTTTGACCAAGTCGATATCCGAGGTTCCTTTACCTTGCAATCCTCGTCCCACCTCCTAACTGAAACATGCCATTCCTGAACGATGATCAACTAGTCTCTAAATGATTCACATTTCAAGTGTGGTCTTGCCCAATAACAGCCGCTCCTAATTCACTCTCCCTAGCTCCTATCTAATAGTGTAGGAATTTCCCCCTCTCCAAATGTAGTACTTTCCCCAAGGTCTAGACTTATCCTTATTCATAATCATCTTGAATAAATTAATAAGTTTATTGGCCAAGTATTCGCATACAAGGAATTTGCCTTCGTGCTCAGCCCGCAAGTGACAACATGACATACAGTGACCGTTAAGGCCCTGTCCTACCAGCATCCGACTCCATGCGATGAGCGCGATCAACTTAGAAGCGGGGGCCGCGCGGATGTCGGGTGATCCCCTGTACAGGGCTGTTCCCACCAGCATGCACTTGCATGCGGCAAGCGCGACCAAACCGGCAGCGAGGGCCGCGCGGAGGTCGGGTGAGTGACGCAATGCGGCGCAAAGTGAGGCTAACTTGGAGCAAAGTCTTAAGGTAAGTTCGCCAGGACAGAGAGGGGCACACAGAGAGGGGCACAGAGGCACACACACAGAGGGCCACGGAGCCACACACATAGAGGGTCACGGAGGCACCTACAGATAGGTTCACGGAGGCACGATGTCGATGCGGTGTGTAATGCGTCGAGGCGACTGCGAGCTGACAAGTCGTTGCTGCGTGGAATTTTTGGACATAGTCAGTTTTTCGGAGCCCCGCGCGGTGTCGGGACGAACTCGGGATGAACTCCGCACAATTGCGCACGGCTCCGGCGATCGAAGTGGGACCGGCCCCGCGACGCCGGACGGCTCAAGCGACCACGTTAGGTCGCGCTCATCGCATGGAGTTGCATGCTGGTAGGACAGGCCCGTTAGGAATGACACATAAAGCATTAAGCTGTTAAAACTTAAGGAAATGTAATTATTGTTCCCAAAATGTTCTTCCACTGACTTGTCAGTCACCTGGCCAGGCTCGTTTCCCAAGACAAGGCCCAGTGCGGTCCATCCTCAAAACGGACTATCCAGATACTGCTTCAAGAAGTCCTCATGGAAATGCTTGGGAAATTCTGGCCATCCTACGTCTCTTGCACGAAAGAATATTGGGAACTTTAAAGTCACTCACTATGACATTCCTGTTGATTTTACATTTAGCTATAATGTGTTCACATTTTGGTTCCTTTATCTTCTTTTAGCTATTGTGAGGCCTATTTTTAATCTCATTAAGATGATTGCACTTTTGTTAGTTTTGAGCCCTACACATATTGCCTCAGTGAATGTGTAGGAAAGAACTGCAGATGCTGGTTTAAATTGAAGGAAGACACGAAATGCTGGAGTAACTCAGCGGGACAGGCAGCATCTCCGGAGAGAAGGAATGGGTGACGTTTCGAGTCGAGACCCTTCTTCAGATCGATAATATCGATAAACTAAACTGTTCTGCTGAGTTGCCTCAGTGAATGATCACTCGTGTATGTCCTCTCTAAGTGTAGCTGTGACATTCTCCCTGATTATTAATGACTTTCCTCTGCCTCTTGTGCCTGGCTCTCTATCACGTCTGAAACACTGATAACCTGGAACATTCAGCTGCCAGTCCTGTCCATCTCACGGCAAAGTAAAAAAATTTTTTAAAAATATACGCCGGCACGGTGGTGCAGCGGTAGAGTTACTGCCTTTCCTGCTCTTTGTCAGGATTCTGTCTTCCTCCATCCGAGAAAGACTACAAGCCCAGAGCTCTAGAGACCCGGGTTTGATCCTGACTACGGGTGCTGTCTGTACGGAGTTTGTACGTTCTCCCCGTGACCTGCATGGGTTTTCTACGAGATCTTCTGTTTCCTCCCACGCTCCAAAGACGTACAGGGTTCTGGGGGAAATTAGCTATATATAATTGTAAATTGTCCCTAGTGTGCGTAGGGTAGTGTTAATGTGCGGGGACCACTGGTCGGACTTGGTGGGCCGAAGGGCCTGTTTCCGCACTGTAACTCTAAACTAAACGGCAAACGCTAAATCAAACTAGATTTTAAGGGGTCTTTAAATAAGCAGCTGGAAGAAATTGAGCAGGTTTGGGGGGGACACACACAACAGCATTTGTTAAAGATGCTCACGTATGGACACACTGACGAATGATGCTCCCCTGGTAACACTAAGCCTATTTTCAATAGCTCCCCTGTTCAGAGCTTACAGTATTTTCCAACGTTGTGTGCTTGTGACGAATGACTATGCTGATCAACCCATGGAGGAAATAGTGACGATAGATATAAAGGATGAGAATAGGAAGTGGATCCACTCAAGGCCTTTAATAAATTGCTCCCAAAGCATTAGACATGGATAGTCAAGAGCAATTACATTTTCATGTCCATCGAGGGGAATAATTATGGAATTTATGTGGTGGAGTGGAAAAGTTGGAAAAAACATTTGGAGTAGAGTGAACAGAAAGAAAGAGATAGATTTAGGTTTATTATTGTCAAGTATACCGAGGTAAAGCGAAAAACTTTGTTTTGCATGCTTTCCAATCTTGTCAGATAATACTACACACAAATACAATCAAGACAATAGGTTAAGAGGAGAAATATAGATTGAATTCATTTGGATTAGAGTGGCCAGTCACACATGAAGAATTCTAGCTAGAGGAAATTCCAGTGGGAATTTATACTGAAGGAAGTGTTGTGAGGATTTTGCTTTGCTGTCATGGAATTTGTTTTTCATCTTGTGTTTCTTCACGCATGCACAGACAGAGGCAGAAATTCGTAAGACAAGGCAGTTTTCTATCAAGGCAACTCCTTGTGAGGCAGTTTTCTATTAACGCACTCCTTGTGAGTCACCCAAAGACTGTAGCCTGAAGCGATGAGAAAAAATAAATCGGAGCATTATTGCGTGATGGAGGCTTGTAGTCTTTCCCGGATTGAGGAAGACAGAATCCTGACAAAGAGGAGGTTGTAGGAATCTTGCATGAAAATCACAGCTGGGATCTTAATGAAAACCCAAAGCAATAGATAGCTGGAAAATGTAGCAGGTCAGGCAGCATCTATGGAGAAAGAGTTAATGTTTCACTCAAATCTGCTGGCTTTAACACAAGTAACTGGGTCATGGCTTAGATCTCCCAAGTACAGGCTAAAGTCCCACCTTGTTCTCCAGTTGAGTGCTGGTTTCAGAGTGGAGAGCAACAGAGCGGCTTGATCTTCAAAGAGCTCCATGGAACAATAAATCTGCTTCTTTAGCTGATTTAAAGTGCGTTTAAATGTGCGTAATTGTTTTTAAGTGTGACTGTGCTGGTTTAGTGTTTTCATTTTTTAGAAGCATATTAATTATTTGGAATCTTTCAATCTAATTCTAATTTTTGGTGATGCCCAAATGTACAAACATTGAATCTTAGAGACAGCCAACAAGCTGGGGCACAGGACCTCATCAACATCTGATACTGGAAGAGGCTCCGAGCAACGCCTTGCCTTCAAGCATGCCCTTCCTATTAAAGACTATGCTTGGGACCATTTTGTCAGGAACAGCATGGTGCAAAGGGCAGACAGGAAGCAAGTTTGGGTGGTGCGGTAGCCAGCAAAAGATCTGGCTTGTTATCATGCCTCTGGCAATTTTTTATCAATTGGTACTGCAGCAGTATAGATTACAAAGCATGGTGAGTAAATTGCTGTTAAAGTAAATAAATAGTGGATAGTTTATGGACATATAACTACTATTTAGATTCCTGCTGCCCTTTACTTGAAAAGGAGCTCTTTTTCATCATCCTGAAAGGATATTGTTCCCCCATTCTGGACCACCCAACACCAAGAAACATTTTCCCTGTCCGAATAAATCCTTTAACCACTTTAACCTACCTCGGTTACCTCACTCTTAAGAGCCTGTCCCACCAGCATGCGGCAAGCGCGATCTAACGTGGTCGCTTGAGCCGTACGGCCTCGCGGGGCCGGCCCCACTTCGATCGCCGGAGCCATATGGAGTTGTGTGGGGCTGGACCCGACATCGCGCGGGGCTCCGAAAAACTGACCCTGTTCAAGAATTCCGCATGGCAACGGCCTGTCGGCCCGTAGCCGCCTCAATGCCGTACGCACCGCCTCGACGTCGTGCTTCTGTGTCCCTCTCTGTGTGTGCCTCCGTGTCCCTCTCGGCGTGTGCCTCCGTGTCCCTCTCGGTGTGTGCCTCCGTGTCCCTCTCTGTGTGTGCCTCAGTGTCCCTCTCTCTGTGTGTGCCTCCGTGTCCCTCTCTGTGTGTGCCTCAGTGTCCCTCTCTCTGTGTGCCTCCGTGTCCCTCTCTGTCCTTGCAATCTTACCGCGGACTTCGCTCCAACTTCGCATCACTCACCCGACCTCCGCACGGCCCCCGCTTTCGGTTTGGTCGCGCTCGCCACATGCTGGTGGGACCGGCCCTGTACGGGGATCACTCGACCTCCACGCGACCCCTTCGTGGCCCCCGCTTCTGGCTTGGTCGCGCTTTCCGCATGCAGGTCACATGCTCAAGGGACAGGCCCTTTAATCTTCTATCTTTAAGGAAATACAAATCTATGCACCTATTCTCACAGTATATCATTTGCCCTATTGACATGTTTCATTTAAGCTGTACCCCCTCTAAAGTCTGAACCTCTTTCCTTGAATAAGGTGTCTGGAACTGTATCCAAATACAACCAGAGGTTGGTACATTTGCAGCCTAACATCTAACTCTTGATATATACTGCCCTTCTTGAAATAAAGGCTATTTTTAAAATCTGTTTCTCCATAACCATTTTAATGTCCTTCATTCACTCTGCTCCTTTGCTGTTAATACCAGCTTTAACCAGAGAATGATCTATCTTTCTTAGGCCCAACTTTAATAACTCGCATGTTTCCACATGAAACTGCATCCACCACTGGTCTGCCCACTCACGATCTTTCAACAGCAGTCAATAACTTTTTGCATCGATGTATATTATTTACTGTGTCCATACTGCTGACAGTATGCTAGTTACTGTTGAAACTGTAAGGTGCTGCAAGCGAACTTTAAATGCTACTGTAAAAAAGAATGAACTGCGACTGGTGGGATTATTCATTGTTAGTGTTGCCCAGATGTTTTTTACAGATCTGTTTTCCCCACTCTAAGAGTATCCTATCCATTACCTCACATCCTCCCTGTGTCTCATTTCCCAGCCCAGTCATTTACCACAGTTTTGATACTTATGAACCATCTGGGTTTTTTTCAGGTCTGTCACACTTCCCCGCACTTCAATGTCCTGCCCACGTGTCTGACATTTGGATCTACGACACTTCACTCAGTCATTGCTCCACCTAAGAAACCACAGTCAAAATACAAGAAGAAAATAATGATAAATCAATTGTGCAAGTCTGGAAAATTAAATGGTCAGAATTTATCACATCATCAAGAGCTGATTGCTAACCAAATTAAATTCTGGCTGTGTGTTTTGGAGTTCAGTGTCGAGGGTTTGTGAATGAATGGTCTTTACTAGAAAATCTTACGGAGTGGCCCTTGGGTGTCAACTCTTTGAACAAGTTACGTAACTTATCAGATTTCACTTTTCTTCAATGTCGTCTTTACATTCTCAATTATATATGTAATGAGAACATTACATTCTCAATTATATGTAATTACCTCAGAAAACTAGAGTCATGGATCTAAACGATGCAATATCTCACAAAAAACAGAAATAAAGACTGTACAAGAGATTACTGGGAGAATGTGAGTGCTCTGATTGTATTCACTATTTAATATTTTCAGTTAACATCTTTTAATAAAAAAAGTGAATTCTTCAGTAACTTGAAAAAGCTTTTTTCTGTTTTTCTATGCTTAAGGTTAATGTTGCCATAACCCTCCATTTGATATCTGATAAGAGCACAATATTACACAATGCTTCCCCATGACAAGCTTGGATAACACAACTTTTTAAAATACCTTTTAATAGCCAGCAGTTGGTAACCTATTGCATGTTTAAAATATTTGCAAGTTTAAAAAACTTCCAAAAATGGATTCAATTGGAGCACTCCTCCCCAGACATTCATTCCTGTAGTATTTAAAAAGGGTCCTGACCACAGCACACTGTTGACCGCAGTATGTATTTCGTAGCGCTGCTTTGGCAGACTGCACAGGTAAGAACATGTAAAGCATCACCTTCGCATGCCTACAGCAGAGACTTATTGCTTTGGTAGGCAACATTAAACACATGCAGCGTGCCACCTTCACAGAGTTCCAATCAACACCATTTTATTATTTTGGTTGCAGCAGACAACAACATGAGCCTGTAATGACTTTTAATATTATGAGGGGAAAAAAAAGTAGATTCAACTGTCATCCCACTCATTAGCCCTGTGAGTCAGCCAATAGAAACTGTATTAAAATGTGTTTCGAGTCAATAACAAGTTAAAATTATAATTTCTTTAAGCTATTTGCAACAAAACAGAGAGGTGGTGGGTGATGGATACAGACAGACCTGATATTACGTAAGCACATTACTCATAAGTGTAGATAACCACTGCTAGGTGTGGAGGTTTTGTTATTAGTTACTTCCATAGTAAATATAACCCCTGGCAAGACGACACAAAAACGAATTTTGGTAATGGACATGAACAGCTCGAGAGACCTTGGCCAGTCTAACCCTGGCTGAGGAACGGTGACAAAAATATTTGTGCAAAGAGAAATGCTTGGAATGTCCATTTAAGGGAAACAGAAGGATTAAAAATAGGATGCAAAATTGAACAAAACAATAAAGTACAAAATAAACATAACAGCATATGCGTAATACAATGAGAATGACATATCAACCAACATGTATTATAGTGGCTTTCACAAGAATAAAAACACACTTTTGGGACTTGATAACAAAACTATTATAACTTGATAAAAGCTCGTAGTGCAAAAGTGGATTTCCAGACATTGTGACAGCAATTGTTACTCATATTCTTTAAACCTCAATGAGTTAAGCATTTCCAACTAATAATGAATCGGAGAAATACAGGGAAATACAGTTGAATAATATGTTGTAGTGATAATAGCGTCACAGACTCTTGCAGTATAGAAGATGGCCATTCACCCCATTGTAACCTCACTGGCTTCTGTTAAAGCTGATGAATTCGCTTCTTCCCCATGGATAGGCAAATCTTTCATTTTCAGAATGAGATTTGAATTATCTGTCTACTGATGTGTGTGTGTGTGTGTGTGTGTGTATATATATATATATATATATATATATATATTGTACAATGATCTGTATTTATGACTACAATTTGCTGTTGTGCTGCAACAATGCAAGAATTTCATTGTCCTATCTGGAACACATAACACACTCTCTTGACTTGACTTGACTTGACGAGATTTAATTAATTTTCTGAAAATTATTATTGAAGATTAAAAGATAAAGCGTCTAAAAAAAATCTAGTGCAGATACAATGGATTGAGCGAGCACTTGCTTTAGTGCTCAATTTTATGTCACTTTAATTCAGATGATATGATGTTGGCTACAAGCCACAACCCATTGGTCACTATCTGCAATAGAAAATGGGCATGACTGTATCCGGTTCTGAAGGGCATCCATTCTAGCTACTATTATTAAGTAGAAAAATACTGGTAGAAATGGTCAACAGACAGTAGACTGAAGAAGGGTCTCGACCTGAAATGTCACCCATCCCTTCTCTCCAGAGATGCTGCCTGTCCCGCTGAGTTACTCCAGCATTTTGTGTCTATCTCCGGTTTAAACCAGCATCTGCAGTTCTTTCCTAAACATAAACAATAGGTCAGGCCGCACCCGGGAGGAGAATGAGTCAAAGACCCTTCATCCGAGCTGAGAAAGTGAGAAAACAAGTGTGTTCAATTGCAGCAAAATGAAGGGTGTAAATAATCGCCACAACATATTTCATCTCGGGTGTTTTGAAAGCACAGGTGGTTTTACGCTTTCCTCAATGGAACAAATACATCTGTATTGTACGAGAAGCAAAGACGAATTAGGTGATCATCTTTCTTCAATTCCCAAGGGTGACCCTGAGCTCTACATCATCGGTCAGTTTAGTTCTCTACCCTTCACACACACAGTGACCTCTTCATTCTCAGCTCCTGCGCGGGTGCCAATGGTGTCCAATGTCCACGAGGAACAACATCTCCTCTTCTGCCTTTGGTATATGGAAGCCCATGTCAGTTAATATTGCATTTCACAATTTCAGGTGACCACATTCTCTTCTTTCCCCACGTATGTTCTCCCCGTGACAGCGTGAGTTTTCTCTGGGTGCTCCGGTTTCCTCCCACACTACAAAGACGTACCGGTTTGTAGGATAATTGGCTTGGTATAAATGTCAAAAATTGTTCCTAGTGTGTGTGTGTGTGTGTGTAGGATAGTGTTGGTGTGAGGGGACCACTAGTCAGCACGGACTCGGTGGGCCAAAGGGCCTGTTTCCACACTGTATCTCTAAGCTAAACAAGTGGCTGTATTTTTATGTAATTTTATTTAGTGCTTTCCTCCAATTGCCAGCTTTTAAAGTATTTGGTAATTTGACAACTTTGGTCTGCATCTTATCACGGAACGTTTCCTCTGATCTCTCGGTCTCTTCACCTCTTTGCAATTTAACACACTTGTTTTTTCTATGTTCCAGTTCCGTTGAAGGTTCCTTGACTCAGTATCCTCAGTATCCCCCCCCCCCCCCCCCCCCAGGCACTGCCTGACCTATTGAGTCCCTCCGGAGTTCACAGTTACTATTATACAATATGTAATTCAAGCAACATTTTGAAGAACAAATTTCCTTCTTTCCCAAGTGGGTCTTTAACCAATTCTCTTTAATCTATGCGGGGGGAGGGGAGGGGAGAACAAACGGAGGAGCCGGCATGCTTTGTAACTTTGTCAGTGCCGTAGGTGTCTGCTATTTGTATACATTGTGTATGCAAGCAAAGAATCTCACAGTGTCTAGTCACGTGACCATAAAGTATTCAATTCCGTTCCATTTAATTGATCCCCATTTGCAGAAACAGACACTCTACCCTAGTGAAAGCTTTCCTAATTTGAAAACTCCTGCTAAGTATTTTCATAACTTTTCTACCTCTAACATCCTTCTCAAAAAGAAAATGTAGATCCTCATTGTTGGTACCATTCTGGTACATCTCTATACCTTTGCCAAGACTTTCACATTCTTCCTATTCTGAGGCCCAGCTGGTGGTGAAAGAATATAGGAACACAAGGAATAGATGCTGGAGTAGGTCATTTTGCCCCACAGATAGTTCTGCACTCATTAGGATGATGACGGATCTAACCTTGCCTGTGCTCTCCGACGTGAGCCTGATTGCTCTTGATTATGATAGATAGACCGAGGACAGGCAACTGGAAGTGCACTACTGTGCCAGTAGACTGAATATGTTCAAAGGTTTCAAAGGTCTTTTATTGTCACATGTACCAAATTAAGGTACGGTGATATGTGACTTGCCATACAGCCATATGGGAAAAAAAAGCAACAAGACACACAACTAGATAAAAGTGAACATAATCATCCACCACAGCGGATTCCCCACGTTCATCACTGTGATGGAAGGCAAAAAAGTGCAGCCTTCCTCTTTATTCTCCTGCGGTCGGGTCAGTCAAACCGTCAGTTGGGGCAGTCAAACCATCTGTCGGGGCAGTCAAACCATCCGTCGGGGCAGTCAAACCGTCCGTCGGGGCAGTCAAACTGTCCGTCGGGGCAGTCAAACCGTCCGTCGGGGCAGTCAAACCGTCCGTCGGGGCAGTCAAACCGTCGGTTGGGCAGTCAAAGCTTCTGCGTCAGGGCGGTCGAAGGTCCCACATCGGGGCGTCGAAGCCCCCACATCGGGGCGGTCGAAGCCCCCGCAGCTGGCGGTTGAAGCTCCTTGGAGCTTGGAGTCCCGAAGTTGGTCTCTAACCAGAGACCGCGGGCTCCATGATGTTAAGTTCGCAAGCGCCCATGGTTGGAGCTCCGAGGTCGATCCCTGGCAAAGGGATCACAGGCTCCGCGGTGTTAAAGTCCGCAGGCTCTTCGCAATGGAGCTTTCAAATGTCGGTCTCCAGCAAATGGCTACTGAAAATGACAAGTCAATGTATGTAAGTGGACAGAGTATTGAAGGGAAGTTGATGGGCACGTGAGATAGGTAACATTGTAGGAGACAAAATTATAATCAGTGGGCAACTAGCCTGATTTTTAATTTAGTGCAGAGATACAGCGTAGAAACAGACTCTTCGGCCTGCCGAATCCACACCGACCACTGATCACCCCGTACACTATCACTACCCTACACACTAGGGACAATGTACAATTTTACTGAAGCCAATTAACCTACAAGCCTGTATGTCTTTGGAGTGTGGGAGGAAACCGGAGCACCTGGAGAAAACTCACGTGGTCACAGGGAGAACGTACAAACTGCGTACAGACAGCACCCGTAGTCGGGATCGAACTCGGGTCGCTGGTGCCATGAGGCAGTAACTCTACCACTGCGCCACCATGCCACCCAAATGATAGAATTTCTTTATTGTGCACCAGCATGCAAATGGGCTGAATGGCCACCTTCTCTATTGTTATAACCAATTAAGATCGATAGAAAAAAAACGATCGAGAAGATTGATCCCAACAGGCCTATGGACAGACAGCTCAGGAAGCTTAACAGGAGGAGAGAATACTGGGGCAGTTGGGTTTGCATTTCAAATGGACGCAGCCTCGATGTGCCCTTTGGTGAAAGTTAAGAGAGGTACAGAGGGTAGAAATGGATGTACTGTAACTAAGGACTACTCAAACTTGAAACATTACCAGGAGAGGAGCAAAGCACAAAAGTATGCAGAATTTGGGATGAGGAGGAACAAAGTTATACGTGAGACAAAAAAACAGTAGTGGCATGACCAGGTGGTAAAAGGGGAAGGGGCGGCTAAAGGAGACTCAGAAAACAGGTCAGGAACAAAAGAAGCAGATTATTTGCTTAAAGATCTCAGTGGAATTCAATTTATACAGCATAGTGTACAAATATGAGGTGATAAAAAAAGTGTATCATCTTATAACAATAGAATAATGTAGAAGAACATTGTTTAGGGTAATAAAATTGCATAATGTTATGTGAAATATAAAAGGCCAGAGCAGCATACAATGCTGAGGAATCTAATATAGTTTAGGTTACTCTGGTGGGATAGGCCAGCACCCATCCTCTCATTACAATGGCAAATACATTGGAGTGGCATGGTGACACAGTGCTGCCTTAGGGCGCTTGCAGTGCTAGAGACGCGGGTTCGATCCTGACTAGGTAGTGCTGTCTGTACGGAGTTTGTACGTTCTCCCCGTGACCCGCGTGGGTTTTCTCTGAGATCTCTGGTTTCCTCCTACACTCCAAAGATGTACAGGTTTGTAGGTTAATTGGCTTGGTGTATGTGTAAATTGTCCCTAATGTGTGTAGGATAATATCAATGTGTGGGGATCGCTGGTGGGCACGGACTCGGTGGGCCGACGGGCCTGTTTCCGCGCTGTATCCCTAAACTAAACGAAAACTAAACATTGCCTATTACATCTAGGAGATACTAGGAAACTGTTGCATTATTGCATTCCAAAACACAAACTGCACAGATCTGCACTAAGCTTTCAGCACATCAAAAGTTCCAATAGAGGGAGTGAAAGGACTTTGGAGACGTTCATAATGCTCCCAGTTTGTGCTGGTAGATCGACTGCCTGTGTGTCATCTTTCTTTAACAAGTTTGGAATGTGAAAATGAAAATGTCAGGAATGGGAAGGATTAGAAGAGACGAGAAGAAACCTGGTTGTTAGATTGCACATACCAACAGAATAGCCTTCAGGGAAATGAACTGGTATTATTTATATTACAGTTTTATTTACGATATATATAAGATTTCTTTGAACTACTTAAGAAAGCTCACAAAATATTTTGGTGGTATAAACATGTGGTCATGATCAAACTGCTCCGTGTCCCTTCTGATGTGTTGTGGAAATCTGGGACAATGGCAGAATTACTGTTTAGTTTAGTTTAGAGATACTATGCAGAAACAGGCCCTTCAGCCCACCGAGTCTGCGCTGTCCAGCGATATCTGCACATTAACACTATCCTACACACACTAGGGACAATTTTACAATTTTACCAAAGTTAATTAGCCTACATACCTGTACGTCTTTGGAGTGGGGGAAGAAACCGGAGCTCCTGGAGAAAACCCACGCAGGCCACGGGGAGAAGGCACAAACTCCGTACCGACAAGCACCCGTGGTCAGGATCGAAGGCGGGTCTCTGGCGCTGCGCCACCGTGCCATTGTGTCAGTTACTTCAGCATAGACGAGGGATAAATCAAAGACACTAATAACAAAGCAAGATTTACGAACAGCAGCAGTTCTGTGCTATGAGGTCTGTTCTGTGCCACTAGATTTAAGGCTGATCAAGAACAGATCAAGGTTGATTTTCAACCACAGCGCCATTTCCCCGCGCTATTTCCATATCATTGATTGCCATAATATCCCGAAATCTGTAGATCTCTTGTTTGAATGAACTCAATGACTGAGCATCCACAGATTTCTGGGATAGAAAATTCCTCCAAAGATTCACCACACACTGTTCTTGACAATATTGTCTTGACTCTATGACTGCTTGTTCTACATTCCTCAGCAGAGGGCAACATCCTTCTCGCATCTGACTTGTGGGAATTTTCCAAGTTTCAGGGAGGTTCACTTTCATTTCTCAAAGGTCTCGGAATACAGGCCAAGCCTTTCCGATCACTCCTGATAGGAAAAACCTACCTATCCTGATACCAGTATGGTGAATCTTTTTATTATTCTATGGCAATCAAATTCCTTTGAGTTAAAGAGGCAGACAGTGTGCACCTTGTTCTTTGAGTTGAGTGTTGGTGAAGATAAACTGATATGTTGCTTAAACAATTGTTTGGAATTTTTAAGCCTAACCAGGCTTTGGGTAGATGGATTGAATGAAAAATGTACCTGCTGAGCAAAGTTTTATAATATTTACAAAGGGACACAACATGCTGAAGATTTCAGCAGGCCAGGCAGCATCTCTGAAGAACATGGATAGGTGACATTTTAGGTCGAGACCCTTCTTCAGACTGATCAATGTATAATATTTTAATTCCCAGCTCAGAATCAGAATCAGGTTCTGTTTATCCACCTACTCACAGGAATAGCTTGTAAGATGGAATGGATTGGAGATAGACACAAAATGTTGATGTATATCAGAGGTTCAGGCAACATCACTGGAGAAAAGGAATAGGTGACGTTTTGGATCAGAACCCTAGAAGAAGATCTCAAAGGTGCTTAAATAGGATGAGAAATGTAATGCCCAGATGTTGACCGAAAGGGGCCCGATTTGTTGGTGAGACTGGGTAATGGGTGAGTGGTTCATGGTACAGAGTAGGGTCAAGACAATAAAGTTGTGAATGAAGGGCAGATAATGGAAGTTGTGGGACAGTCAACAAGGTGAACATTGGAAGACTTGAGTCTGTGGTTGATATTGGCAATGCTCTAAGGCTCTTCTTATAAATGAACAAAATAGCTATTAGACATAATTTCCAAAAGAAGTGTAAAAGATGATATCTTCCACCATGCAGACTCTCACTCTGACGAGACTGGCTGCTGAGCTATCAGTTTGTCAAATGACTCATATGCTCAGAGACACAGACACCTACATTTTAAAGCTAACACCTTTGCTCAGTCCGCTTGGACCTACCTGACCTCCCGATTGCCAAACACTTGAATTCCCCTCACATTCCCACACTGACCTTTCTGCCCTGGGCCTCCTCCATTGTCAGAGTGTGGCCAAACGCATATTGGAGAAACAGCATGCTATTTTTCGCTTGGGCAGCTTCAAGTGACTTCTCTAACTTCCAGGAACCATTGCATTCCCTCTCGCTCCATTCCTCCCCCACCCAACTTGTCTTGTTGAGTCTCATTGTCTGTAACTCGTTCTCACCTTGGCCACAGCTAACAATGGCCCGTTTCCTTTATCATTGTTACTTTTTGGAATATCTTTCATTTATTTGTTCTCTATCTCTCTACATCACCGTCTACAGTATATCTCTCGTTTCCATTTCCCCTGATTCTCAGTCTGAAGAAGGGTCTCGACCCGAAACGTCACCTATTCCTTTCTCCAGAGATGCTGTCTGACCTGCTCAGTTACTCCAGCTTTTTGTGTCTATGGTCTTTAAATTTACAATGTTCTCAATTGCATCTTATGTTAAAATACTTTGGTTGTTTGGCAGTTTGGTAAAATAGATTTGGCTGTAGTCTGGCACTATTACAGAGTTTTGGCTGCATGTAATAATGTAATTACATCAAAGACCTTTATGGAAAGATATACTGCACCCAACATTGTGATAGCTGATTGTGTGGGTCATGCCACACGCAAATGACCAAGCGAACAAGAGGCCAGAGACTGATGAAATCCAGCAAGAACATTTACCAAATAGATACATTAGCATTCAATATTTCTATCCTGTGTCTATTTGATTCAGGCTTCCAGGGAATCTGTTAAATGTTGCCCATGGGAGGGGTGGTAGTTCCAAATAATGAATATCCAAATCACAATGAGCTTTTGAATCTGATTACTGTCCCCTTCCCATTCCCAATCTGACCTTTCTGTCCTGGGCCTCCTCCATTGCCAGAGTGAGGCCCAGAGCAAATTGGAGGAACAGCACCTCATATTTCACTTGGGTAGTTTGCACCCCAGTGGTATGAACGTTGCATTCTCTAATTTTAGATAGCTCTTGCTTTCTCCCTCCTTCCCCTCCCCCTTCCCAGTTCTCCCATGTGCTACTGTCTCCGCCTACTTCCTTTTTCTTTCCCGCCACTCCCCCCCCCCCCCCCACCGACACCAGTCTGAAGAAGGGTCTCGACCCGAAATGTCGGCAATTCCTTCTCTCCATAAATGCTGCGTCACCCACTGAGTTTCTCCAGAATTTTTTGTCTATCTTCCGTCGTCATGACATTGAGTTTGTTTTCCCTCCAGTTAAAATATGAGTAAACAATAAATTCCAATCAGGGGCTGCTGTTTGTGTTCCAACTAGGAAATACAACAGTACATTTAACACGAGACAGTCAGAAAAAGAACAGAAAGCTGAAAAGACTTAAAGTGATCAAGACTTACACTCAACAGTTCCTTTTTCTGCTCCAGCTTCTGGTTCTTGTTCCACCAAAAAAGCTTTAAACAACATGTTATGATAATATTACTTTTTTTTAATGTAGACGTATTAAATAGAAATGCAGATCTTTACCAGTTCTCTCTGATGAGTGCTCTAGCGTAATTAAAATGATTAGTAAAGAGATTAAACTCCACGGAGAAAAAGTCCTTGCATTTGAAGCTCCATTTGAAAGTACAGATTTATTCACAAAACCACAGTTCTATCAAAGACAGTCAGCATGGATTTGTTCAGGGACAGACATGCAGAACAGGCAGCATCTCTGGAGAGAAGGAATGGGTGACGTTTCGGGTCGAGACCGACCCGAATCATCAAAAGAAGGGTCTCGCCCTGAAACGTCACCCATTCCTTCTCTCCAGAGATCCTGCCTGTCCCGCTGAGTTACTCCAGCATTTTGTGTTTATCTTCAGTTTAAACCAGCATCCACAATTCGTTCCTACACAATATTTTACATTTGTTCTTGATGTTTATAGACCCTTGCCCCAAGGTTATTAAGTGTCAAACACAGCGTGGGACTGCAGTTACATTCTAGGGCAGGTTGGTTCAGAGGAGAGGGATTGGTTTCCATGTCTGGAACACCAGTGGGAAGATAACTGAATATCCAAAAGAATCTGGCAGCCATTCTGAGACTAGCAAGCAATCAGTGCTTGTTGTTGGGTAGATGGAGCATCTACAATCAAGGACAGGCTGAGTGCATGGAAATAAGTAGCTGGCTCTGTGGAGCAATTAGAGACTTTGGTTCCATTGTGGGATTTGGCCAACTTGACCCATTAAGGCCAGTTGGGAGGGAGGACAGTGGTTTGTGCTAGAGATTAGGGAATGATATAGAAGTAGATCAGAAATCTGGAGTTGATGGAGAAAGGGTCACTGCGGATGATCAAAGGAAAAATATGAGACTGCGAATTTTGACCTGCAATGCAAAGACTGAGTTATTCAAGATGTGGACAATGATGATTCCTTTCAAGGTATCTTGTCTCAATTCCTCCACGATGCATGAAGACCTCACCATTGACAGTGAAATCACATTTGGCACACCAGAATGAATTTGAAATGGAAGCAGATGTGGGTGCAGATGATACTAACATGGGTGGTATCATAGACAGTGAAGATGGTTATCAAAAATGACTGCAGGATTGTGATCAACTGGCCAAGTGAGCATGGAAATGATTAATGGAGATTACTGTAGATAAGTGCGAGGTGTTGCATTTTGGAAAGTTAACCAGGGCAGGACCTTCACAATGAGTGGCAGGGCCCTGGGGAGTGTTATAGAGCAGAGGGGTCACAGGGTACAGAGTAAAAAACTGCATTCACTCTATCTATTCCACTCACGATAAGATCACCACTCAATCTCCTTCACGCCAAGGAGTAAAGTCCTAACCTGCACAGCCTCTCCCAGTAGCTCAGACCCACAAGTCCTGGCAACACCCTGGTAAATCTCCTCTGTTAGAGATTGGGGAATCGGATAGAAGTAGATCAGGAATCAGAAATCAGAAATCTGGACCAAACTCTTTCCATTTTAACAACATCCTTCCTGTAGCAGGGTGCCCCAAACTGCACACGATCACTTCAAATGTTGCTTCACCAATACCTTGTACAATTTTAATGTAACATCTTAACTTCTGACTAATGAGGGCCAATGTACCAAAAGCCATCTAGACCATCCTATCCACCTGTGCCGCCACTTTCTGGACAGGGGAATGAGAGACAATGATGTAGAGAGATACAGAGCAGACGAATGAAAGAGATGCAATCCCTCTAAATCTATCTCTCGACATCATCATCTATATCTCTCGGTCCCCTTTCCCGTGACTTTCAGGCTGAAGAAGGGTCTCGACCCCAAATGTCACCCATTCCTTCTCTCCAGAGATGCTGCCTGCCCCGCAGAGTTACTCCAGCATTTTGTGTCTACCTTTGGTTTAAGCCAGCATCTGCAGTTCCTTAATTCATGATTACATTTCTGGAGTGGCATGACTTGTAATTGTATTCCATGCTGGAATAAGAAATGATTTTCAGACCCACAGCTCTGATGAAAAGGTCGAAATGTGAATACACTTCTAGACATCAAAAAACATGAGATGAACAGAGGTCACGAAAAGCAACTACACATCGCTTAGAACAATGCCCTGAGGAACTCCCACAGCCCTCATGACTTGTGGGAGTTCCTCAGGGCATCACCAACAATCCGGACCATTTTTTTTAAACAAGTGGAGTTTTCGCTCTGATTCTTATTAATCACTTTTAACGGAGTTCCTTGAAATCTCATTTGGTCAAGTGTTGCCTTGATGTCAAATGATGTCACTTTCGATTCAGAGCTGGAATTCAGCTCCTTTGTCCATGTTCAGACCAAAAGATGAGTAGCCCTGATGGAACCTAGGCTTCTCGCTAGACATTGTTGGGTAAGGCCTGTTTGATTGCACTACTGGTGGATCTCTCCATCAATTTGCTAATGACCAGAGTATTGACTGGCATTTGAACGGTTAAGGATACAAATGTGCGGAAGAGCGTGCTCTAAGAACTGCCATAAACTTTCTCTTCTTCAGTGTTGTAGGGAAAACGTATGATTTGGTGTATCGTAGAGTCAGACAGCTCTGAAGAAGGTGCCTCGGCGCACAATGTCAAAGTTGAAGATCAAGCACCTGTCTATAAGGCGGCATGCTGGCGCAGCTGGAGAGCGGTAGAGTTGCGGCCTTACAGCACTTGCAGCGCCAGAGACGCGGGTTCGATCCCAACTCTGGGTGCTGTTTATACCGAGTGTGTGTGGTTCTCCCTGTGACCGCTTGGATTTTTTCTGAGATCTTCAGTTTCCCTCCCCCACTTGAAATACATACAGGTATGCATGTTAATTGACTTGATATAAGTCGTCATTGCCTTCTCTCACAGTGGGAAACGTTGATACCGCTGTGTGGGGATGTTTCATGTTCAATTCTACAGTGTTGTGTTCATTTTATTTGTGTAGCTGTATGGTAACTCAAATTTCACTGCACCAATTGGTGTATGTGACAATAAACGTAACTTAACTTAAGTGTAAATTGTCCCTAGTGTGTGTAAGATAGTATTAATGCGGTGCGGACTCGGTGGGCCAAAGGGCCTGTTTCCACACTGTATCTCTAAACTAAATTATAGGATTGGATTCCCTCTGTAGATAGACACAAAATGCTGGAGTAACTCAGTGGCTCAGACAGCATCTCTGGAGAAAGGAATAGGCGACGTTTCAGGTCGAGACCCTTCTTCAGGCTGAGAGTCAGGGGAAAGGGATATGAGAGATATAGACAGTGACGAAGAGAGAGATATACAGTAGAATAAATGAATGAAAGATATGCAAAAAATGATAAAGGAAACAGGCCATTGTTAGCTGCATGCTGGGTGAAACCGAGTGTGGACATTATAAAGATGAGCGAGTGGGGGCTCGGAAAACGGAAGTCATTAAAGAGATGACATGGGTTAGGAGAGATTGGATCAGGAGGGGGGGATAGGATGGAGTGAGGCACGTGGAAATAATTTCAGTGGGACAGGAGCTGGCAGAAGCAATGGGTCTACCAGGGTCAGTTGTGTTTATGGATTTTGGGGAGAAGGTAAAACCGGGCCGTGTGGGGCTGGGCAACTATAAGGGTGAAGGCTGTGGAGGGCAGACAGCTGAGAGATTACGGCCTGGTGCTCATCTGTGGGGTCATGGTCTAAGGATAAGTAGCAATGTTACAAAATTGTGAGATTTTAAAAATCAAGTCTGCAATTTATCCCATCAGATAAGGCATTAAAAGAAGTTTAATTTGACACCTAATTTACTTTCATATCTTCAGTATTAAGAAAATTATGGCCATTTTCATACTCGGAAATTAGCATCTTGCTCCCCATTGCCTTTCAATTGACTTAACTCAAAAGCTGTGATCTGGAAAAGTTAAAAGCCCATAACTTTCTTAAAAATTAAGAGAACTCAATGAAATTTTCAGTTATTATAGATTGAAGCATTCTGAAACAAATATTAAACAATCTTACTTGGATTACCTGAAATTAAAGCATATAATTAGTTAGTTATCTAATTGTAGCTAATTACAAAATTCAATTAGATCGAAACATCTATCAATTTCTTAAGAAAAGATAAACTTTTTTTAAATTGCCTAAGTGTCCAAATAACATTCACCCAATAATCCACAATATAACATAATTTTTAAATCTCATTTTCATTAATTTCTGGGCCAAATGGAAGGAATTTAGTGTTTTATGCCTGTAAATTAATGGCCATTTAAATCAACTAGCGAGTGGGTTTTAGTGGAATGCGGTGGATTGGAATGTTGCGGTTAGCGGTGAAGTCGGGGGGGGAAAAATACTGTTTGTTCATAGATTTTTTGGGACCCCATTTCGCAACATAAAAATATTATTAAAGCCTCCCGAAAAACCAACTTTTAATATAAAAATAAACTATTTACCTTTTTTTCTCCCCTATGGAAAATCCTTCCGGTTGTCAGTGCTCACGGCTTTTGAAGGTGATTTTTAAATTACTCTAGTTAACAAATAATTTAGAGTAATTTAAAAATACTTTAATTGATGAAATGTCGGAGCGATTTTTCTTCCGCAACGAAATCGCCCGACATTCATCGATTATCCAGGTCTGTGGAAAAACGGCACTTTAAGCCCGCCCCCCCCCCCCCCCCCCCCCCCCTCTGAAAGGCGCCAAAGTCGCGCACACGGGGAGCGGCAGAAGTGCAGCGCCGCTAAAGGTAAGATTTGCAACATACCTAGGATAAGTAGGAGGAAATTTCCTGTAATTAACCAGCTGATCACTATGAGTCTGTAACCCTTCCAACCACCAACAACACCACCAGTTTTCATGTGTTTATCTTAATGGTAGTGATAGATAACGGAATATGCCAGGCCATGAAATTACATTCTTCTGCCTCTGGTTGACTGCAGTGCTTCCTGATGCCCAATCTTAAGGTAGTACATTTTTATAACAAAACTAAAATACAATTGGAAACTGCCGGAAACATTTAGCAGGTCAGACATCATCAGTGGAGTAAGAAACACAGTCAATGTATCCGATCAATATCTCTCGTCAGAACTGGGAAAGTGGAAAAAAAAGTTCGCTTTAATTACAGAGAGGGTGTGGAAAGGATGGATAGGTCAAAGGGAATATCTCTGAAAGGGAGCCAGGGTTGCCATGGTTATAAGGCCCGAACTGGCAGCGATATTCTGAACTTAGCCACTGTGTTTGGCAGCCACCCTACAGATCATTCTTCTGCTTGGGGTAGGATGATTCAGCTGTTATCAGGCAATTGAATCATCCTACCACAACCAGAGAGCAGTGCTGAACTATTATCTACCTCATTGGTGACCCTCGGACTATCTTTGATCAGACTTTGCTGGCTTTACCTTGCACTAAACGTTATTCCCTTATCATGTATCTGCACACTGTTAATGACTAGATTGTAATCATGTATTGTCTCTCAGCTGACTGTACTGCACGCAACAAAAGCTTTCACTGTACCTCAGCACACGTGACAATAAACTAAACTAATGTTTATGTGTTGTGCATGTTCACGGCCCTATTTCCCTCGGTACTTGTTCCAACTGTTTCCCGATGTGTCGGAGATCTAAGAGTGGAGGGCGGACAGTAATCAGCAGGAGGTTTCCGTCCGTAGTGTGTAGGATTGATCTGCAGACGCTGTTTTGCACCGAAGATAGACACAAAATGTTCGAGTAACTCAGCGGGACAGGCAGCATGTCTGGATAGAAGGAATGGGTGACGTTTCGGGTCGAGAAACGTCTCAGTCTGCAAAAGGGTCTCGACACGAAACGTCACCCATTCCTTCTCTGCAGAGATGCAGCCCGTCCTGCTGAGTTACTCCAGAATTTTGTGTCCATCTTAGGAGGTTTCTGGAGCCAGGCTCCGCCTGTTGTCATGATATCTACTGGTGTTGAGTGTGAATCCACTCAATATGACCATGCCTTCCCGATTAAACCTCACCATAGGTGGTTCAGGACTTGTAGGATATTATCTAAAACATATGTCTGTGGGAATCACCGTGTCAGCCTGCAGTTTGACCTGTTTTTGAGTGACTCTCAATTTTCGCACGCGGGCCCAGATATTAATGAACAGGCTTTGCGGGGTTAAATTTGCATGAGTGCCTTTATTATGTCTTGCTCCGAGTTTTATTTTGCCAACTGATCAATTTGGTTTTATTCGTGACATTATTTTTCACAGCTCTTTGCTATATGTAAAAGGATAAGTAGGACATTCTAAGAGGGAATTCAAGAGTTAACTGTGTTGCCGTGAGTCTGGAGTCACAAACAGGCCAGACGTGTGAAGACATCAGATTACTGACCCGAAAGTGCATGAGTGGACTATATTTCCTGGAATGTTCTATTCTCACAGCAGTAGAGGCGCTACCACTTAGCTAAAGCTGCCACTCAAAAACAGCATCGTAAACTTTCCATTGTCACTTGGCACTTGTTATGTTTTTACCGTATTACCCATCCGCTGCTTATTGCAATTCCGCGTGATAACACTGAGCCACTGTCTGTGGAATCTGGAAGCAATCTGTTGTATTAATTTATTTTTGTGCTGTTTTCATTTCCTTCATCCAAACCAGGAACAACAGAGTTGATAACTCAGAAATGGAAAAAATGCAAATGCATAATCTCATGCCAATGTCGTCTATAATTGACCCATACCTTCATTCCTTGTTTCTGAAGGACTTTGGAATGACGAAATTGGATATTCCATCAACATGTAAACATTTCATCAACATGTAAACAATTTTCAATTAACCCTTAAGTCACTTGATATTACTGTTCATTAAAAATGTCTGTTTTCTGCTTACTTTAGAACTATTTATTCACTTCATTCAGAATTGAGACTCACCCTCTTGATGTACTTTGGAATTAGGTAATGTCATCATGTTTCTTGCACTGCTCCAACATCCTGCAAGATCACGGTTGATTGTCAAGTCCACATTCCTACCCCTTGCACATTTCTGGATTTCCTTAGTGTCCAAACTTCAATCACTCAGCCTTTTTATAAACTCGGCAAATGAGCATCCAAAATTTCATTCGAGATTGGTAACCCTCTCCCATATAAACAGACATCTCAGTTGAACAAAAAGCCCCTTATACAGAAACACATTACCTTGTTCAGAACTCTACAGTGTCTCAGCATTTAAACTGCTACTCTGAATTTTGCATGTTTCAATTAGATTATGTTTTTGCCTATCCTATTCAATCGTGACAGAAGCACTACCCTTCCCAGGAATGAATCTGCACTGCATCACCTTCAAGGCAATACATCTTTCCTTAGTTACGGAAACTAACACTGTAAATGGGGTAATGCCCTGCACGATTGTAACACATTTGTTTTACGTATTTCTTGCACTCCACATTGTGCGGCACGGTGGCGCAGCGGTAGACCTGCTGCCTTACGGCGCCAGAGACCCGGGTTCGATCCTGACCACGGGTGCTGTCTGTACGTTCTCCTTGTGATCGATCGCATGGGTTTTCCCCGGGTTCTCCGGTTTCCTCCTGCACTCCAAAGACGTATAGGTTTGTAGGTTAATTGACTTGGTACAAAATTGTAAATTGTCCCCACTGTGTAGGATTGTGCGGAGATCACTGGTCGGCACAGACACAGTGGGCCGAAGGGCCTCTTTCAGCTCTGTATCTCTAAACTAAACTACTAGTTTCTCATTGCTTAAAAAGTACATGCTCGTGATTCCAAATCCTAAACACTTCTTGCTATTGAACTATTTCACTCATGGGTTGTCTTGTCGTCACAAATTTCAGTTTAGTTTCAGGTTCATATACTCAAAAGATGGTGTTTGGGACCGAAGCAGTGGCTGTGGAGTTGTAGGGTGGAGTAGGGAGGGCCAGTGTGTGGTTATGGGGCACCAATTATCAAGAGGATACTCGATGTAAGTGGAATCTGGAAGGATTGAATTCTGGGGTTAAAGTGGGCATGTGGAAAGGTCAGGAGCAGTCACTAGGGGAGGCAGGGGGAAGATCAACGAGAATCATTCTCTCACTTCAAGTAACCCTTGCATTCCCTCACTCTCCATCCCTCCCCCAACCAAGTCGTACCAGCTACAAAGTCGTCTTGTTGACTCTCATTGTCAGTAACTCGTTTTCACCTTGGCCACAGCTAACAATGGCCTGTTTCCTTTATCATCGTTATTTTTTTGCATATCTTTCACTCATTTGTTCTATATCCCTCTACATCACCATCTATATCTCTCGATTCCCTTTCCGCTGACTCTCACCCTGAAGAAAGGTCTAGACCCGAAACATCACCTATGAACATGCTACTTTGACAGGACAGAACAGGACAGAGCATGGATAGACACAAAAACGGGTCGGGCAGCATCTCTGGAGAAAAGGAATTGGTGCTGTTTTGGGTCGAGACCCTTCTTCAGACTGAGAGTCGTCTTCCCTGACTCTCAATCTGAGGAAGTCAATTCTGGCCAAGTGGTTAACCTCAATATGCCAAGAATATAAAGAATGATAGTAAAAGCTTATTTCGGTATGTTAAGAGAAAATGATTAGCAAAGACAAATGTGGGTCCCTTGAAGGCAGAAATGGGTGAAATTATTATGGGGAACAAGGAAATGGCAGAAGGGTTGGACAGGTACTTTGGTTCTGTCTTCACTAAGGAAGACACAAACAATCTCCCAGATGTACTAGAGGACAGAGGGAGCCAGAGGAACTGAAAGAAATTTGCATTAGGAGAGAAATAGTATTGGGTAGACTGATGGGATTGAAGGTTGATAAATCCCCAGGGCCTGATGGTCTGCATCCCGGGGTACTCAAGGAGGTGGCTCTAGAAATCGTGGATGCATTGGTGATCATTTTCCAATGTTCTATAGAATTAGGATCAGTTCCTGTGGATTGGAGGGTGGCTAATGTTATGCCCACTTTTTAAGACAGGAGTGAGAGAGAAAACATTATAGACCAGTTAGCCTGACATCGGGAAGAGGCTGGAGTCAATTATTAAAGAAGTAATAACGGCGCATTCAGATAGCAGTAAAAGGATTGGTCCAAGTCAGCATGGATTTATGAAGGAGAAATCCTGCTTGACTAATCTTCTGGACTAAACTCCAATCCACAGGAACTGATCCTGAATCTATAGAACATTGGAAAATTATCACCCATGCTTCCACGATTTCTAGAGCCACTTCCTTAAGTACCCTGGGATGCAGACCATCCGGCCCTGGGGATTTATCAGCCTTCTGTCCCATCAGTCTACCCAATACCATTTCCTGCCTAATGTGGATTTCTTTCAGTTCCTCCGTCACTCCAGATCCTCTGGCCACTGGTACATCTGGAAGGTTGTTTGTGTCCTCCTTAGTGAAGACAGATCCAAAGTACCTGTTCAACTCATCTGCCATTTCCTTGTTCCCCATAATAAATTCACATTTTTCAGTCTTCAAGGGTCCAACTTTGGTTTTAACTATTTGTTTCCTCTTCACATACCAAAAATAAGCTTTTACTATCCTCTTTTATATTCTTGGCTAGCTTACCTTCCTACCTCATCTTTTCTCCCCATATTGCCATTTGAGTTATCTTCTGTTGCTCTTTAAACATCACCCAATGCTCTTGCTTCCCGCTCATCTTTGCTATGTAGTACATCTCTTTTATTTTTACACTGTCCCCCACATCCCTTGTCAGCCACGGTCGCCCCTTACTCCCCTTGGAATCTTTCTTCCTCTTTGGAATAAACTGATCCTGCACCTTATTCCCAGAAATACCTGCCATTGTTGTTCCACTGTCATCCCTGCTAGGGTATCTTTCCAGTCAACTTTGGCCAGCTCCTCCCTCATGGCTCCATAGTCCCCTTTGTTCAACCGTAACACTGACACCTCCAATTTATCCTTCTCCCTCTCCAATTGTTGATTAAACCTGACCATATTATGGTCACTAACTCCTAATGGCTCCTTGACCTCAAGTTCCTTTATCAAATCCGTTTCATTACACAATAAATCCAGAATTGCCTTCTCCCTGGTAGGCTCCAATACCAGCTGCTCTAAGAATCCATCACGGAGGCACTCCACAAACTCCCTTTCTTGGGGTCCAGTACCAACCTGATTTTCCCAGTCTACCTGCGTGTTACAATCTCCCATAACAACCGTAGCATTACCTTTACTGCATGCCACGTTTACTACAACCGTTACCTTTGCTACATGCCAATTTTAATTCCTGATTAAACTTGCACCCTATATCCAGGCTACAGTTTGGGGGCCTGTAGATAAGTCCCATTAGGGTCTTTTTACCCTTACAATTCCTTAGTTCTATCCATACTCGCTCCACACCTCCTGTTTCAATGTCACCCCTTGCAAGGGACTGAATTTCACTCCTCACCAACAGAGCTACCCCACCCCCTCTGCCCACTTGTCTGTCTTTTTGATAGGTATACCCTATATCCTATAGAGAGTAAAGTTCTGCAGGGCCCTGGTGAGACCACATCTGGAGTATTGTGTGCAGTTTTGGTCTCCTAATTTGAGGAAGGACATTCTTGCTAGTGAGGCAATGCAGCGTAGGTTCAAGAGGTTAATCCCCGGGATGGCGGGACCGTCATATGAGGAAAGATTGGAAAGACTGAGCGTGTATTCGCTGGAATTTAGAAGGATAAGAGGATATCTTATAGAAACATATAAAATTATAAAAGGACTGGACAAGCTAGATGAGGCAAAAAATGTTCCCAATGTTGGGGGGAGTCCAGAACCAGGAGCCACAGTCTAAGAATAATGGGGAGGCATTAAAACTGAGATGAGAAAATGTTTTGTCACCCAGAGAGTTGTGGATTTGTGGAATACTCTGCCACAGAAGGTCGGAGAGGCCAATTCACTGGATGAATTTAAAAGAGTTAATGGCACGATAATTACACGACCTCGTGGTCGCGTTGAGCCCCGACGGTCCCGCGAAGGTCGAGTGCAACTTTATTCCACCGCACAGCCGTCTGGAGCGCGTGACGTAATTTGAAGATGGATGCAAAATGCCGGATTAACTCAGCGGGACCGGCAGCATCTCTGGAGAGAAGGAATGGCTGATGTTTCGGGTCGAGACCCTTCCGTCTGAAAGAAGGGTCTTGACCCGAAACGTCACTCATTCCTGCTTCTGCTGCTGTTAGAGGTGAGACGTTGCGTCGCGCCAGGGTCTTGGGCCTGTCCCACTTTGGCCGTCCGTTCTGCAACAGGCCGTTGGCATGCAAAGATTTAATTTGCTACAAAACTTTCGGAACCCCGCGTGATGTCGCGCACAACTACATACCCCTCCACGTTTCGCAGTGGGACCGGCCCCACATGGCCATACAATGCCCGTGCGCCTGAACGCGACCACGGGGTCGCGTAATTTGCATGCCAAGGACATGTAAGTGGGACAGGCCCTTTAGACAGAGCTCTAGGGGGCTAGCGGAATCAAGGTGTATGGGGAGAAGGCAGGCACGGGTTACTGATTGTGGATGATCAGCCATGATCACAAGGAATGGTGGTGCTGGCTCGAAGGGCCAAATGCATCTATTTTCTATGTTTCCATGTTGCCATGTCACTGAATTTCTGAGCAATTCTGCTTTGCTCTCCTTTCTACAAAAACATTACCATTACATCTAACCACATTTAATTCCAGCAGCCAATTCTGCCCACTCTTTTAACCTGTTCACATCCATGAGCTGATACTCGCAACTTCCTCTTAACTAATATCCCCACTAGCCTTTGTATCGTCAACAAACCTGGAAACGGTACAGGGTGTGGGAACAAGTAACTGCAGATGCTGGTTTACCAAGGAAAGATACAAAATGTTGGAGTAACTCAGCGGGTCAGGCAGCATCCCTGGAGAACATAGATAGGAGATGTTTTGGGTCAGAACAAGCCATCTGAAGAAGGGTCCTGATCCAAAACATCATCTATCTATGTTCCCCAGTGATGCTGCCTGATCCGCTGAGTTGAGTTTAGTTTAATTTGGAGATACAGAGTGGAAATGGGCCCTTCGGCCCACTGAGTCCGCACTGACCAGTGATCCCCACACATTAACACTACGCTACACATTCTAGGGACAATTTTCCATTTCACACCAATATTGCCAATAAATATATAGTCTGAAACTCGTATATGCACCCTAATATAGATGGGGTGGAATTTGTCAAATGTGTTCAGGAAAGTTTCCTCGGGTAATATGTAGAGGGCCCCACACAGGAGAGGGCAAAGCTTAATCTGCACTTAGGAAATTGGTGACGGGAAAGTCAGCATGGTTTTGTACGTGAGAAATCGTGTCCTTTAGTTCCTCCGGAACTACTCCAGAATCTAAGGAATTTTGAAAAAGTATCACTAATGCATCCACTATTTCTGTGGCTACCTCTTTGAGTACTCTGGGATGCAGACTATCTGGCCCTGGGGATTTATCGGCCTTCAATCCGTTCAATTTACCCAACACCACCTCCCGGCTAACCTGGATTTCACTCAGTTCCTCCATCTTATTTGACCCCCGTTCCACTGCTATTTCCGGCAGATTATTTATGTCTTCCTTAGTGAAGACAGAACCAAAGTAGTTATTCAATTGGTCTGCCATGTCCTTGTTCCCCATGATCAATTCACCTGTTTCTGACTGCAAGGGACCAACATTTGTTTTAACTAGTCTCTTTCTCTTCACATATCTATAAAAACTTTTGTAGTCAGTTTTTATGTTCCCTGCCAGTTTCCTTTCATAATCTATTTTCCCTTTCCTAATTAGCCCTTTGTCCTCCTCTGCTGGATTCTGAATTTCTCCCAGTCCTCCGGTAGGCTGCTTTTTCTGGCCAATTTGTATGCCTCATCTTTTGTTTTTATACTATCCCTGATTTCCCTTGTTATCTGTGGATGAACCACTTTCCCTGATTTATTCTTTTGCCAAACTGATATGAACAATTTTTGTACTTCATCCATGCAGTCTTTAAATACCTTCCATTGCACATCCACTGTCAACCCTTTAAGAATCACCTGCCAGTCTATCTTGGCCAATTCACATCTCATACCTTCAAAGTTACCTTTGTTCAAGTTCAGAAACCTTGTTTCTGACTTAATTTTGTCACTCTCCATCCTAATGAAGAACTCAACCATATTATGGTCACTCTTGCCCAAGGGGCCACGCACAACAAGACTACTAACTAACCCTTCCTCATTACTCAATACCCAGTCTAGAATAGCCTGCTCTCTCGTTGGTTCCTCCACATGTTGGTTGAGAAAACTATCCCGCATACATTCCAAGAAATCCTCTTCCTCAGCACCCCTGCCAATTTGATTAATTCAATCTACATGCAAATTGAAGTCACCCATTATAACCGTGTTACCCTTGTTGCACGCATTTCTAATTTCCTGTTTGATGCCATCCCCAACTCCAATACTACTGTTAGGTGGCCTGTACACAACTCCCACTAGCGTTTTCTGCCCCTTAGAGTTTTGCAGCTCTACCCATATCGATTCCACATCCTCCATGCTAATGTCCTTCCTTTCTATTGCATTATTCTCCTCTCTCACCAGCAACGCAACCCCACCTCCTTTTCCTTTTTGTCTATCCCTCCTGAATATTGAATATCCCTGGATGTTCAGCTCCCAGCCTTGGTCACCCTGGAGCCATGTCTCCGTCATCCCAGCTATAGCATAGTCATTAATCGCTATCTGCACCTTCAACTCATCCACCTTATTACGAATGCTCCTCGCATTGAGACACAAAGCCTTCAGGCTTGTTTTTACAACACTCTTACTCCTTATACAATTATTGATCCTTGTAGATGTTGTGTATATATGGACATCAGCAAGGCATTTGACAAGGTTCCATATGGTAGGCTGCTGTGGAAGGTTAGATCGCATGGGATCCAAGGAGAGATAGCCGACTGGCTAGAGATTGACCATGGAAGGAAGCCGAGGGTGATGGTGGAAGATTGTTTTTCAGACGAGAGGCCTGTGATTTGTGGTGTGCCTCAGGGATCCATGCTGAACAGATAGTTGTTTGTGGTTTACAGCAGGATCTTGATCAGTTGGGAAAGAGAACTTGGGAATGGGTAATTAAGTTGTAATGCAGTTAAGTTATGAGGTTTTTCATTTTGGGAATTAAACCAGATGTTGTTAAGCTGGAAAGTATGCAGAGAAGAATGACAAGGAATTTGCCAGGACTTGAGGGTCGTATCGGTGGGGGGGGGGGGGGGGGGGGGGGGGTTGGGCAGGCTAGGACTTTATTCCTTGGCCTGCAGAAGAATGAGCTATGATCTTATAGAGGTGTTTTAGGTTATGAGGGGAATCAATAAGGTTGATGCATAGTCTTTAATACAGAGTAGGGGAATCAAGAACCAAGCAGGATATGTTTAAGGTGAGAAAGGGAAGATTTAATAGGAATCCGAGAAGCAACTTTTTCACACAAAGGGTGGTAGGTATATGGAAGAGCTGCCAGAGGAGGTGGTTGAGGCAGGTACTTTAACAACATTTAAAAGACATTGAGACAGGTACACGGTTGGGAATCGTTTAGAGGGATATGGGGCAAATGGGGGAAGATGGGACTAGTGTAGATGGGGCTTTCACACATTGGCCTTCATCAGCTAGAGTATTGAGTAGAGAAGTTGAGAGGTCATGTTGCCGTTGTATAAGACTTTGGTGAGACCACATTCAGAGTATTGTGTTCAGTTCTGCGCACCGTGCAATAGGAAAGATGTTGACAAGCTGGAAAGGGTACAGAGAAGATTTACGAGGCTGTTGCCAGGACTAGAGGGTCTGAGCTACAGGGGGAGGTTGAGTAGGCTGGGACTCTATACCTTGGAGCTCAGGAGGATGAGGGGTGATCTTACAGAGGTGTATAAGATTATGAGAGGAATAGATCGGGTAGATGCGCTGAGTCTCTTGCCCAGAGTAGGGGAATCGAGGACCAGAGGACATAGGTTTAAGGTGAAGGGGAAAAGATTTAATAGGAATCTGAGGGGTTACTTTTTCACACACAAAGGGTGGTGGGTGTTTGGAACGAGCAGCCAGAGGAGGTAGTTGAGGCAGGGACTAACCCAACGTTTATGAAGCAGTTGGACAGATACATGGAAAGGACAGGTTTGGAGGGATATGGACCAGATGTGGGCAGGTGGGACTAGTGTAGCTGGGACATGTTGGCCGATGTGGGCAAGGTGAGCCGAAGGGCCTGTTTCCACGCTATATGACTCTTATGGCCCTATTCCCCATGCCACAATGTTGCCGAAACTGAGGCCAGAATAAACATATTTCTTTCTCTTCTCACGACAGGTCCTTGGCTTCCATATTTCTTCGTCAACAAATATTTTATATGAAAACAAAATCTTACCGGGTTCAGACAGAGAGAGTTGGCTGCTTCTCAGATAACAGGATCAAAAGTCAAAAGTCACGAATCAAGAGTGAATAGTGTTATATATTTTCAGAAATATGCAACACCTTAGAACTTGAAACTGTTGACGCTTTCCATCTCTATTCCCTCGATGAAGATTAGTTCATGGATCTTCGGCTTTCCCTTCCTGAAGTCAATAACCAGTTCCTTTATATTGCTAATATTGAGAGCAAGATTGCAGTCGTGGGACCATTCAATCAGATTAACAATCTCCCTCGTGTACTCTGCTGAATTCGTCCAACAGTGGTATTGTCAGCGAATTTAAAGATGGTTTTGGATCTGTGTCTGGCTACACAGTCGGGGGACTGAGCAGATCTGGTGTTTAGTTTAGTTTAGAAATACAACTTGGAAACAGGCCCTTCGGAGCACCGAGTCCGCACCAACCAGTGATCCCCGCACACAAACTCCTATCTCACCAGGGACTAACTTTACTGGACCACTCTACTGCTTTTTTTTTTTAATTGCTTTTTTTTCCTCCTTTTTCCTTCCGCCCACCATATTTAATATGTAAAAGAATATGTGATACTGTTCCATTCTGTTTGTAGTTTGTTTGGTTGTTTGTTTGTTTTTTTGCACAAAGTCCTGGAGGATTGCCACTTTTCATTTCACTGCACATCTCGTATGTGTGTGCGACGAATAAACCTGACTTGACATGACTTGATTACCACCACCCTACATACACTAGTGACATTATTTTTACTTTAACACCAAGCCAATTAACCTACAAACCTGTACGCCTTTGGAGTGAGGGAGAAAACCGAAGATATCGGAGAAAACCCACGCAGGTCACGGGGAGAATGTACAAACTGTTTACAGGCAGCACCCACAGACAAGATCGAACCCAGGTCACTGGTGCTATAAGGCAGTAGCTCTACCACTGCACCACCGTGCCACCTACCATGTTGTTGTCACCCAGGCCATAGAATTCAAATGTCACATGCCTGATTTAGTTTGTGTGGGCTATACATGGCATTTCAAGGTGCCTGGACAGTCATTTGTTATTTATTTATCACAGCAAGAATGCATTATTTTTATTTTTATACATTGTGACGTTGTCGCCATGATGCTGCATTATTATTCTTAAACCATTCTAGGAATCTTCTTATCCTTTGAATTAATTTAGACTAACATTCCCTTGTAATGTTGCACAACGTACTGCTCATTGACAAGTCAACCAAGTAACTTTGCAGCATCTTGGCAGACGAGAAAAATCTCATGGCTTTGTTTCCAGAAACAATAAGGGAGCGCCCAACCAATGTCTATCTCTCAAACCGCATCACCAGAGCAGATATGACGGAGAATATCTTATCACTATTTGTGGTATCTTGCAGTTTGCAAATTGTTCACTTCATTTGCCACACTTATTTTGATGTGTGGTTGAGGTTTTACTTAATTGGATGTTATGTATTTGTGGCTTTCTGGAGTCACACAAGGCCCATCAGAAATGTGAGTTTTAACTGTGGTGTGATGGAGACAGACACAAAATGCTGGAGTAACTCTGGAGTAAGTCAGCGGGACAGGCAGCATCTCTGGAGAGGAGGAATGGATTACCTTTCGGGTCGAGACCCCTCTTCAGATTGAAGGGAGAGTTTTTTTTAAACTTGTCAAAAGGTGTCGTCTTATTCCATGTCCCGAATAATAAAAATAAATGACAAGAGCATTGCAGAGACCGAATGAAGCTGGAAGTACATTGACATTTCAAAGTATTCCAAAGCTGTGTGTAGGACCCATCTATTCCTCTCATGATCTTATACACCTTTATAGGATCGCTCCTCTGCTCCAGGGGCTGATTAAGGAAAGACAGCATGGTTTTGTACGTGAGAAATCGTGTGTCTCATGAATCCGATTGTTTTTCGAAGACGTTACCAAAAAGGATGATGAGGGCAGAGCTGTAGATGTTGTATATATGGACATCAGCAAGGGCATTTGACAAGGTTCCATAAGATAGGCTGCTGTGGAAGGTTAGATCGTATGGGATCCAAGGAGAGATAGCCGACTGGCTAGAGATTGACCATGGAAGAAAGCAGATGGTGGAAGATTGTTTTTCAGACAAGAGGCCTGTGATTAGTGGTGTGCCTCAGTGATTCATGCTGAGCAGATTGTTGTTTGTGGTTTACAGCAGAATCTTGATCAGTTGGGAAAGTGGACTTAGGAACAGTTAATGAAGTTGTAATGTAGATAAGTGTGAGGTTTTTCATTTTGGGAATTAAACCAGGATCGGATCTTCACAGTGAATGGCTGGGTTCTGGGGAGTGTTGTACAGCGGAGGGGTCTAGGAGTGCAGATATATAGTTCCCTCAAAGTGGCATCACACGCAGATAGGTTGGTCAAGAAGGCCTTGATCACATTGGCTTTCTATACTTCTGAGTTTAGAGTTGGGATGTTATGTTACTGTTCTACAGGACATTGGTAAGACCACATTTGGTGTATTGTGTTCAGTTTTGGTCACCTTCCTGTAGCAAAGATGGTGTTAAGCTGGAAAGTATGCAGAGAAGAATGACAAGGAATTTGCCAGGACTTGAGGGTCGTATCTGTAGGGGGAGGTTGGGCAGGCTAGGACTTTATTCCTTGGCGTGCAGAAGAATGAGGTATGATCTTATAGAGGTGTTTTAGGTCATGAGGGGAATAAATAAGGTTGATGCATAGAATCTTTAATACAGAGTAGGGGAATCAAGAACCAAGCAGGATATGTTTAAGGTGAGAGAGGAAAGATTTAATAGGAATCCGAGAAGCAACTTTTTCACACAAAGGGTGGTAGGTATATGGAAGAGCTGCCAGAGGAGGTGGTTGAGGCAGGAACTTTAACAACATTTAAAAGACATTGAGACAGGTACACGGGTGGGAATCGTTTAAAGGGATATGGGGCAAATGGGGGTAGATGGGACTAGTGTAGATGGGGCTTTCACACATTGGCCTTCATCAGCCAGAGTATTGAGTAGAGAAGTTGAGAGGTAATGTTGCCGTTGTATAAGACTTTGGTGAGAAAACCGAAGATATCGGAGAAAACCCACGCAGGTCACGGGGAGAATGTACAAACCCTTTACAGGCAGCACCCACAGACAAGATCGAACCCAGGTCACTGGTGCTATAAGGCAATAGCTCTACCACTGCACCACCGTGCCACCTACCATGTTGTTGTCATCCAGGCCATAGAATTCAAATGTCACATGCCTGATTTAGTTTGTGTGAGCTATACATGGCATTTCAAGGTGCCTGGACAGTCATTTGTTATTTATTTATCGCAGCAAGAATGCATTATTTTTATTTTTAAACATTGTGACGTTGTCGCCATGATGCTGCATTATTATTCTTAAACCATTCTAGGAATCTTCTTATCCTTTGAATTAATTTAGACTAACATTCCCTTGTAATGTTGCACAACGTACTGCTCATTGACTCCGAGTCAATCAAGTAACTTTGCAGTATCTTGGCAGACGAGAAAAATCTCATGGCTTTGTTTCGAGAAACAATAAGGGAGCGCCCAGCCAATGTCTATCTCTCAAACCGCATCACCAGAACAGATATGATGGAGAATATCTTATCACTATTTGTGGTATCTTGCTGTTTGCAAATTGTTCACTTCATTTTCCACACTTATTTTGATGTGTGGTTGAGGTTTTACTTAATTGGTTGTTATGTATTTGTGGCTTTCTGGAGTCACACAAGGCCCATCAGAAATGTGGGTTTTTAACTGTGGTGTGATGGAGATAGACACAAAATGCTGGAGTAACTCAGCGGGACAGGCAGCATCTCTGGAGAGGAGGAATGGATGACTTTTCGGGTCGAGACCCTTCTTCAGATTGAATGGAGAGTTTTTTTTAACTTGTCATAAGGTGTCGTCTTATTCCATGTCCCAAATAATAAAAATAAATGACAAGAGCATTGCAGAGACCGAATGAAGCTGGAAGTACATTGACATTTCAAAGTATTCCAAAGCTGTGTGTAGGACCCATCTATTCCTCTCATGATCTAATACACCTTTATAAGATCATTCCTCTTGCTCCAGCGCTCCAAGGAATAGAGTCCCAACCTACTCAACCTCTCCCTATAGCTCAGTCCCTCTAGTCCTGGCAACATCCTCGTAAATGTGGATAACGGCTCAGACTACGGCTGTTAACATGTCACTGTATGCCATGTTGTTACTTGTGGATGGAGCACCAAGGCAATTTCCTTGTATGTGAATACTTGGCCAATAAACGTACTTACTTACTTAATTGCTTCTGCTGACTGCATTGTTCAGGCTCATCGGTAGGATTCTCAATCTGAAGTCTGAAGCTTGTGGGGGGCATCAAACCTGCTGAACATGAATGCATAATCTGTGATTCCAGTGCTGAGCAACACTGCAGAGGTCCAGAGAGCCTGTTGGGATGACCAAAGGGAATTGTCCTGCTCATCGCATTTCACAGGCGAATTGTGACCACCATTCCTGATCTGGAAAGCACCTGGTTTGACTTATTCAGATGCCAGCTGGATTAGGGATCAATTGGCAGGCGGCATGGTGGTGCAGCAATATTGTTGCTGCCTTACGGGCCTGTCCCACTTAGGAGATTTTTCAGCGCACTGCCGCCGACTGTCAAGTTGCCGGCAGTCGCCTTGAAAAACCAGCTACTGGAACGGTGACTGTCAGAGTGGAACACACACACACACACACACACACACACACACACACACACACACACACACACACACACACACACACACACACACACACACACACACACACACACACACACACACACACACCGCTTCCTTCACCAGCCCGTTATGCAGGCTTGGGACAGGGCAAGCGGGGGGGGGGGCGCTGTCTACAAAATTCACACGGTGCAAAGCCGAGGTGAAACAGACACACACCGCGATGAACAGGAAGGTTGGCGCTGTAAAAAAGACGGCTAAAGCACAGTGTACGGTAAGTCCTTTCAAAGAGAGGGAGGGAGAAGGGGGGGGAGAAGGAGTGGAGACAACTTTTAAGAAGCCAGAGATACATGGTTGTGAAGCTCGGCGGACATTAACATTGTGACCACCATTGTGTCGGTTCTCCTTGGTTCTGTAAATTACTGCTTACATTTTCTTTTCCCCAATGAGCCATTGAAATTCACGGGTCAGCACCGGCTCCAACCTCCAAGAACCTTCAACCTCCTGGCAACCCACTAGGACCTCCTGGCGACCCACTTACGGCTCGAGAATTCTCGCTACTCTCCATGGCGGCTTCATTCTAGTCGCCGTTAATTTTTCAACGTTGAAAAATTCACGGCGAGCATAATGAGGCCGTGACCAGTTCCCAGAATGCGTGAACTGCTCACGACCATGAAGGCGACTCCCCGGCAACCACCAGTGAACATGTGGCGACCATGTGGCGACCGCATAGTCTCCTGCTGTCACCTAAAAAGTTGCCTAAGTGGGACAGGCCCATTATAACGTTTACAGCACCGGAGACCCGGGTTCGATCCTGACTACGGGTGCTGTCTGTACAGTGTTTGTATGTTCTCCCCATGAGTTTTCTCCGAGATCTTCAGTTTCCTCCCACACTCCAAAGACATACAGGTTTGTAGGTTAATTGACTTGGTATAAAATGTAAATTGTCCCTAGTGTGTGTAGGACAGTGTTAATGTGCGGGGACTGCTGATCGGTGGGACTCGGTGGGCCAAGGTGCCTGTTGCCGTGATGTATTTCTAAACGACACAAAACTAAATCAGGAGTGAAGTAAGCTGTGGTGGGCTCTAGGATTTAACGTGGTAGTTCTAGCACCACAAAGATGCAAACAGAAATGAAAGACCTACATTTATATATCACCATTCACATCCCTCTCATTAATTCTTAAAGAGTGCAATATTTAATGTAATTTAGGAAATGTGATAGTCAAATCTAGTCCAGTTCCCAAAGGAAATATTGACCAGTTCTTCTGATTTCATAATGTTCCTGATGGTTAAATAATTGCCAGGGCACTATAGGTAACTCCTTTGCTTCATTTGGAGCGATGGAACATTGTTTTTACATTGATTTTCAAAGACAGAGATGACTCTTGCAGTACAATACTCCTTCAGTACTACACTGTAGTGTCAGGCCAGTGTTTTGCGCTTATGAATCTGGAATGTGACTTGAGCCCCGATCATCTGACTCCGAGTCACACATTCTATCAACTCCACTGTGGGTACCACAGATGGAACACCCAGTTGGCCGGCTAGTCTTTGAGAATACTGATCACAGCATGCACGGCATAAACAAGCTTAGCAAAAAGGGGGCACAAACAGGTTGTTTTCTTCCATTTGCAAAAGGCCAAACGTCTTTTTCAGATGCTCACGCCGAAACACTTCTGCAAGAGCTTTCTGTCAAGACTCCAAGATGTGTAATTCTCTCTCCATGTTTCTTAAGAAATTGGTTAAAATATACCTCTGGCCAAGTAGTTCGTCAATTGTGCCTTGGTCTTTGGCTTGGTATCGGCTTTTTTTTCTGAATATGCCTTTGTGCAATTCCATGGGATGTTTTCTTACGCTGAAGATGTTATATAAATAACAGCTATTTTTGGTGATAGTGTCAATGAAAAGAGGATGCTTGAATGGTACTGATAGTCCACACTGGATTATACACCCTAACCCATTTTAGACGATCTATTTAGAAGCTTTATTGTTGACATTCAAACTTACTTCCTCCTAGGAAAATAAACAAAAAGAATGAGCACTATCTCGAAGAATGTAGATGTGGCCTCATGTGAAGGCCTATATTAACACTGATAAAAAATGTCACCTTGTTTCAAGGCCAAATATTGGGAGATTGGGAATTTATTAGCGTCTCAAATGAGAATGATCGACTGCTGAGCTCATACATTTTCCCCCCAAAATTAACTGCATTAGCAAATGGTGAGTTTAGTTTAGTTTGGAGATACAGTGTGGAAATAGGTCCTTCGGCCCACCAAGTCCTTACCGACCAGCGATTCCCGCACATTGACACTACCCTGCACTTACTAGGGACAATTTTACTTTCATACCAAGCCAATTAACCTACAAACCTGTACGTCTTTGGCGTGTGGGAGGAAACCGGAGATCTCAGAGAAAACGTCATAAGTCACGTGTAGAACCATATAACCATATAACAATATAACAATTACAGCACAGAAACAGGCCTTCTCGGCCCTTCCAGTCCGTGCCGACCATTTATTTTCCCCTAGTCCCATCTACCTGCACTCAGACCATACCCCTCCATTCCCTTCCCGTCCATATACCTATCCACTTTACTTTTAAATGTTAAAATCGATCCTGCCTCCACCACTTCTGCTGGAAGATCATTCCACACAGCCACCACTCTCTGAGTAAAGAAGTTCCCCCTCATGTTACCCCTAAACTTCTGTCCCTTAATTCTCATGTCATGTCCTCTTGTTTGAATCTTTCCTACCCTAAATGGGAAAAGCTTATCCACATCAACTCTGTCTATCCCTTTCATCATTTTAAAGACCTCAATCAAGTCCCCCCTTAACCTTCTGCGCTCCAAAGAATAAAGACCTAACTTGTTCAACCTTTCTCTGTAACTTAGTTGCTGGAACCCAGGCAACATTCCAGTAAATCTCCTCTGTACTCTCACTATTTTGTTGACAAAACGTCCAAACTCCATGCAGAGAAGCACCTGTAGTCAGGATCGAACCTGGGTCTCTGGCGCTGTGAGGCAGTAGCTCGACCACTACACCTCTGTGCTGCCCAGAGATGCTAGTCATAGAGGAATACATCGCAGAAACAAGCCCTTCTTCTCAAACAGTCTGTTCCAGCCAATTCCACTATTCATATATTAATCCCATTTTTTTCATCTCCCTACATTCTCTCTCCATAGAACTGCTGCCTCATGGCATCAGAGACATGGGTTCAATCCTGACCTCAGTTGCTGTCAGTTTGGAGTTTGCATGTCCTCCCCGTGACCGCGTGGGTTCCCTGCGAGTGCTCCAGTTTTCGCAGACATCCCAAAGACTTGCGTGTTTGTAGGTTAATTGGCATCCGTGAATTTCCCCTCCTACTCTGCAGATGAGAAAGTGGAATAAGATTGAACTAGTGTGAATGGGCCTGTTTTCATGCTGTGTCTCTAACCCAAACTAAACTGAGCTAAATAAACCTCTAGATTATTCATTAGTCTGCACAATAGGGACAAGTTGCATTAGACAATTGAATTTACCTGCCCACATGTTTGTGGGATGTGGCAGGAAACCGATGTACAGGAAGAAACCACAGTCACTCAGCGGCAACAGAGGTAAGCTTTGAACCTCCAATCCTGTGGAACAGTGGCTCTACTAGCTGCCCTTTGCTCCACTATCTCTTCTCCTCCTTGTGTGTTTATTCTGGGTTTTTTTTTTTTGCTGCAAAAAGAACCAAAGTATCAATGGATAGAATGCCCCTTTGATATGTATCCTGAAATTTTCAGTCAAAAATTTTAAAGCAATGGCGAGACTTGGTTGGAAGCTGCATGTGCACTTCTGGAAAAGTACAGTATCAAATCTTTCATTTAATGGAAGCATTCTTGTCTCTGAACCGATGGCCAGAGTAAATACTGGAACATAAGGAGGCAGGTCTGAAGTTACATTCTGCAGCGTGTGCCAAAGGTCAAACGCCAATCTTCTGGATTGTCAATTTCCTGCATAGTGACATGGTGCTCTCCATAGAACGTAGGATTCTAGCACCAAGTTGGCTGCTTTGGACTTTAAAAGCACAAGTCAGTGGAGTGCTGGAATACTGTCCACTTGTCTGGGTGGGAGCTGCTCTAATGCCATTCAAATGATTTAACATCATCCAGCTCGCTTGATTGATAACCCATTCCCCCACGCTGAACACTTGATCTCTACACCACTGCTGCATAATATCTACACACACATACTCTTGACAAATTGACATGAGGCCATTTGGCCCATCAAGTCTGCTCCACCATACGATCATGGCTGATCTATTTTTCCCTCTCAACTTCATTCTCCTATCTCGCCCCCCCATGACCTTTGAAGACCTTTCTAATCAAGAACCAATCAACCTCTGATTTAAAAATTACCAATGACTTGGTCTATATTTAGTTCACTTTAGTTTAGAGATACAACGCAGAAACCGACACTTTGGCCCAATGAGTCCCCACCGACCAGCGCTTCAACACGACCCGACACACACCAGGGGAAATTTTGCATTTACGTCAAGCCAAGTTTGCATTTACATACAAACCTGTACATCTTTGGAGTGTTGGAGGAAACCGAAGATCTTGGAGAAAACCCACGCAGGTCACGGGGAGAACGTACAAACTCCGTACAGATAAGCAGCTGTAGCCAGGATCGAACCCGGATCTCTGGCGCTGTAGGCCCCGGAAGGCAGCAACTCTACCACCAGGGTGTCGTATATAGTTACCTGCTGAGGCTACTCTGGCAGTACCGTCCAAACCCACATACTTTATAATTGAAGACAAGTGTCACAGAGATAAGTAATTCCCACCACTGGCAGGTCCTCTTCTGAGTCATACACCATCCGGAGCTGGAAATATTTTGCCATTACCTCGCAGTCACTGGGTTTAAGTCCGACCACTACCTTCCCAGCAGCATTGTGGGAGTACCTCGGCTCAGAGGAATTGCTGTTGTTTGCAAAGGGAGCTCACCATCACTTAAACAACAATTAGGAACAGATGATAAATCTTCGTTTTCCCTATATCCTGTAAATGAATAAAAAGGTAGCCCACAATCAACATTGGTGAAACAGATTATCTGTCCAGACATTGCATTTGCACAGGCACTGTGTCCAGACGTTGGCCATTCCAAGCTTCCACACAGCAGTGACTATCCAGGAGGCCACGAAGCGAGCGGGCAAGATCCTCTCTGACCCCCCTCACCCTGGCCACAAACTCTTTGAATCACTTCCCTCTGGAAGGCGACTCCGGACTGTCAAAGCTGCCACAGCCAGACATAAAAACAGTTTTTATCCACGAGTAGTCACTCTACTCAACAGCCAGAAATCTGTAGCTTCCCTTTGATCTGGTATTTTGTTGGTTCACATGGCGTTTTATCATTAATGTTTTATTATTATTAATGTTAAGTGTTTTCTGAGTCATTCATAACTGTCACTGTATGTCATGTTGTTATTTGTGGGCGGAGCACCAAGGCAAATTCCTTGTATGTGAATACTTGGCCAATAAACTTACTGACTTATTACTTACTTCATTGGCCATAAAACAGTCAGATGCATAATATGGTTATGAATGTTGTTATATAAAGGCAAGCGTTAATCCACAGATTGACAATTTCAATATTATCAATTGCTATTTGCACATTAATAAGAAAGACAAACACGTCACTACACTCAGAGAAAAGGGTTGTTCGTAAGGTCATTAGGAATAGGAGCAGAATTAGGCCATTGAGCCCATTGTTGACTCTACCATTGAATCATGCCTAATCTATCTCTCCCTCCGAACCCCATTCTCCTGCCTTCTCCCCGTAACCTCTGACACCCGTACTAATCAAGAATCTATCTTCAGTATCTCTGCCTTAAAAATATTCACTGACTTGGCCTCCACAGCCTTCTGTGGCAAAGAATTCACCACAGATTCACCACCCTTCGACTCTGACACCCTCTAACGAAACTAAAGGTTGTTGATTTGTTTAAAAATATTTTGAGATGCTTGAGTTACTTAAATGCAAATCATTTTTTCTTTTGTTCTCTATTTCTCTTATCACGTAAGATAAGGTAAGATTGCTCCTGCTGTCCATGTTGAATAGCCCGTGCTTCAGGCAATACTCTTCAATGTGATGAAGGAATGAAGTACATGCAGAGATTGAGATTACAAGTCTGAAGCAAGCCATGGGGAATTTAATGCACAGGGTTAGTGCTGTCGGGATTTGTTTCATTTGGTTTACAATAAAATGCAGAATGACCTTTGAATGAATGCAGGTCAATATTTGAAGCCCATTTTATCTAGATCATTACACAATTGGGCGGCACAGTGGCATAGCGGTAGAGTTGCTGCCATATAGCGCCCATGACCCGGGTTCGATCCTGAGTACGGGTGCTGTACGTTCTCCCCGTGACCTGCGTGGGTTTTCATTGAGATCTTCGGTGTCCTCCCACATTCCAAAGACATACAAGTCTGTAGGTTAATTGGTTTGGTATATAAAAGTAAATTGTCCCTAGTGTGTGTAGGATAGTGTTAGTGTACGGGGATCGTTGGTCGGTGCGGACACGGTGGGCCAAAGGGGCATTTTCCGTGCTGTATCTCTAAACTAAACTAAACTAAACTTCAGAAACAAAGATGTTTCCCATAGACTGTGGTGAGACAAGTTATGACAGAGCTTGTCCAGCTACTATTGAGCTGAAGGCGCTGATACCACTCATGTGTTCATGTGTGTCCAACTTAAATCGTGTAATATTAAAGGGCCTGTCCCACTTTCACGACCTAATTCACGACCTCTGCCGAGTTTGCCCTGGACTCATACTCGCAGCATGGTCGTCATGAGGTCGTAGGTAGGTCGTAGCAGGCCGTGATGCTAGTCGTAGGTACTTGTGGCATCAAGTAGGTCTGAGCGATTTTTCTAGCAAAATGAAAAATGTCCACGAGTAAAAAGGGACGTGAAAGTGGGACAGGCCCTTTAACCATACGCGTCTGGATAGTAAATTGATTTCCAAGGTTCATCACATATTGGCACGTTCATTGAGAGCTCTGCGTAGGAGTCAACGACTGACGTTCATCTTGAGACAATCCCTATTGCCTGGAGATACAGTTTGCTAGTTCACATAATGTGTTCTTTGGGGAACAGGAGAAACAAATGTTGCAGGTCAGTGGTGCAGATAAGTGTAATATCGCTTATCAGAGTAAGTGAAATAATGTTACACACAAATTATTTCATTGATGCATGTAATTCCTCCAACCTCCAACCCCTGTGCCTGTTATAAATTGCTGATTAATGCAAGAATACAACATACCACATTCTTAATGTTGTAGAATTGCTGTGAATCAAAACTAGAGCTGACAAAATGCGGCTTGCACATCCCCCTGTGAGGAGGAAAGGTCTGGCTCTCCTTCCAGAAGTCAAGTTTGTCTAATGTTAATAGTTTGATTGATTGGGTAGAGCCAGCTGAAGATTGTGCAGATTAAAATATGAAAAAAAGTTTCCATTAATGAAGACTACGGAAAATGAGGAACATAGGAACATAGAAAATAGGTGCAGGTGTAGGCTATTCGGCCCTTCGAGCCAGCACCACCATTCAATGTGATCATGGCTGATCATCCAACTCAGTATCCTGTACCTGCCTTCTCTCCATACCCCCTGATCCCCTTAGCCACAAGGGCCACATCTAACTCCCTCTTAAATATAGCCAATGAACTGGCCTCAAATACCTTCTGTGGCAGAGAATTCCAGAGATTCACCACTCTCTGTGTGAAAAATGTTTTTCTCATCTCGGTCCTAAAAGACTTCCCCCTTACCCTTAAACTGTGACCCCTTGTTCTGGACTTCCCCAACACCGGGAATCTAGCCTGTCCAATCCTGCATCTAGCCTGTCCAATCCCTTAAGAATTTTGTAAGTTTCTATAAGATCCCCCCTCTGGTCATTAATGTTGGTCATTGAAAATCTCAGCCTTAAATGTCATGACCTGCTGCATTTTCACGTCTAAGCATCTCGTGCTTTGCAATAAGAAATTATTGGGGCAGTGAGGATTTGGAAAGGAACACAAGGTAATTTATAGAGAAACAGAAGGGAAACCAAATTAACTTGAATTACAGTTAAACAGTGAAACTAGTTGGAGAAATTGGATAGGAGAGTAATGGAAACCCCCCCCCCCCCCATCCAAGTCCTCTGATCAGCCTGACTGTCCTCCTGATTAAATTTTATCTTTGTATGCCTGCCTCATTGTCACCTTCACCTAGCTAGCAATCATCTATTCTACATTTTCCGTGGACTTCATTCCCTTTGATCTTTTGTTGTCACATCTTACCCTTCCATATCTCTGTGTCTTCCTCTCTCCTGACTCTCAGACTGAAGAAGGGTCTCGACCCGAAACGTCACCCATTCCTTCTCTCCAGAGATGCTGCCTGTCCCGCTGAGTCACTCCAGCATTTTGTGTCTATCTTCGGTGTAAAACAGCATCTGCAGTTCCTTCCTACACACTTACCATTTCAAATGTTGGTAGATCCTGTCTCTCAGAAGCTCCTCTTATGATTTCCCTCCACTGATGTTAGGCGGACCAGTCTATAGTTCATGGCTTGCCCTTGCTGCTATTCTTTCATAAAGATACAACATAAACCATCCTACAGTCTTACTGTATCTCGCCCACGACTAAGGATGATACAAAAAAATCTGCCAAAGCACACGAAAGTCCCTTGCTTCCAACAATGGCCTAGGATTCTCCTGCTTTGGCCCTGGGAATTATTCATCTTTATGTGCCTCAAGACTGCCAATGCCTTCTCTTTCATAATATTGGTATGTTTCCAAACATCACAATTCTCTTCCCTGGCTTCCATAGCTACTATAACCTTCTCCACAGTAAGGACAGATGAGAAATATTAATTTACGATCCCGGCCATGTCCTATGGCTCCACACTGATCCTTAAGGGAACCTACACTATCTTTAGTTAGATGTTTGTTCCAAATGTAAAATCCCTGAGACAAAAATAATTGCAGATGCTGGGAACAAAAGAAACACAAAGTGCTGGTGTAACTCAGCCAGTCAGGCAGCATATCTGCAGGACATGAATAGGTGATGTTTCAGGTCAGGACTCTTCTTCAATATCTATTTTTCTCTTGGCACACCTATCTGGCATGGATATCTCATGATTTCCTTCATAAATACACAGGAAATGGTCGGCACGGACTGGAAGGGCCGAGAAGGCCTGTTTCCGTGCTGTAATTGTTATATGGTTTATATGAAATCCTCGTGCCTTGGTTGGACTGCAGACTGCTGCCAGAGGCCAAGGAGCAGACGGGGATGGGTGGGAGTCGACGTGGGTGAATGAGCTGCCTGAAAATCAGAAGTTGAGGTGAATATTGGTCTTGTGAGAGTGGACACTGAGGTCCTGGCAGAGACTGGATGGACAATGATCTGGATGGCAATAATCTGCTACCACCGAGATCACACAACAGTTGCACCTCCGAACCCAAGGCAGATCTGCATGACAGACCCTGAAACACAACTGTGTAGGAAGGAACTGCAGATGCTGGTTCACACTGAAGATAGACACAAAATGCCGGAGTAACTCAAAGTAAGGCCCAGAACAAATTGGAGAAACAGCACCTCATATTTTGCTTGGGCAGCTTACATCTCAGCTGTATGTTTTCCTGGTTGCAAGTGATGGTTCATTTTAGTTTAGTTTCATTTAGTTTAGTTTAGAGATACAGCGAAAAAACAGGCCCTTCAGCCCACCGAGTCCGCACTGACCAGCGATCCCCGCACACTAAAGGGGCTGTCCCACTTGGGCGACCTAATTGGCGAGTTTGGAAGAGTTTGAAAAAATGTCATGTTGAAGACCTCCTTCGACTATGTAGAAGACCTCCTTCGACCTCCTTCGACTATGTTGAAGACTAACTTTGACTAGCTACAACTAGCTACGACTAACTTCGGGAAAATTGGAAACCGATTAGCGGAGAGTGAAGACGACCTCCTTTGTTCTCGTTCGACCTCCCTACGACTATGATGAAGACTATCTACGACTACCTTCAACTACCTTGGATTACCTTCGACTACCCTCGATTACCTACGACTAATATGACGACCTACAACGACCTATACGACCTACTACAACTAAACCTACAAGGAAAAAAAGTATTGACTTTTTCCATGGCAACCTTTTTTTACTCGTAGGCATTTTTCAACATGTTGAAAAATGCGCCGTGACCTAGCTGAGGCCTTGAGTACACGGGGAATACTCTCGAGCATGAAGGAGAGTTACAAAGACCTCCTAGGACCTCGTGTCGACCATGCTGCGAGTATGTTGAGGGCAAACTCGCCAGAACTCGCGAATTAGGTCGCCCCTTAATACTACCCTACACACACTAGAGACAATTTGCATTGATACCAAGCCAATTAACCTTCAAACCTGTACATCTTTTGAGCGTGGGAGGAAACCGAATATCTTGGAGAAAACCCACGCCGGCCACAGGGAGAACTTACAAACTCCGTACAGACAGCACCCGTAGTCAGGATCGAACCTGGGTCTACTGGCACTGTAAGGCAGCAACTCTACCACTACGCCACCATGCCGCCCATTGCTAAGTGAGAACATGATGCTACCCCTGATTCTTTTAAAGCTTCAAACTGCTTCCAAACTATGATTCTAGCACATTAAGAATGCAAACCCCCAGTGTTTTGTGCTTCTCCCCATTACAATACATCAATGAAATCTATTCATTTCTAACAATGCTGGCATCTGAGATGATACTTTAAGGTGATATTTTAAGGTGCGATGGGCACAGTTTAAAGAGGATGTACAAGGCAAGTTTTTTTACACAGTGGGTGATGAGTGGCTGGGGATCGTGGTTGAAGCTGATACATTAGTGGTATTTAAAAGACTTTTGAATAAGCAGATGGGTATGCAGGGAACAGAGCGATATGGTTATCTGCAGGTAGATAAGTGATGGTCTCTGCATCATTTACAGTTCTAAGGGAGAGTTAGATGTAGCTCTTAAGGCTAAAGGAATCAAGGGATATGGGGGAAAAGTAGGAATGGGGTACTGATTTTAGATGATCTGCCATGATCATATTGAATGGTTCGAATGGCCTACTCCTGCAGCTATTTTTCTATGTTTCTAACACTGTGGGCCAAAGGGCCTGTTCTTATGCTGTACTGTTCCATATTCTATGTTCAATTATGTTATGAGTTGTCAAGTGCAGTGATGTACTTTGGTCATTTCCTTGGCCACATTCTTCCACTCATTCCCTGATCTGAGCACAGTACCCCAAGTGTGCTCTCACAAACGACTTGTACAGCCGCATCAGGTTGGCCCAACGTTTGCACTCAGCACCCTTCTCAATGAAGACAAGCATGTCAAACACCTTCTTAACCTCAATGTCCACCAGACCTGCCACTTTGAGGTTTTAACTGGCGTTGTAGATAAGGTAGAATGAATGGATATAGTTGAGTTGGATTTTCAAAAAGGCATTGGATAATGTTATAATGCAAAGACAATTATAGACAACGAGATGTTAGTGTAGTTGTACGTGGAACACAGAAAATGATCAGCCATCAATGGGGATGCAAATTGGAAGACCCATTTATTGCAAAGAGGTTTGAGTACAAGAATTGAAACATTATTATTGTATAGAACTTTGGGAAACCACACTTCAACTGATACCAGCTGTTTTAGTCTTTTTTATCTAAAGAAGCAAACATCGGCATTTAAGTTGGTGAATAAGATTGTCCCTTGCTCGCGTTTAGAAAAATGAGCATTGAACATTTGGATGTCTGAGCAGGATTAAGAGGCTGGTTGTAACAAGCCTGTTTTCTCATGTCTGGTGAATCTCTAACTAGGGAATCTTATCTCGGGAAAAGGGTAGGGTATAGCCATTTAGGACTGAGAAGATAAATCATTTTTATTCTGATAATTGTGGTTCTGGAGTTTGCTATCTCAGAGGACTATGAGGGGTCAGTTAATCTTCAAGAATGAATATTGGAAACATCTTGTAAACTAAGGGATTGGGAGGGACTTGGCAGAAATGTGAAAGATCATTTAGAAACATAGAAAACATGGAACACATAGAAAATAAGTGTAGGCAGAGGCCATTCGGCCCTTCGAGCCAGCACAGCCATCCATTGTGATCATGGCTGATCGTCCGCTAACGATAACCCGTGCCTGCCTTCTCCCCATATCCCTTGATTCCACTAACCCCTAGAGCTCTATCGAACTCTCTCTTAAATCCATCCAGTGATTTGGCCTCCACTGCCCTCTGTGGCAGGGAATTCCACAAATTCACAACTGTCTGGGTGAAAAAGTTTTTTCTCACCTCAGTCTTAAATGGCCTCCCCTTTATTCTAAAACTCTGGCCCCTGGTTCTAGACTCGCCCAACATTGGGAACATTTTTCCTGCATCTAGCTTGTCCAGTCCTTTTATAATTTTATATGTTTCTATAAGACCACCCCCCCCATCCTTCTAAACGCTAAATATGGTTTAGATGACCATATTCTTAGTTTTACAAGTGTTCAAGTGACTCGCCTTTAAATCCAGTTCTACCCAAGCAGATTGTTAAAGAATAGCACTTAAAGTTCTTATTCAATTTGAGCAAATTCATTCAGACTTCACCAATTTATTGGCTTCATCAATATTGATGGTACAGGTTTTAATTCACATTCCAGCTTAGAGGAAGAGTCTGCAGGATAGGAGGCTCTAGATTTTGGATTTTCAATAGTGTATGGTTAATGAAATATCAGTAAAACAGACATTATTTTCCATACAGCACTGCAGATCATGAGATTGTATTCTCTGCAAACTGGCCTCTACGTTAAAGCAGTTACAGCAATCAGAAGACATTAAGTAACTGATGTGGTTCTCTTCCCTCCAGACCCACTAGAAATGCTGTGTATGTGCAAGTTGATACTTCGTCGATTGTCTATGCACTTGATGCATAAATCAATTACTTTGAAAGCCCAGTCCCACGGTACAAGTTCATTCCAAGAGCTCTCCCGAGTTTGCCCTGATTCGAACTCGGAGATGTACGGTAATGGCCACTCGTCGGTACTCGGGGCTCTCGTGGACATTTTTCAACATGTTGAAAAATCTTAACGAGCCTTCCCGTGCTTACCTGCCATTAGTGAGTCTTCCAGAGTACCTGCCGTTAGCGTTGCGAGCTGCAAAGAAACGTCCCCGAGCTCCAACGTACACGTTACGTTCATTCTCCGTGCTTATCACGAGTTTGATTTTTTTTAAACTCGGGAGAGCTCTTGGAATGAACTCGTACCGTGGGACAGGGCTTTGAGAATTCAGGTGGCCCCTATATTTCTTTTCTTATAAGTATATTTCTAGCTGTATCAGCAAGTACACATGTGGTAGGCCACAGTGTCAATGGAAATTGTGATACTGAACTGAAAACATCATGAACTGACTCACTCTCCCCCCTCCGCCTCCCCCATCAACTTCCTTGCTGTGGTCCATGGCACGGTGGGGCAGTGGTAGAATTGCTGAGTGGTAGTTTCATAATTTAAACATAGTCATGTGGAAAATGACCACACAAATGTGGGGTGGCACAGTGGCGCAGTATTAGAGTCACTGCCTTACAGCACCAGAGACCTGGGTTTGATCCTAACTAGGGGTATTTGTCTGTACGGAGTTTGTACGTTCTCCCCGTGACCTGCGTGGGTTTTCAATGCGATCTTCGGTCTCCTCCCACACTCCAAAGACGTACAGGTTTGTAGGTTTAAGAAGGAACTGCAGATGCTGGAAAATCGAAGGTAGACAAAAGTGCTGGAGAAACTCAGCGGGTGCGACAGCATCTGTGGAGCAAAGGAAATGGGCAACGTTTCGGGCCGAAGAAGGGTTTCGGCCCTAAACGTTGCCTATTTCCTTTGCTCCATAGATGCTGCCACACCCGCTGAGTTTCTCCAGCACTTTTGTCTACCTCAGGTTTGTAGGTGAATTGGCTGGGTATCAATGTAAATTGTCCCCAGTGTGTAGGATAGTGTTAGTGTGTGGGGATCTCTGGTCAGTGCAGACTCGGTGGGCCGAAGGGCCTGTGTCCATGCTGTATCTCTAAAACTAAAATAGCTAAACCTCTATTAAATATCAAAACAAATATTAGAATCATCGAGTCCTAGAGCACAGAAACAGGCTCTTTGGCACAATAAGTTAAGTTACATTAGCCCTAGATTAATACCATTTTAATTGCACCACATTTCCATTGACTGGCCACAGATTCTACCACTCATCTGCACACTCGGTGTAATTTACTTTGATCAATTAGCCTACCAACTTACATGCCTTTGGGACGAGGGGAGAAGCAGGAGCACTCACAGAGTAATCTCACAAGGTCACAGGGAAAACATGCCAACTCCACACAAACAGCAGCTGAGGTCACTGCTGACATGGGTCATTGAACCTCTACCACCTATGCAGCTGCACCATAGTAAAGGGCCTGTCCCTCTGCGGCGACCTAATCCGCGAGTTCAGAAGAGTTTGCCCTCGACTCATACTCGCAGCATGGTCGACACGAGGTCCTAGGAGGTCTTTGTAGCTCTCCTTCACGCTCGAGAGTAGTCCCCGCGTACTCGAGGCCTCAGCTAGGTCACGGTGTAATTTTCAACATGTTGAAAAATCCCCGCGAGTAAAAAAAGTTCGCCATGGAAAAAATCAATCTTTTTTTTACTTGTAGTTTAAGTCGTGGTAGGTCGTAGTAGGTCGGCATGATATTCGTAGGCAATCGAGGCTAGTCGAAGGTAGTTGTAAATAGTCTTCAACATAGTCAAAGGGAGGTCGAAGGAGATCGGAGGAGGCCGTTTTCACTCTCCACTTTTCGGTGTCCAATTTTCCTGACGTTAGTCGTAACTAGTCGAAGCTAGTCTTCAACATAGTCGAAGGAGGTTGAAGGAGGTCTTCAACATGACACTTTTTCAAACTCTCGTAAACTTTTCTAAACCTGCCAACTAGGTCGCCACAGTGGGACAGACCCTTTAAACATAATCCACTCTATTTCACTTGCTTACATTGTTTAAATAGGAATCCTGGAGGTTGTCAGACAGATTGCATGATAATAGAGGAAGATATGGGGAGCTAAAAAAGCAACCAAGTGTCCAATGAGGCCCAGTAAAATCATGTTGAATAAAGGGTCTGTATCTGGTTTATGATGTCTTTTACATGACATTATATTATGTATTTCAGATCCATACTAATCACAGATGGGTAGCGGATAGGAATAGACTTGGAGTAAAAACAGAATGATAACATGGGAGTATCAAATTACAGTGCGCTTGTTAGTATTCAGGCAAATAAGGCTGGAATGGAGTCCATTTATGGTGTGGAGTAATCCTGACTACGGGTGCTGTCTGTACGGAGTTTGTACGTTCTCCCCGTGACCTGCGTGGGTTTTCTCCAAGATCTTCGGTTTCCTCCCACACTCCAAAGACGTAGAGGTTTGTAGGCAAATTGGATTGGTAAATGTAAAAATTGTCCCCAGTGGGTGTAAGATAGTGTTAATGTGCGGTGATCGCTGGCCGGCTCGGACCCGGTGGGCCCAAGGGCCTGTTTCTGCGCTGTATCTCCAAACTAAACTAAACTAAACTAAACCGTTAGAAGTATTCATTTCACGGTTATCTTAGGAAGATTGTGATTTTAGTTTAAAAAAAATAAGGTCCACTCTGACCAATCAAGTCACGTGATTTTCTGGGCCTGGTCATTGTAATCATCACATACAGATAATGTCGACTAGTAGAAAACAGTAAAAATGTTAGAATATATGCAGAATATATGTGCAGGATTTACAGGCAAATGGCATTGAATCCACTCCTCCTTCACCTTTGTCCTTGATGTGTTTGTCTGCAACACATTATTATGTTTTTCTGGTATTGAAAAGGGCCTGTCCCACTGACGCGACCTTTCAGCGACTGTCTTCGACCTTCAAGCTCGAGGGCACTCACCTGAAAAACCTCGAGCTGGATCGACCGCCAGCGATGAAACCGCGAGCTGGATCGACTGAGCGCACACGCACACACACACATCGCAAAGGCGGGGGCAGAGGAAAGCAGGGGAACGCTGACTGAAATTCACACCCGCGATGAACAGGAAGGTAAAAGATGGTGAGTCCTTTAGAGAACACTGAGGGGGGGGAGAGAAGGCGGTGAGAGGGGGAGAGAAGGGGGTGAGAAGGCGGGGAGAAGGGGGTGAGAAGGAGTGAAGACACTTTTAAGAAGCCAGACAATGTTTAATAAAGTTTAGCGGGCATTTTCCCTACCGGTCGGTTTTCCTTGGTCCTGAAAACTCCAATGAGCCAATTAAAATGCCCGGTCAGCGAAGGAGATTGCCTACGGCTGCCCTCAACTGCCTGTAACTAAATAGCGACCCCACTCCACTGTACTACGAGTTCAAAAGAACCATGCTGACCAATTTTTACTCGCGGAAAAATGTTCAACATGTAAAAAAGTTTTCCTCTATCAAACTGAGGCCGCGAGTATTCAGGAACTTCCCTCGAGCATGTAGGAGAGTTACAGTGACCTCCTAGGACCACGTGTGGACCATGCTGCGAGTTTGAGTCGAGGGCAAACTAATCTTCTAAACTCGCAGATTAGGTCGCCGCAGTGGGACAGGCCCTTTAAGATTGTACTTGTGTTTTGGAAATCCATTGTAATTTATAACCTCTGAAGAAATTACTCATCAGAATTAAACATTCCACATTTAAAGATATAACTGTGTGTAAAGAATGTTGTTATTTGCAATTCGCTACTATTAATAGTTATTATTGACAGTGAAACCCATTCAGAAAAAGAGATTGAGGTAGTGAAGTAATCTAATCTTTGAAATGTTGGTTAATACTATACTGTGTAATCTCCCTGAAGTGAGGATACTGGTAAATAATTATCACAGATAAGGCTTAATACCCTGACTTAAGCGAATGGCCCTATAAAGGGTACACCAACAAGATCAAATCACATTAATTTTCTGCTTATGAATGTATACGAGTTTCAGACTATATATTTATTGGCAATGTTGAAGTGCTTTGAAAATTTCTGCGTCTTGAATTATCCACTGATGTGATTCTGCTGTTTCAAGTTTAGTTTATTGTCATGTGCACTGAGGTACAGTGAAAAGTTTTTGTTGCGTGCTAACCAGACAGCGGAAAGACGATACATGATTGTCTGTTTGCTGTTTGTGTCACAATTCAGTTTTCTGTGTTTTCCATCACAATCCACTAAGTTTAAGTGTAGATTGCTAGAGCCATGCGTACCCTCTGCTACCCTGCCTGCCAGGATTGTGTGTGAGTGGTTCTTGACCAGAGTGCAGAAGTAATCATCAGTTAGTTCGATTTTAATAAAGATTTAAATTTGTTTTTTGCAGATTGAAACACTGATCTGATGGATCAGTGGCAATAGATACGGAGTTAGGAATTAATTGTGTTTAGTCCGTGAAGACGAAAACCATTGTCACAGTTTTATCAGGTGCCAAAGCTTCTGATGGTGAATGAGAGTTTTAGCCAAAGGGACAAAACAAAATGGCCGATCACTCCAACCTCTGCCTTATTTTCTTTATCTTCAAAATAAAGAAACCGAAGGATGCAGTTTAACAGATGGCCAATTCCCTCGGAATTTATTTTGCACTATTGGTGGAGGCTAATCTGCACCCCATTTTTCTCCTGCTAAGAGGGGAAATGATCACCTCCATTATTGCCGACAACTAGCCTACCCTTCACCACAGGGACTTACAAGAGTTGTCTTGGGATGAGCTGGATGCAGGGGCAGCATTATGGATGCACACCACGAGCAGCTGTAGTATCACAAGCTGGTCTATGTTTGTCTGGTAAGAAGTAAGAAGTCCAAGCTATTTGACCAGGGAATTTCCACCCAACAGTGGTGCTGGGAGATGTAGCTTCATCCTCGCTGCCCTTGTGCAAGCTGACAGAGGCCCAGGAAAGCTGTTGTGTCAAATGATTTTCTGAAGCAGTCATTTTAAACACTTGGCCGTTTATACAACAGCACTGTTCAGCCATCTCGCAAACGGGGTAGGTTTAACATCACTGGAAAGAATTGTTGCGTTGAAATTATCCCGCTAGTGAAAAAATACTTGAGCTGCATTCAAATGTACCTGCATTACGAGAGATTACTGGTTACACAGGAGTCTTTAGGCCTGCTTCTTCACACACTAATATTTATCAATGGACAAAGAAAAGGTGGATTTCATAAAAAATTACTTTTATAATTTATCATTGTCAGTCTGTGTCAAGTGGAAAGGAATGATTTTTTTAAAGCAGCTCATAATCTTTGCTCATTCTCCTCACCCCCACCACCGCACCACAAGCAGCACAGCCCGACAAAAGATTTAAAGAGGTCTGAGCGTTTGCTTTTGCTTAAAGTAAAAAAAGAGTTGCATCACGAGCTGATCAGAGATTACGTTTCTGCCGACCTTGAAAAAACTCTCCATGTCCATTCCCATGAGGTTATTCACGTCAAGACAGCGTTCGTGCAGGGTCACTCTGATGAGATTCACTTGTTGAGTCTCATTGGTGCCACCACTGCTGCCAACAATGCCAGCAATTGATAGCTGGGCTATTTCAGAAATGTCAACTCACTAAAACAAACATATTCTTTACATCACAGTCATGAATGAACCAGTAATCACTGTTTTATACAATGACTATCAACAAATAGGATTAGAAACAGAAACATAGAAAATAGGTGCAGGAGGAGGCCATTTGGCCCTTCGAGCCAGCACCGCCATTCATTGCGATCATGGCTGATCGTCCCCAATCAATAACCCGTGCCTGCCTTCTCCCCATATCCCTTGACTCCACTAGCCCCTAGAGCTCTATCTAACTCTCTCTTAAATCCATCCAGTGATTTAGCCTCCACTACTTCACAACTCTTGTGTTAATATTTTTTATTAGAAGTAAATACATATTAAGACAATTTAAAATATGAGAGAAAAAAAACAAAATATTATACTATTCATCACATACATTCTTAATATTTTTAAAGTTTACAGTCATTCTTGTTTGTACTTCTATATTTTTTATTATTTTTAATACAGAAAGAAATTAATAGAAAGAAATAATAAAGGAAATTAAAATAAGAGTAAAAATAGAAAATCAATAATGTGAGTGGAGTTTTAAACATTGTATACTTCATTGGAGATATATCAGTGGTCTATTATATATGATTCTTCATCCATTCCTCGTTCAGGTTTCAGTCAGGCCCTCGAACCGAGCTAATTTGTCTCTTTAGATAATCAATAAATGGAGACCATGTTCCTCTAAACTGGTCTAGCCTGTCCGCAATTCACAACTCTCTGGGTGAAAAGATTTTTTCTCACCTCAGTCTTAAATGGCTTCCCCTTTATTCTAAGACTGTGGCCCCTGTTTCTGGACTCGCCCGATATTGGGAACATTTTTCCTGGTGTGGGGTGGGGTGGTGGGAAAGTGGGGTGGGGATGAGGGGTGGGGTGGGAAGGAAGGGGTTTGTCTGAATTTCCAGCAATGTTGCAGGACTTTCCACCATTTTTGCAAGTTGGTATAACTTATAAGGTCTTGGCCAGAGATCTTCCCTTCAAACCCTCCCCAGCACAAGATTATAACGTAATTTTAATTTAGTTTCATTTAGTTTAGAGATACAGCGTGGAAACCAGCCCTTCGACCCACCGAGTCCGCACCGCATATTAAAGGGGCTGTCCCACTGCGGCGACCTAATCTGCGAGTTTAGAAGAGTTTAGAAGACTCAAACTCACAGCATGGTCGACACGTGGTCCTAGGAGGTCCTATGGGGTCACTGGAACTCTACTTCATGCTCGAGGGATGTTCCTGCATACCCGGAAAATCTTTCAGCATGTTCAAAGATTTTTCGCGAGTAAAACTCGGTCAGCATGGTTCTTTTGAACTCGTAGTGCAGTGGAGTGGGGTCGCTATTTAGTTACAGGCAGTCGGGGGCAGCCGTAGGCAATCTCCTTCGTTGACCGGACATTTTAATTGGCTCATTGGAGTTTTCAGGACCAAGGAAATCTGACCAGTAATGTTAAATGCCCGCTAAACTTTATTAAACATTGTCTGACTTCTTAAAAGTATCCCTCCCCCTTCCCCCCCCTGCTCCCCCCTGCTCCCCCCTGCTCCCCCCCTGCTCCCCCCCTGCTCCCCCCCCGCTCCCCCCCCCCTCTCCCCCCCCCCTCCCCCCCTTCTCCCCCCCTTCTCCCCCCCTTCTCCCCCCTTCTCTCCCCTTCTCTTCCCTTCCCTCTCTTTCTCTCTCCTTCTCTCCCCTTCCCTCCCCCCACCCCCCACCCCGCTCTCTAAAGGACTTACTGTACACTGTGCAGCCGTCTTTTACCTACTTCTTCATCGTGGGTGTGAATTTCAGACAGCGCTCCCCCGCTTTCCCTGGCCCCCACCTTTGCGATGTGTTTGTGTGTGTGTGTGTGTGTGCGGGTCGGTTGATCCAGCTCGCGGTTTCAACGAGGACGGTCGATCCAGCTCGAGGTTTTCCAGGCGAGTGCCCTCGAGCTTGAATGTCGAAGACCCCACTCTTCTGAACTCACGGATTAGGTCGCCGCATTGGGATAGCCCCTTAACACTATCCTACACGAGGGGCAATCTTTACATTTACACCATGCCAATTAACATAAACCTGTACGTCTTTGGAGTGCGGAAATGTCACCCATTCCTTCTCTCCAGAGATGCTGCCTGTCTCGCTGAGTTACTCCAGCACTTTGTATCTATCTTCAATTTAAACCAGCATTTGCAGTTCTTTCCTACATATTCTATCAGAGAGAAGAGTGCTTTGTCCAAAGTGGATAACTATATAACAACTATAAGTGGTAAATTACACAGGTGGGGAGGGGGGTAACATTTAACATTATAACATTTAACTTTTAAAGGGTTCAGCTTCATTTTAAAAACAATTCCTGCACAGCTGCTTTGACCTTTATTGCCTCTGACTAATTCATCTGGAAACTAATAACGAGATTTCTCTCCCTGCATATCTCTTCACTGACATTGACAATTTATAGTTGCATACTTTATTTAGAAAGTTATAAATTCTTTTTACAATAATCACTGTAATCAAACTATACATAAGAATAAGGAATATGTTAGTCCCTTTTAGTTTATTAATTTAGAAAGAAGATAACATCCTGGCAAATCACAACCAATTCCTTTCATTTGGGGAGAAGGCAGGAGAATGGAGTTAGGAGGGAGGGATAGATCAGCCATGGCGGAATAGGCTTGATGGGCCGAATGGCCTAATTCTACTCCTATTCCTTGTGACTTTATGACTTTAAAAAAATGGCAGTATTTTTACCTGACGTACCTTATCTCCATTCTTTATGTTGATCACTCTCCATTGAAAATTATTGTGTCTTATTATTTGAACGTACTATTGAGGAATATAAACAGGAGTAGGCCATTCAGCCCCATAGGTCTGTTCTATCATCCACTATTCACAGGATCTTGTAGAAACATTTAAAATCTTTATGGGATTGGGCAGGCTAAATGCAGGAAAAAACTTTCCGATGTTTGGGGTGTCCAGAACCAGGGGTCACAGTTTAAGAATAAGGGGTAGGCCATTTGGGACTGAAATGAGGACAAACCTCTTCACCCAGAGAGTCTTGAATCTGTGGAATTCTCTGCCACGAAAGGCAGTGCCGGCCTATTCATTGGATGTTTTCAAGAGAGAGATAGGTATTGCTCTTAGGGCTAACGGAATCAAGGGATATGGGGAGAAAGCTGGAACAGGGTACTGATTTTGGGTGATCAGCCATGATCACATTGAATGCCGGTGCTGGTTCAAAGGGCTGAATGGCCTACTCATGCACGTATATTCTATATTTCTATTTCAGTCCCTATTACACGCATTCACTCCATGGCCTTATGGTGACAGTGGCGCAGTGGTAGAGCTGCTGCCTCACAGCGCCAGAGACCAGGTTTCGATCCTGATCTTGGTCTAGTCAAGAATATATTTTGGAATCAGTAGATAATTAATCATAGACGGGGAACTCCTGTTTTTACTTTGATTTACTCTTGGCTCAGGAAACTGGATCAGTTTAATTCATTTGCATTTTACTTCGGAGTCACGTGAGTGATTCGTGAAGAAGACCCGTTCAGGCCGCATGCGCGTCAATACGTCAGCCGCATTGGCGCACGGAGCCTGTGAGGAACAGAGCTCCTCCAGCGGTAAGTATTCAGATTCCAGGTAAGTGAAAAACTTTCACTGGAGTTTAAGTCCGTGCCTGCCGGTATGCTTATCTACCGATCGCTAGCAATGGACAAAACAGGGAGTCGCAGCCAGCGTGGCAGTACAGGCTGCCGCATATCCCTGTGCAGTCACCAGCTATAGATTTAGCTACTGCAGACTTAGTGCTACACAGCACATAGCCAGCGCCATTAGGGCGTAAGGCACCTGAAAAGTCTACAAGGCCCACGGAGTCGGGGGATGATTCCTCACCGGGGCTGGATAGAGTGTGTTCACGCCTATCCCAAGTGGAGGAGCTGTTGCACACAGTACTCCAGCAAACTAAACTCCAGGAGAAGGAGTGTCAGCGCCGCTCAGAGTCAGAGGCGCCAGCAGCAACAGTGCTGCCAGATAACCGCTTCACATTTGAGGGGAGTGTAATGGGTCAGATTACTCCTGACCCCAAATCTGATGGGAAGGTTCAGCCAGGAGAAACAGTGGAGTTACCAGATGTTCCACCCCTGGTAGCACCATTTGCTGTCCCATGAGGAGCAGGAGAGCTGCTAGGAGAAGAGCTGGCCGCTACAATAAATTATATGGTTTCTCACCAGCTCCAGGAGCTCACTATGGATGAGACAGCCAAAAAGCATGAGCCTCCTAAAAACTGTAAGTTGTTGAAAGTACCAACTGTTAATCAGGTCATATGGGGTCAGATGGGACACGGCATGTGAAAACAAGAAACCAAGATGCAGAGGGTGCTAAAGTTATTGGGCTCTGGTATTATGACATTCGCAAGAACAATGGATGGTGGTTATGTGACGAGAACACATCAAGAGGCTCTGGGTTTGCTATGTAACACCCATTTTGAGATTAACTGTATTAGGAAAAGGGTTATTAGGCCCACCATCAATCCAAGATTTTCTGCGCTTTGCAAACCAACAAATATCCAGCCACCCAACCTACTGTTTGGTGCAGACCTTACTAAGCAGGTCAAGGATTTAAATGAAGATGCCAAAACGATGAGCCTGATGAGACCAATGTTGACCGGCAGACCACTTAAGAGGAAGTATCCTTATAGAACCACCTCAGCTTCCGGGTTTATACCAGGGACAAGCCGGTCTTCAACGCAGGGGCGCGGTTGGTACCCTTCGACAGGAGCACGAGCAACCATGGGGGCCCCTGCCAGGAGCTGGGGTCAGCAGGGCACACGAGTTACCAGGGAGGTAGGTGGGCCTGGTTCTCATAAAAACATATTAAGTATAACACAGGAAAATATTGATGGTAGATTATGGCTATTCTATGAAGAATGGAAGCAGCTTACTTCAGATCTGTTTATCAGGAGTGTAATTCAAGGGTTTTGGATTGAATTCAATCCAAATGGTGATTTGCCTCTCCAACATGTTCCTAGCAGAACACTTTATTTTTCACAAACAGCGGTAATAGAGGTGGAGGCTGAACATGAAAATTTGTGTAACAAAGGGGTAATTGAGAGGACGGTTCATCACGTCCGTCAATTTGTATCAAATATTTTTCCCCGTCCCAAAAAGGACGGAGGATGTAGAATTATTTTGGACCTTACAAAGTTAAATCCATTTGTACTCTATAGACACTTCAAAATGGAAACGTTGGTTACCACCAAACAACTGATTTCCAGAGGTTGTTATGTGGCAACCATAGATCTGAAAGATGCTTACTACTCAGTGCCTGTTCATTGCGAGCATAGAAAGTATTTTAAATTTATTTGGATGAATCAATTATGGCAATTTAAGGCACTGCCGAATGGTTTAACCTCAGCCCCTAGAGTATTCACTAAATTGTTAAAACCAATTTTGGGGCTACTTAGAGGTCAGGGCCATGTAATTATGGCCTATTTGGATGATATTTTAATTATCGGACAAACAAGAGAATTAGCTGAAACATCAGTGGCAGTAGTCAAATTCACACTTGAAAAACTGGGGTTTGTCATCATTTGGGAAAATCTAAATTGACACCAATTACCACAATTGCTTATTTGGGTTTCACAATTGACTCACTTAAAATGGTAATTACTTTGCCCAGGTGGAAAAGTGTGGAGCTCATTGGTGGTTGTATAAATCTTCTAAACAAACAACAACCTTCAATTAGACAAGTGGCCAGGCTGCATGGGAAATTAGTAGCAGCATTTCCAGCAGTCCAATTTGGGCCTTTGCATTATCAGCATAACAGAGAGCAAAGGAACAGGCACTCAGGGTACAATTGGGCCATTATGATAGGCCCATGCAATTATCAGCAGATGCAGTTACTGATCTACAATGGTGGATCCAACATGTCCCCAGTAGTTTCAGCACAGCGGTGCTTGAACAACCTTCCATGGTCTTACAGACTGATGTCAGTGCACTCGGGTGGGGTGCCACGGATACAAGTTCAAGTTGTGGAGGAAGATGGAGTATGGAAGAAGCTTTGCTTCTGATGGGGAATAAACCATTTAGAGCTTTTAGGAACATTTTATGGGCTCAAGGCTTATTGCTCTAACACAAGTAGTCTGCATGTTCAGCTCCAAATTGATAACACTACGGCAGTAGCATATGCCAATCACATGGGTGGTATCAAGTCGGTATCTTGTCAAAACTGGCAAACCAAATCCAAATCCAAATCTAACCAAATCATGTATTGACAAGCACATTTGGCTCTCAGCTATTTATCTACCAGGGAGATTCAATACAGTAGCAGACACCAGGTCACGGAAGTTCCAATGACAACATAGAGTGGATGTTGAATCGGGACGTATTCAATGAGATCATTGTCAAATATGGAAGGCCAGATGTCGACTTGTTTGCATCCAGGCTAAACCACCAACTTCCCAAATATGTGTCATGGGAACCAGATCCTGGGGCAGTAGCGACTGACGCTTTCTCACTGCATTGGGGTGGTATGTACATATATGCATTTCCACCATTTTGTCTCATAAATCGTTGTCTGCTTAAAATCAAGCAGGATGATGCTTCAGGGGTACTGGTGATACCTGACTGGCCTACCCAGCCATGGTACCCTTTGATCTTACAGCTGATGACACAACCCCTGATGGCTGTTCCCAAACAAAGGAGTTTATTGGTGCATCCGGTATCTGGCGAATGCCATCCATTGTATGACCGTATTGATTTGTTAATTTGCAGGTTTTAAGAAGGCCATATCTGGGGCATGGATTGTCGGGTGGAACAGTGGACATGCTTACTGCATCTTGGAGATCGGGTACTCAAAAGCAGTATATTTGTTACGTAAAAACATGGGAAGTTTACTGTGTACAAAATAATATTGACTATTATACAGCACGTATTTCGCATGTTCTAGAGTTCTTGTCAACCCTCTACCATGATGAAGGGCTGAGTTATAGTGCAATCAATACAGCTAGAAGTGCTTTGTCATCATATTTTGTGATGAAGTCAGACAAACATTCTATTGGGTCTCACCCTCTCGTTGTCCGGTTAATGAAAGGGATTTTTAATTCCAGACCTCCTAAACCTAGATATATGGCAATTTGGGATGTGAGTATGGTCCTTAGACTACTGCGTGAGTGGTTTACAGTCTCGTCTTTGTCTTTGACCAAAATCACTATGAAGGAGGCCATGCTCATGGCATTGGTTTCAGCACAGAGAGTACAGACGTTACAAAAACTACAGCTAGATAGAATGGATACTGCTGCAGACGATGTTACGTTTTACATTTATGACATCCTCAAACAAAGCAGGCTAGGTGTCACAGGGTTCAAAATAGTGTTCTCAGCATATCCCACGGATCCATCCTTATGCGTAAACACACATTTGATGCAATACATTGCAGCAACAGAGGCTTTACGTAACATGGAGACAGGATTGGTTGTCAGTTATAAAAAACCACATAAGAGAGTGTCAGTTAATACTATTTAGAGATGGTTGAAACAAGTCTTGATTGATGCAGGTATTAATACTGGTGTGTTCACATCTCATTCCACTGGGGCAGCAGCTACGTCGGCGGCCAAGGCGAGAGACATGCACGTCAACCACATTTTGGCGGCCGCTGGATGGGCAAATGAGCTGATGTTTCAGAGTTTCTATCATCGGCCGATTGTCGATCCAGGGCCGTTTGCCAATGCTATTTTAAGTTCTGTTTAAAGTGCCCCTTGGGATAGAGGGGTACTGTTGTTTTGTTTGTAATTTCAAATAAACTTTGTTACTGCATTAAATGCAATGTTAATACTAATGCATTATTTTCTCATCCGAGTCAATCAATGCAGTGGGAAGCCGGGATTTGAAATCTGTGGCATGAAATCACAAAGCTTTGAACTCTTCACGGAATCACTCGCGTGACTCCAAAGTAAAATAGTAAGATTAAATGAGAACTTACCAGTTTGAAGTTTGATCTTGATTTTATGAGGAATTACGTTGGTGATTACGTGCCCGCCATGCCCAACCCTCTCTAATAAAAGATCATCTGGTAGTTCTTGAGTCACTCATCTTACTATGTCATTTCGGTGATTGTTATTTGTGATTTCATACCTCTGCGTTGAAGATTGACGCGCATGCAGCCTGAACGGGTCTTCTTCACCTAATCACCAACGTAACTCCTCATAAAATCAAGATCAAACTTCAAACTGGTAAGTTCTCATTTAATCTTACTATTATATTATGCTACCAGTTTGAGACCAAAATACATTACGTTTCTGTCGCATTATCTATGATATTGAGAGATCAACTGCTCTTTGGCACCCAATCCATGCAACTATTAGTGTGCTAACCGCAAAAGCAGATCGACAATTACATATTACAATATCACCACACTCTTAAATCTACATTTCTTCTGGCTTAACCTTGCACTAAACGTCACTCCTCATAATGGGTCCATACACTGTTGATGGCTCGATGGAAATCATGTATTGTCTTTCTTCTGACTGGATAGCACGCAACAAAAGATTTTCACACCCGACAATAAACTGTACTGAAACAGCAGAATCACATTGGTGGACAACTCAAAGATGCAGACATTTTCAAAGCACACCAATATTGCCAATAAATATATAATCTGAAACTCGTATATGCACCATTCATAATCAGAAAGTTATTGTGATTTGATCTTGTCGGTGTACCCTTTCTAGGGTCGTTAGCTTAAGTCAGGATATTAAGCCTTATCTTTGATAATTGAAACTGAAACTGAAACTTTTGACAAATTTGTAAAGTGGAAAATGTGTCAACCAACCTGCACAGAACAACAATGTGACCACAACCAGATGCACTGTTTTTAGTGATCTTCGTTGAGAGACGCTCGGTTAGCATTAGCCGAGGAGAAAGTCCTTTCATCAAGCTGGTGCAATGACATTTTTCATATCTTTCAAAACTGGCAAGTTTGGAGTTATACTGTGATCCGCTTTGTTTAGTTTAGTTTAGAGATACAGCGCGGAAACAGGCTCTTTGCCCCACCGAGTCCGCACCTACCAGCGATATACGCACATTACGATACGATACGATAAAACTATATTCATCCCCAGAAGGAAACTGTTCCGCCAACAATCAGAACACACAAGGTACACAAACACATGAAATTAAAAGTGAAAACAAGAAGAAAAAGACAAGCGACTGTTGTCTGGCTGTCGTGTGGACGGGACAAATGAACAAACAAACAAACAAACACTGACTTATCCTCTGGGCGGAGGATTCTAAACTAGTGCCCCTCCCCCCATTGTTCTTCACAGCGGTCCCCGTTAACACTACCCTACACACACTGGGGACAATTTTACATTTACACCAAGCCAATTAAGCTACAAACCTGTGTGTGTTTGGAGTATGGGAGGAAACTGAAGATCTTGAAGAAAACCCAAGCAAGTCACGGGGAGAATGTACAAACTCTGTACAGACAAGCACCCGTTGTCAGGATGAACCCAGGTCTCAGGTGCTGAAAGGCAGTAGCTCTGCCGCTCCGCCATAGCCATAAAGGAGCCGCAAAGTGAAATCCCTCTCTCAGAGCCGCAGATGTGATGGTGTTCAAAGTTTACGATATCAGTGGAAAAACTCCACCCATCCTTTGCTCATTTTCATAAAATCGGAGAAAAACTGAAATTGTGACTTCCCAGAATGGATTTTCAAAGACTGTGTCCCCTCAAGAAAAACATTCAGTTATCCAATAGAAATGTTTGTGCATATTTTCCAAGCAGCAAAAGCAAATGTCATATTCATATCTCATATTGCTTTTGCTGTTTGGAAAATATGCACAAACATTTCTATACTAGCCGTCACATACAACAAATAATCCTCCATCATCTTCGCCACCTCCAACGTGACCCCACCCTCACTTGCCACATCTTTCCATCTCTCCCCCCGTCTGCTTTCCGCAAAGAGAGCTCCCTCCGTAACACCCTGGTCAATTCTTCCCTTCCCACCCGCACCACCCCCTCCCCGGGCACGTTCTTTGCAACCGCAGGAGATGCTACACTTGTCGCATTACCTCCCCCCTCGACTCCATTCATGGAGCCAAGCAGTCATTCCAGGTGCAACAGAGGTTCACCTGCACCTCCTCAAACCTCATCTATTGCATCCGCTGCTCTAGATGTCAGCTGATCTACATCAGTGAGACCAAGCATAGGCTTGGCGATCGTTTCGCCGAACACATCCACTCGGTCCGTACTAACCAACCTGATCTCCCTGTGGCTCAGCACTTCAACTCCCCCTCCCATTCCGAATCCAACCTTTCTATCCTGGGCCTCCTCCATGGCCAGAGTGAGCACCACCAGAAATTGGAGGAGCAGCACCTCACATCCGCTTGGGCAGTCTGCACCCCAGCGGCTTGAACATTGACTTCTCCAATTTCCGGTAGCCCTTGCTGTCTCCTCCCCTTCCCAGCTCTCCCTCAGCCCTCTAGCTCCTCCTCTTCCTTTCTTCAGTTCTTCTTTGAGTTCAAGAGGAGACAGTTCTTCCTTGAGTTCACGAGGAGACAAGAACTGAAGATGCTCAAGATATTGCATCCCCATTGAAAAGTAAAACATTATAGAGGCTGGAATTCTGAAATTAAAAAGGAAAATTATGGAACTACTTAGCAGATCAACGAAGAGAGTGTCACGAGGACTGGAAAAATGATAGAAATAAGTAGGTTTTGTGTTGCTGAGAAGGGTGAATGACAAGAAGAAAGGGAATGCCTTTGATAGGGCGGAGATCAAAGTTATCCAGGTCACAGAGTTGCTTTCAGTATCAATTTATTCACAACTGATTGGTGTTCAAAGGGGAAGTGAGTGAGAGTGGATAGACGAGAACAAAACAACATTATGGAACTGTGAAATATTGACCACAGCAGGGGCTGGAAATCTAAAGTTAAAGAGAAGGTGAGGAGGGGAAATTACAGTGAGGGGGGAAAAGATCTGACAGGAACCTGAGGGGTAACCTTTTTTTTACACAAAGTGTGGTGGGTGTATGGAACAAGCTGCCAGACGAGGTACTGTAATTGAGTTACTACCATAATGTTTAAGAAGCATTTAGATAGGGACAAGAATAGGATAGGTTTAGAGGGATATGGGCTAAATTCAGGCATGTGGGGCTAGTGTAGATGGGGCATGTTGGTCGCTGTGGGCAAGTTGAGCTGAATGACCTGTTTCCATGCTGTATGACTCTCTGAGAATGCCAAAAATACTCAATGGCTTAGATGGCATCTGTGGTTTAAGAAAAAAAATATATTGTCACAGGCAGATGTCCTGACTTTAGAACTAACCACTTGTGACAGAATGAAATCCCAAAGGAGCAGGATTAAGTTATTTAGAGGTTTGATGCTCCGCTGCCATTCAGTAAGATCATGGCCAATCCTATCTCTCAATAACTTGATTCTTTTGTGTATAGAAATACATCTATCCACTGTTTTTAGTTTAGTTTAAAGATACAGCATGGAAACAAGCCCTTTGGTCCACCGAGTCTGCATTGACCATTGATCCTCGCACACTAACACTATCCTACACACAGGTAACAATTTACAATTTTTACTGAAGCCAATTAACCTACAAATCTGTACTTCTTTGGAGTGTGGGAGGAAACCGGAGCACCCTGATAAAACCTACGCAGGTCACGGGGAGAGCGTACAAATTCTGTACAGACAGCACCTGTAGTCGGGATCAAACCCGGGTATCTGGCACTGTAAGGCAGCAACTCTACCGCTGCGCCACCATGCCACCCCTAAACATTAAAATCTTGACCTCTATAATCCTCCATGATTGGGAATTCCACAAGTTAACAATCCTCTAACTGGGGAAATTTGATCATTACCTCAGTCCTAAATATGGGCAATCCCCAAGAAAATGGGATGTATCACGATTCTTCGTAACAAGAACCAACATCATCTGCACATGTCATTCTCGGGAATCGGTCAAATGAAACTTTGCTGCATGCTTTCTCCAGAAAGAGCAACTTTTCTGAAGTGAGGAGACCAAAACTGTATGTAATTATCAAGATGATGTGTGATTGTAGTAAGATATCCTTACTCCTGCACTCAAAACCTCCAGCAACGAGGATCAACATACCTGTCTTCATCTAAACTGTTTGCTTCACCTGCATATTTACTCTGGTTTACACGGACGCCCACATTCCATTGCACTTTTTATTTTATTTTAATTTTAATTTTTTGATTCTGGAATTTTTTGAGGATGTAACTAGGAAAATGGACAAGGGAGGGCCAGTGGATGTAGTGTACCTACACTTTCAGAAATCATTTGATAAGGTCCCACATAAGAGATTAGTGGGCAAAATTAGGGCACATGGTATTGGGGGTAGAGTGCTGACATGGATAGAACATTGGTTGGCAGACAGGAAACAAAGAGTAGGGATTAACGGGTCCCTTTCAGAATGGCAGGCAGTGACTAGTGGGGTACCGCAAGGCTCGGTGCTGGGACCGCAGCAATTTACAATATACATCAATGATTTGGATGAAGGGATTCAAAGCAACATTAGCAAATTTGCAGATGACACAAAGCTGGGTGGCAGTGTGAACTGTGAGGAGGATGCTATGAGAATGCAGGGTGACTTGGACAGGTTGGGGGAGTGGGCAGATGCATGGCAGATGACGTTTAATATTGATATATGTGAGGTTATCCACTTTGGTATCAAAAACAGGAAGGCAGATTACTTTCTAAATGGCATCAAGTTGGGAAAAGGGGAAGCACAATGGGATCTGGGGGTCCCTGTTCATCAGTCTTTGAAAGTAAGCATGCAGGTACAGCAGGCAGTGAAGAAAGCGAATGGCATGTTGGCCTTTATAACAAGAAGAGTCAAGTATAGGAGCAAAGAGGTCCTTCAGCAGTTGTACAGGGCCCTAGTGAGACCACACCTGCATTATTGTGTGCAGTTTTGGTCCCCTAATTTGAGGAAGCATTTCTTGCTATTGAGGGAGTGCAGTGTAGGTTTACAAGGTTAATTCCTGGGATGGCGGGACTGTCATATGCTGAGAGAATGGAGCGGCTGGGCTTGTACACTCTGGAGTTAAGAAGGATGAGAGGGGATCTTATTGAAACATATAAGATTGTTAAGGGTTTGGACACGCTAGAGGCAGGAATCATGTTCCCGATGTTGGGGGAGTCAAGAACCAGGGTTCACAGTTTAAGAATAATGAGTAAGCCATTTAGAAAGGAGACGAAGAAACACTTTTTCTCACAGTGTTGTGAGTCTGTGGAATTCTCTGCCTCAGAGGGCGGTGGAGGCTGGTTCTCTGGATACTTTCAAGAGAGAGCTAGATAGGGCTCTTAAAGATAGCGGAGTCAGGGGATATGGGGAGAAGGCATGAACAGGGTACTGATTGGGGATGATCAGCCATGATCACATTGAATGGCAGTGCTGGCTCGAAGGGCCGTATGGCCTACTCCTGCACCTATTGTCTATTGTCTAATAATGTTCCTACTGACATGGATAATTTCACATTTACCTATGATGCATTTACCATGAATTTGCCCACTTACAGTGGCTTGCAAAAGTTTTCATACCCCTTGAACTTTTCCACATTTTGTCACGTTACAACCACAAACGTAAATGTATTTTATTGGGATTTTATGCGATAGACCAACACAAAGTGGCGCATAATTGTGAAGTGGAAGGAAAATGATACATGGTTTTCAAATTTTTTTACAAATAAAAAACTGAAAAGTGTGGCGTGCAAAAGTATTCAGCCCCCTTTGCTCTGATACCCCTGAATAAAATCCAGTGCAACCAATTGCCTTCAAAAGTCACCTAATCAGTAATTAGTGTCCACTTGTGTGTAATCTAATTTCAGTTTCAATACAGCTGTTCTGTGAAGGCCTCAGAGGTTTGTTAGAGAACATTAGTGAACATACAGCATCATGAAGCCCAAGGAACACACCAGACAGGTCAAGGGTAAAGTTGTGGAGATGTTTAAAGCAGGGTTAGGTTATAAAAAAATATCCCAAGCTTTGAACATCTCACAGAGCACTGTTCAATCCATCATCCGAAAATGGAAAGAGTATGGCACAACTGTAAACCTACCAAGACATGGCCATCCACCTAAACTGACAGGCTGGGCAAGGAGAGCATTGATCAGAGAAGCAGCCAAGAGGCCCATGGTAACTCTGGAGGAGCTGCAGAGATCCACAGCTCAGGTGGGAGAATCTGTCCACAGGACAGCTATTAGTCGTGCACTCCACAAATCGGGCATTTATGGAAGAGTGGCAAGATGAAAGCCATTGTTGAAACAAAGCCATAAGAAGTCCCGTTTGCAGTTTGCCACAAGCCATGTGGGGGACACAGTTAACATGTGGAGGAAGGTGCTCTGGTCTGATGAGACCAAAATTGAAGTTTTTTGGCCTATATGCAAAACGCTATGTGTGGTGGAAAACTAACACTGCACATCATCCCCACTGTGAAACATGGTGGTGGCAGCATCATGCTGTGGGGATACGTTTCTTCAGCAGGGACAGGGAAGCTGGTCAGAGTTGATGGGAAGATGAATGGAGCCAAATACAGGGCAATCTTGGAAGAAAACCTGTTAGAGTCTGCAAAAGACTTGAGACTGGGGTGGAAGTTCCCCTTCCAGCAGGACAACGACCCTAAACATTCAGCCAGAGCTACAATGGAATGGTTTAGATCAAAGAATATTCATGTGTTAGAATGGCCCAGTCAAAGTCCAGACCTAAATCCAATTGAGAATCTCTGGCAAGACTTGAAAATTGCTGTTCACAGACGCTCTCCTTCCAATCTGACTGAGCTTGAGCTGTTTTGCAAAGAAGAATGGGAAAACTTTCAGTCTCTAGATGTGCAAAGCTGGTAGAGACATACCCCAAAAGACTTGCAGCTGTAATTGCAGCGAAAGGTGGTTCTACAAAGTATTGACTCAGGGGGGCTGAATACTTTTGCACGCCACACTTTTCAGTTTTTTATTTGTAATAAAATTTGGAAACCATGTATCATTTTCCTTCCACTTCACCACTTCACCACTTTAAGGATAAGGGGAAAATCCTTTAGGACCGAGATGAGAAGGAATTTTTTCACACAGAGAGTGGTGGGTCTCTGGAACTCTCTGCCACAGAGGGTAGTTGAGGCCAGTTCATTGGCTGTATTTAAGAGGGAGTTAGATGTGGCCCTTGTGGCTAAGGGGATCAGAGGGTATGGAGAGAAGGCAGGTACGGGATACTGAGTTGGATGATCAGCCATAATCATATTGAATGGCGGTGCAGGCTCGAAGGGCCGAATGGCCTACTCCTGCACCTAATTTCTATGTTTCTATGTTTCTATGTACCGCGTGGAAACAGGCCCTTCGGCCCACCGAGTCCACACCAACCAGTGATCCCCGCATACTAACACTATCCACTAGAGGCAATTTATACCAAGCCAATTAACCTACAAACCTGTACGTCTTTGGAGTGTGGGAGGAAACCAAAGATCTCGGAGAAAACCCGCGCAGGTCACGGGGAGAACGTACAAACTCCGTACAGACAAGCACCCGTAGTCAGGATCGAGCCCGGATCTCTGGCGCTGTAAGGCAGCAACTCTACCGCTGCATCACTGTGCTACTGTGCCTTGTTTCAATTTAGTACTTATGGTTTAGGATGTGGGTACCCACAAGGACAACATGTGTTGTTATCCTTAATTGCCCTTAAGATGTGGGCTGCATTTTTTCAAATGCGTGCAGGCCTTCTGGTAATGCTGCTAGCTGGGCTATTCCGGGATTTAAGCCCAGTGACTTTGCAGCGATAGTGATATATTTCCAAGTCAGGATGGTGTGTACGTTTGAGAGGTCTCCATCACTGTTCAGTTCAGTTTACAGTGTGTAGATACATGGTAAAGGAATAACAGCAGTGCAATGTAAAGCCAGTAAAGTCTGATCAAAGATAGTCCGAGGAGCCTGCTATACATTTGAAGCCCTTGGTCTTTTTGGTGCTGGAGATCACTTGTTTGGAAGGTGCAGATTGGTTCATCACACAATTACTCAATGCACGTGCTTTTGGAGATAGCACACACTGCAGCCACTGTGGGTGGAGGAGATGGGTGGTTGATGGGGTGGACAGTGGGTGTCAAGGTTCCTGCATCTCTCTCCAAAAGTATGTTTAGTCAATACAGGGAACTGACAGGAAGTGAGTCATTTGAATGTAGAACACCTGGACATTGACATGGCCTTGAAGACATGGTGCTCATGCAGCTAGGCCAGATTCCGGTCATTGGGAAATAAATTTAGAAGAAAGACACCAAAACGTTGTAATTTCCAAATTTCTCTTTATGTCACACACCAGTGAGCATTGAAATAGAAGGATAACGCAGGTGATGGTACAGATGGAGAGATGGTACAGGAGGTAGGGCATAAGACTGCTGGAACATTGGATCTGATTCCAAGGAAGGTAGGACCTGCAGATAGAGCAGGCAGGGACTAATATCCTCATAGGATTGAGAGCTCGTGCTGTTTCCGATGGGTTAAACTTGCTTGGCTGGAGAACGAGAAGCTAAGCAACGAAGCAGAAGGAAGAACAGCGGATGTAAAAATGGTGGAGAGTTAAAAGGGAGAGCAAACAATAGATTAAAATTGACCAAAAATAACAAATCTGGTTCTGCTTAATGACAACTACCACAGGAACTCAGTAAATTGGACTGGTGTGCAAATGGCAATGATAGTTATTTTGTGTTCATGTTCTAGGTCTGCACAAAACTTGAGAGTCTTTAATTTACAACAGAAGTCTTTAATGCTTTACTCAATACTAGCAGCAAGATTACTCAAAATGGCTGCACACACACACACGGACAGGAGAAAACTATATACAAAAACATCTCCCTTTATCATGTACAGCACCTCCTGCTGCATGGGAGGGGCAATGGGTCCTCCCATCCCACATAGTCCACCAAACATCACAAGATACATTGTAGGAATGGGCAGGATATTCAAGATGGGCAGAACTGGAAGCTAGTTTCTCATGAACTCATTTTCAGTCATTGTAGAAAGGGGAATAAAAAAGAGGTAAGATAGTAATATTGATTATATAAATGATCATGACTGTGAGAAGGGTTGGCAGATGAGAAGGATCATTAAATAATAACATTTGAATTGACTTAAAGAACAAAAAATGGGAAATTACATCGTTGGGACTGCATTATGGATTTCCAAATAATATGAGAGACAACTAAGAAAAGCAAATATGTTATTTAAAAGCATTAGGGTAGTAATAGTAAATAATTTCAGTTCATTATACAAACTGTTTTTCCATGCAGGATAAAAGGTATCATGGCCAACAATTACTAAATTGCATTCAAGAATATATTTTTAGTCAGTAAGACTAAAGTAACCTTTTCACACAAAGGGTGGTGGTTGTATGGAACATGCTGCCAGAGGAGGTAGTTGAGGCTGGGACTATCCAAATGTTTAAGAAACAGTTAGACAAGTACATGCATAGAACAAGTTTGGAGATACATACTGTAGATCACGCGCAGGCAGGTGGGACTAGTCTAGCAGGGACATGTTGGCCCGTGTGGGCAAGTTGGACTGAAGGGCCTGTTTCCACACTGGATCACTCTGACTCTATGAATCTAAGAAGGAAGCCGAGCATGGGATAATTACAAGGCTATTAATTTATCTTCACTATTGGAATCCATTCCAAGTAGGCAAATGTAAGAAAGGCTGGATGATGAGGAATATTTTGGCTTTGGTCTAGAGGAGGCTTGGGACAGGTACAGGCAGCTGGGATCAAGTGTATCCTTGGCGAAGTTTTGGGAACTAAGGAGTAAGCTTTAAAAAAAAAGGAAGTCTAAAGGGCAAAAATGAGATAGCTCTGGCAGATGGCTTTGGGGATAATCTCAAAAGATTTTATTTGCACACAAAGGCAAAAGGGTAACCAGAGAGAGAGGGACCCCCTCTGTGTGGAGCCACATGAGATGGGCAAGGTCCTCAATGAGTATTTCTCCTCTGTTTTTACAGTGGAACAGTAGGAACTTGGGGCAGTCACTGGAAATGTCTTGAGAGCAGTCAGCATTGGGACTGTGCAATCCTGCTCCTTCTCGACCTCAGCACGGCATTTGATACAGTGGACCACACCATCCTAATTGACCGTCTCCGGTACGGGGTTGGTATTGATGGCACTGCCCTGAGCTGGTTCGTCTCCTACCTCAAAGATAGGAGTTTCTCAACAATCATAGGCAACTCTTTCTCCTCCCCAGCTAGTCTCTGCTGTGGGGTTCCACAAGGCTCCATCCTAGGCCCCATTCTCTTATCTCTGTATATGCTCCCCTTAGGCCAAGTCATTCAAAGCCATGGCATTTCCTTCCATTACTATGCAGACGATACACAACTTTATCTCCCCATGAAACCCAACAACTGATCAAATCTACTGAGCCTTATGCACTGTCTCGAGTATATAAAGTGTTGGATGGCCCAGAACTTCCTCCAACTAAACAAGAGCAAGTCTGAGGTCATCCTACTCGGCCCCTCGGACTCCATCAAAATGATAGCAGGCAGCCTCGGAAGACTAACCTCCTTACTCAAACCTCACGCCAAAAACCTTGGCGTGATATTGGACTTCGCATTGAAGTTTGACAAGCAAGTCAATGCTGTGGTAAATGCTAGCTTCCAGCTTCGCACGATAGCTAAAATCAAACCATTCCTCCAATTTGACGATCTTGAAAAGATCATCCATACATTTATCTCCTCCCGCCTTGATTACTGCAACTCCCTTTACACTGGCATCAGCCAATCATCCCTGTCCCACCTGCAATTGGTCCAAAACGCCGCAGCAAGACTTCTGACGGGCACCCGAAAAAGGGACCACATCACCCCGATTCTGGCCTCTCTCCACTGGCTCCCAGTGTGGTTCAGAATCAATTTCAAGCTCCTCCTTTATGTCTACAAAGCCCTTAACGGGCTTGCCCCCACCTACATCCAAAATCTGCTAACCCACCATTTTGCCCCCAGGTGCCTCAGGGTCAGCCGACTATCCCGCGGTCCAGGTATAAGCTTAGGGGCGACCGCGCTTTTGCAGTTGCAGCACCTAGACTGTGGAACAGCATCCCTCTTCTCATCAGAACTGCCCCCTCCATCGACTCCCTTAAGTCTAGACTTAAATCTTATTTTTTATCACAAGCGTTTCTTGAGGTCCTCTGAGGGAGCGCTGTATGTATGTATTTATGTATGTATTGTTAGATCTATGTACCACTGTATGTGGCACGTTAGTACCTGCACTGATGTCAAGCACTTTGGTCAATGTGAGTTGTTTTTAAATATGCTATAGAAAAAAATTGACTTGACCTGAGTTGAGTATTACAGTCGCAGTGGTGCTGAAGGTCCTGACGTGAATGAATGTAGACAAATCTCCCAGGCCTGATCAGATATATCCAAGGAAACTGTGGGAAACCAGAGAGGAAATTGCAGGAGCACTGACTGAGATTTATGAGTCGTCGTTAAATACAGGAGAGGTGCCGGGAGACTGGGCCTCTGTTCATGAAAGGCTGCAGGGAAAATGCTGGGAACCACAGGCTAGTGAGCTTATCTGTGGTCAGATAGTTGCGAGAGAGTTTACTGAAGGATACGATATACATGCACTTAGATAGACAATGGCTCATTAGGGATATTCATCGTGATTCTGTACATGGGAGGTCATCTCTCACGAATCTGATTGAGTTTTTTGAGGATATGTCCAAAAAGATCGATGAAGGCAGAGCTGCAGACATTGTGTACATGGATATCAGTTGGGCATTCGACAAAGTTCTGCATGGTAGAAAATTGGCTTCAAGGAAAGAAGCAGATGGTGATGGTGGAAGGCTGCTTCTTGGACTGGGGGCCTGTGACTCGTGGTGTACCTCAGGTTTCGGTGCTGGGTCCATTGCTATTTATCATCTATATCAATGATTTGGATGAGAACGTACATGGCATGGTGAGCAAGTTTGCAGATGACGCAAAAGTGGGCGGTATTGTGGATAATGAAGATGACTGTCAAAAATTGCAGCAGGACCTTGATCGATTGGACAGTTGGGCAGAGGAACGGTTGATGGAATTTAATGCAAAGAAATTTTGGGAGCACTAACATAGGCAAAACTTAAACAGTGAACGGTAGGTCTCTGGGGAGTGTTGTAGAGCAGAGGGATCTAGGAGTACAGGTACATAGTTCGTTGAAAGTAGTGTCACAGGTAGATAGGGTGGTCAAAAAGGCTTTTGACACTTCAAATTGGCCTTCATCAGTCAGAGTATTGAGTATAGAAGTTGGGAATCCTTGTTGCAGTTGTATAAGACGTTGGTGAGGCCACATTTGGAGTATTGCGTTCAGTTTTGAACCATGTTATAGGAAAGAATTTGTCAAGATGGAGCAGGTAAAGAGAAGATTTACAAGGATGTTGCCTGGACTTGAGAATCTGAGCTATAGGGAGAGGTTGAGCAGGCTAAGATTCTATTCCTTAGCATGCCGGAGGATATGGGGTGATCTTATAGAGGTGTATAAAATCATGAAAGGAATAGATCGGGTAAACACACTGAGTCAGAGGACATAGGTTTAACGTGAGAGGGGAAACATTTAAAAGGAACCTGAGGGGTAACTTTTTCACACAATGGGCAGTGGATGTATGAAACGAGCTGTCGGAGGAGGTTGTTGAGGCAGGTACAATGGTGACGTTTAAGAGGCATTCAGACAGGTGCATGGATAGTAGACACAAATGCTGGAAAAACCCAGCGGGTGAGGCAGCAGCTATGGAGCGAAGGAAATAGGAAACGTTTCGGGCCAAAACACTTCTTCAGACTGATGTGAGGGTGGGGGTGCGGGAAGAAGAAAGGGAGGAGCCAGTGGGCTAGAAAGAGCTGAGAAGGGGAAGGGGAATACTGTTTCCTCCCCTTCTCAGCTCTCCCTCTAGCCCTTATTTTTTCCTACATTTTCCCCCAAAAAAAATTATTTGAGTGGTATTTAGTTTAGTTTAGAGATACGGCGCGGAAACAGGCCCTTCAGCCCACCAGGTCTGCGCCGACCAACGATCCCCACACATTAACACTATCCGACACACACTAGGGATAATTTTACTATTCCAACCGGTGGACGCTATCAGCAATGGCAGCCTCGCCAACAGTCTGTCCGTCTTTTCGTCTTTTTTTTTGTTATTTTTAGTGTGGTTTAAAAGTTTGTGTTAATGTTCTCTTGTTTGTTTTATGTGGGGGGTGGGGAGGGGAGATTTTTTTCAATCTCTTACCTTGCCAGAGATGCGATTGTTTTCCGGATTGTATCTCTGCGGCCTAACATCATGGAGCTGGAGGCCTTGCTCGAGACTGACTTTGACCCCCACCGCCGGGAGGTGGACTTACCATCAGAGCCTGCGATCCCTGGCCGGGGATCGACGCTCCAACCGCTGCCTGCGGATTTCACCATCGAGGAGCTCGCAGTCACGGGTAGAGACTGATGTCAGGAGCTGCAAACAAATCAGAAGGTTTCGACCAGCCCCAACATGGGGATCGCCCAGTGCGGGGGATCTGAGATGCGGAAGCTTAATCGCCCTGATGCGGAGGGCTCGACTGCCAGCTACGGGAACCAAGATCGCCCCCTCAATGGAAGGCTCGAGCCCCCCGACTGAGGGACAACAAAGAAGTGAAGAGATTGAACTTTTTTTCGCCTTCCATCACAGTGAGAAATGTGGAGGAGTCACTGTGGTGGATGTTTATGTTAAAATTGATTTTAGACAATAGACAATAGACAGTAGGTGCAGGAGTAGGCCATTAAGCCCTTCAAGCCAGCACCGCCATTCAATGTGATCATGGCTGATCATTCCCAATCAGTACCCCATTCCTGCCTTCTCCCCATATCCCGACTCCGCTATCTTTAAGAGAGTGTGTTTTTTTGCTTTTTATTGGTATGACTATATGGTAAACGAAATTCCTCGTATGTTGCAAAACAATCTTGGCTAATAAAGTATAATTATGACTAAACGTGAGACAGCAAGACCAACAGGTTACTGTTAGATTGAAGGGCAAGGCTGGATGTCAAGAGATATTGAGATATCAAGTATAAGGAGGAACATGTCAGGTATAAGCAACTTGGATCGTGAAATCCTTCAAAAGTACAGTGGGTGCAGGAGTACACTTACGCAACATGAAATAGCTTTGCCCGATAAGATGAAGAAAAATCCAAAGACATTCTGCAAGAATATTAAGGGCATAAAAGGAACCAGCGAGAGAATAGAGCCCCTTAAAGATCAATGAGGTCATCTGTGTACAGAGCCAAAGCGATTGGTGATGTCCAATATGATTATTTCTCATCAATATTTACCATAGAGAAAGCCATGGCTGCTAACAAACTCAGGGAAATTAATAGCGATGTTTTTAAGAGAATCCACTTCTTAAGGATCCTTCTTCAGACTGAGAGTCAGGGGAGAGGGAGACACAGAGATATGGAAGGGTAAGGTGCGAAAACGAGAGATCAAAGGGGACAGAGCTCAAGGAAAATCATTATTAGCCAGGGGACTAGATCATTATTAACTGAGAGAAGGTGACAACAAGCCTCCCCCATCCAAGTTCTCTGACTAGTCTGACTGTCCTGATTAAATGTTATCTTTGTATGCCTCGTTGTCACCTTCCCCTAGCTAACAATGATCTATCCTCCAAAATTTGTGTCCATCTATAGCCAGGACCTGTTTGGGAGAGAGGACAAAGAGATCGGGCATGCATTTACACACATTCTATAAACCTAAGAAATCTCTTGCACAAGGTTGATTAGCTCAGCTACAGTTAACCGAATGAAGTAATGATGTTGCAGCAATTACAGAGACCCGGTTACAGAAAATGTGAGTGAATTGGTTCCAAGTACAACTGGCACAAAGTATTCAGGAAAGATAGGGAAGGGAAAAAAAGAGGTGTGCGTTAGGTAATATGATGTAATAATGCGTTAGAGAGAGAAGATATGCTGGATCAAGATCAAATTCTATCAGTTCGGAATTAAGAAACAATAGGGATGTGATCGCACCAGTGGCACTCTGCCACGGGCCTCCATCTACGAGGAAGGTAATTGTAGTTTAATTTCGTTTAGAGATACAGCACGGGAACAAGTCCTTCGGCCCACCGAGTCCACACCGACCAGCGATCCCCGCACATTAACCCTACCATACACACACTATGGACAATTTTACATTTATACCAAGCCTGCAAACCTGTACGTCTTTGAAGTAATAATAATAATAATAATAATAATAATAATAATAATAATAATAATAATAACAATAACAATAACAATAACAATAATAATAATAATAATAACAATAACAATAACAATAACAATAATAATAATAATAACAATAACAATAACAATAACAATAATAATAATAACAATAACAATAACAATAACAATAATAATAATAATAATAATAAACTTTATTTAGGACTAAAGGTCCAGACAAGGGACAACATTACATAAAAATACATTGCATATAAAAACATCATAAAATGCATATAAAATCTTAGTATATACTTATAAAAGCATCATAAATTATATATTTTAAAAAAAACACAATACATGAATTAAAATCCAAAATAAAAAAGAATGATCAATGTCCTATAATGAGATTAAAAATACCAGTGTCGCCACAACTGGGATTCATAGCGTGTAGTGCTAAATCTTATGTTTGACATTGACATCCTGAAAATGAATTTATATATATGATTTCTTAGGATAGCTTCTAAAGTACTGACTCCTGCAGCCACAAACATGTTACTAGCACTACACCATCTAGGTTTCCTTAGCAGTGTTCTCATGGCATCATTATAGGACACCTTTAGTCTCTGCAAGCTTGTCTTTCCATAGTGCGACCACAGGTGTGCAGTGTAGAGTGGTGTGCAATATGCTCTAAACCGCGACATCTTCACCACATCTGTACATGCACCAAACTTACGCAAGAGAATATTCGCCGGGACATACAGTATACATCATTGCCTATAAATATCCTCATTATCTGTCATTTGTTCTGTAATAAAATGCCCAAGATATTTTACCTTATTACAGACACTAAGATTATTGTCAGACAATTTAAAATCAGGAAATTTTAAACATTTATCCTCTTTGGTTCTACAGATCATAACAGCACTCTTACAAGCATTATATTTAATATCATGTTCCACACCATACACAGAACATATCGTTAGGAGCTGCTGGAGACCAGCGTTAGATGGACTAAAGACCACAAGATCATCTGCATACATAATATGGTTCACTAAAATATTACCAATCATGCACCCAGTATTACAGGCTTTCAATTGTTTGGACAGATCATCAATATAAAGATTAAAAAGGACTGGGGACAAAATCCCACCTTGCCTGAAGTGTGGGAGGAAACCGAAGATCTCGGAGAACACCTATGCAGGTCACGGGGAGAACATACATACTCCGTACAGACATGCACCTGCAGTCAAGATCAAACCCGGGTCTCTGGCACTGTAAGGCAGCAATTATCTCCCTGCTCCACCATGTCACCCTTAGTTGCTTGACACTCTATAAAACAGAATAGAAAAAAAGTCTGAATGTTGAAACAAAGAACTACGGAAGCTGGTTTACAACAAAGATAGTCACAAAGTGCTGCCAAAGGTCTAAAGTAGGCTCCCGACCCGAAACGTCACCCAATCCTTTTCCTCCAGAGATGGTGCCTAACCCATTTTGTTACTCCAGGACTTTGTGGCTATCTTTCTAGAAAAAAAAACATGACAGGTTGCTCAAAAAGCAAGACATTAGCAGAAGTAGAGATGAAGAAAGGAGAACAGACAAGCGACAAAGATAAAAGGGAAAACAACAAATTTCCATTGGAATATTAAGTTAAAAAAATGTTATAGGAGGAAAGAAGATCAGATACAGAGAAAAAACATCTATGTTATGCTGGGGAACATGGCTGAGATAGTAAATGAATACTTTTACTGTGCAAACTGATGTGAAGACTGGAATAGTCATGGCCAAGATCACTGCAGTACAACAACTGGGAGTTGTAAATGGCACCATACTGGTGACTCTGTATACTGTCTCAGTGTACTACTGCTATACACTAGTACTGTATCTGAGATGCTTATCAAAGTTGTATCTAAGTGCTTCTGTATAGCGATACTTGTACTGAACTGGACACAAAAAGGAATTTCACTCTACATGTGACAAATAAAATACCATAACACACCAATTTCAGCAATGGAACACATAGTTGAATACTTGAAGAAAGGAAGGTACTGGAATTCATTTGAAGTAGATAAGTTGTCCAATCCACTTGGATCGCTGAAGGCAGTGAGAATGTAACAAACAGGTCTGATGCTACCTAATCTGCTGAGTTCTTCCAAAAGCTTGTTTATTTAGCTCGAGATTCCAGCATCTACAGCCTCTTGAGAAAATGGCAAAGATTGTGGTCATGATCTTACAAGCATGTATAGATTCAGAGATGGTGCCTGAGAAAAATTGCAAAAATGCATAAAAGAGTACAGGATAAACTTCCCTGTACCTTCCCTATAACTTCCCTATTTATCTTCTATGATGGAAAAAGTTACAGAAAACTATTGGCAGTCAGTTTAGCAAGCGTAGATTGACTAGAGAAAGCCAGGTTTGATTTGTTCAAGGCAAATTCTGTGTAACGATAGACTGTGAAAACAAAGGGAGGTTTGAGGAGGGAAATATAGTTGAGGTGATGTGACTTCCAGAAGCATTTGAAAAGTTGATGCATAATAGGCTTGTCATCAAGACCGTAAACTGTAGAATTAAAGAGGCCACAGCAACATCAAAATAGTGTGAAACAGAAAGGTGTCTTTACAGATTTTAGAAAAGCAAGCAGTGGAGATCACCAGGGGTAGGTACTCACTATTTTTAGATATTAAGATTATTTTAGATTTTACATATTGATAAGTTAAACATGGATTTACAGGGCAATTTCCAAATTTGCAGGTGATCAACATTTCAGACTGTATGGACACGTTGGTAGAATGGAGAGATGGATGGCAGAACAAGTTGAATGCTGAAAAGTGTTATGTTAAGTAATGACAGGAAGAAGAGGACATACTGTATAAACCAGAAGGAACCAAAAGGGATTTGGAGTGATCTGGGAGCATCTGTGCAATGCTTGCTTGAAGTGTGTTTCAGGGGCTTATGGGGAGAAGGCAGGAGAATGGGGTTAGGAAGGAGAGATAGATCAACCATGATTGCACGGCGAAGTAGACTTGATGGGCTGAATGGCCTAATTCTGCTCCTATTACTTATGACCTAAAGGTGTTATGACATGGATAGGACTGGTTTGGAGGGATATGGACCAAATGCGGGCAGGTGGGACTAGTGTAGCTGGGACATGTTGGCCAGTGCGGGCTAGTTGGGCTGAAGGGCCTGTTTCCATGCTCTATAGCTCCCTGACTCCATGAATTAAAGGTGATTTGTCAAATACCCAAAAGTAACATGAAGAAAAAACATTTCAAAGCAGAAAATGGTTAGGTCTGATAGATACTGTATCAATTTTAGTGTTGAAAACAGAATTGGGTGAACGAGCGTAGTGTACAGTTGTGGCCCGACAGTTCCAGTGAACTGAACTTGATCCTGACCTTCGGGGTTGTCTACACAGATTTTGCGCATTCTGCCAGTGAATGTTTCCAAAAGACGAGCAGGTCAGTAGATTAATTGACCACTAAATTGCTCCTAACTTGTAGATGAGTCTGTAGTGAGCTGGCTGAAATGCAGGGCGGGAAAAATGGGTTAGGATAGGGTTAGTATAAATGGATGGTTGATGGTCGGCAAGGATTCAGTGCATCTAGGGATTGTTTCTGTGCTGTATCTCTCTGGTGACTCTAAGTATCTGAAGGAAAAGAATTTACAGGCCTGTGTGGGAGTGGGAAAAGGTCCCGGTATGATGCCGGAGATCTGGGTTAACTGGAATGGATCTACCTGGATTGTTATTACAAGGAACCTGTGCAGGCTCCACAGGATAAATGAACCCCTTTCTTACTGTAACCAAGCTATCCTATGATTAAATGATTTGGTTTGATGAGGTACTATCAGATGTATTTCTTTGCATAAAGAAATTGTGTTATTCTTGGATGTCAAATAACATCCAGGACGTCCTGCATCATTCTACAGTTCAATGTGGTGCAATCTCTCACTTACTAGGGGAATGAATAGCATGTTATGTACTTACGTACTTACTGCCTATTATGCCTCCTGGCATGTAGGGCAGCAAAGAAGGTCCTCCACTCAGTAGTGTTGATTCCTTCAGTTGCTGTCTCCATAACATATTTGTTTTCCGAGACAGGGTTGTTAGCTCTGTGCTCAACCTTCAACCTGGAGGACCAGTGGATCGCTCTTCGTCTCGCCTCTACCCTTCGACCTGCCCAGCATGGGAGACCTTAACAGGAGACGAATCTCCCGCTGGCATAGCTCCAGGGGTCACTGAGACACACAGGCTCCCCGACCACGACAAGGTGGCAATCCAACGGGGAGGAAATAGCATGTACTTGAGTGCAAATATCACTGAGAGTGACTGAGGATATATTGAAGTCGAGGGATCCTGATGTTTTGCTGAAATAGAAATATTGTGTTCCCAGACCAGCTGACAATTGTGAAATATGACTTCCAGTGGTTTCTGCTGTTAGAAAAGCTTCCTCCAGCAGAGTGTTTTCCACAAAGCTTTCATTGTCGCATAGTCCACTGGGGGATCTACAAAGAGAGTTTAAAAACTGAGAATCGTGCATCTGTGGCAACAGTGCACTTCATATCATACGTTCATCAGGTCATAAGTGATAGGATAGAATTAGGCCATTCGGCCTATCAAGTCTACTCCGCCATTCAATCATGGTGGATCTATCTCTCCCTCCAAACCCCATTCTCCTGCCTTCTCCCCATAACCCCTGACACCCGTACCAATCAAGAATCTATCAATCTCTGCCTTAAAAATATCCATTCACATTCTCCACAACCTTCTGTGGCAAAGAATTCCACAGATTCACCACCCTTGGACTAAAGAAATTCCTCCTCATCGTCTCTCTAAAAGAGCGCCCCTTAATTCTGAGGCTATGATCTATTGTCCTACACTCTCCCACTCATGGAAACATCCTCTCCACATCCACTCTATCCAAGCCTTTCACTATTCTGCACGTTTCAATGAGGTCCCCCCGAATTCTTCTAAACTCCAGCGAGTACAGGCCCAGTGCCGTCAAACGCTCATCATGTGTTAGTGTTGATTATGTTTAGTGGTGACTATGTTCTGATCAGCTTACGAGGGTTAAGGTAATTCTTTCTCCAGCGATTTGCACTAAATAAGTAATCACATTTGAATGTTGTTGTGAATGCAGTGACATCTGATTGTCGTGAACACCATTGGAATTGACTACCAGTTGAGATTTCATCATTATCCGTGTATTGCGTTTCTTGGACTCTTCAATTGGAAGAGGTCTTGGTAGCACGGGATTACATGGTACCTATGACGGAGGGGAATTCTCCCCAACCTGGCTCTTCAGGTCAGGTTGGGGGGAATTCCCCCATGTAATCCCGTGCTACCGGCTCCATGGTCAGATAGTCGACAACTAAGCCGTCTCCCCCACCTGGTTTGCCAGGTGAGGAGGGGGCTGTGGACCCCCAGCAGGACCAAAAACAAGACCTGTCAAAGGGCGGATGAGCTTCGAGCGAGCCACCGGCCATCCACACTTCAGTAGAAGTTGTGATCATTGTCATACATAGCATTGTAAGGAACGATGATAAAGCACACACACCAAAATCCGATACGTCCAGCGGGAACTGGAGGACAGAGATGTGTGGTGCGTCTGTCACCGTTCCCGTTGGAAACCAGCACCACTGCATCACTGATGTTTTCAACGATGATGAATGAATTCAATTGGAACCATTGACTTTTTTAAAAAGGAGGGAGAGAGAAAACGGGGAATTACAGACCAGTTAGTCTAACATTGGTAGTGGGGAAACTGCTAGAATCAGTTATTAAAGATGGGATAGCAGCACATTTGGAAAGTGGTGAAATCATTGGACAAAGTCAGCATGGATTTACGAAAGATAAATCATGTCTGACAAATCTTATAGAATTTTTCGAGGATGTAACTAGTAGAGTGGATAAGGGAGGACCAGTGGATGTGTTATATCTAGACTTTCAGAAAACTTTCGACAAGGTCCCACATAAGAGATTAGTATACAAACTTAAAGCACACGGTATTGGGGGTTCAATATTGATGTGGATAGAGAACTGGCTGGCAGACAGGAAGCAAAGGTTAGGAGTAAACGGGTCCTTTTCAGAAAAGGCAGTGACTAGTGGGGTACCGCAAGGCTCTGTGCTGGGACCTCAGCTATTTACAATATATATTCATGATTTGGACGAGGGAATTGAATGCAAAATCTCCAAGTTTGCGGATGACACGAAGCTGGGGGACAGTGTTAGGTGTGAGGAGGATGCTAGGAGGCTGCAAGGTGACTTGGATAGGCTGGGTGAGTGGGCAAATGCATGGCAGATGCAGTATAATGTGGATACATGTGAGGTTATCCATTTCGGTGGCAAAAACAGGAGGGTAGACTATTATCTGAATGGTGGCCGATTAGGAAAAGGGGAGATGCAACGAGACCTGGGTGTCATGGTACACCAGTCATTGAAAGTAGGCATGCAGGTGCAGCAGGCAGTGAAGAAAGCGAATGGTATGTTAGCATTCATAGCAAAAGGATTTGAGTATAGGAGCAGGGAGGTTCTACTGCAGTTGTACAGGGTTTTGGTGAGACCACACCTGGAGTTTTGGTCTCCAAATCTGAGGAAATACATTCTTGCCATAGAGGGGGTACAGAGAAGGTTCACCAGACTGAGCTGGGTTCACCAGACCTGGGATGTCAGGACTTTCATATGAGGAAAGACTGGATAGACTCGGCTTGTACTCGCTATAATTTAGAAGATTGAGGGGGGCTCTTATAGAAACTTACAAAATTCTTAAGGGTTTGGACAGGCTAGATGCAGGAAGATTGTGCCCGATGTTGGGGAAGTCCAGAACAAGGGGTCACAGTTTAAGGATAAGGCGGAAATCTTTTAGGACTGAGATGAGGAAAACACAGAGGGTGGTGAATCTCTGGAATTCTCTGCCACAGAAGGTAGTTGAGGCCAGTTTGTGGCTATATTTAAGAGGGAGTTAGATGTGGCCCTTGTGGCTAAATGGATCAGGGGGTATGGAGAAAAGGCAGGTACGGGATACTGAGTTGGATGATCAGCCATGATCATATTGAATGGCGGTGCTGGCTCGAAGGGCCGAATGGCCTACTCCTGCACCAATTTTCTATGTTTCTATGACTTCAGCTGAATCTGGTGACTCAAAAGTACTTCAAAGAGGATTCTCTCATGGCTGAAAAAGTACTTAAATGGTTTGGAATGTTAACCTCTCATTAAGACTCCTGCATTCCATTCTGCCGATTTTATTGTAAAGTGCATGACTCTCAGCCGTGTTTCCTCAAATTGCAATGGACCAACATCAATACTAGTCTGTAAAATAGTTGTTAAGACAATGGTACTCGCAATAGAGTAGACCTCATGTGAGGAAGGTAAAACGTGTGTTCAAGGCTTCAATGAGGTTTCAACTGATCGAACTGGATGACCTTGGAAAACCCCTGGCTCACAAGGCAGGAGCAGACAGATATTTGGTCATTTCATCTGTGGTAGACCCTGGGTACCCACTGGCTTGTGAGAACACGTGTCAAGTTTCGGTTGAGTCAATGTATGTACTGTTAACATATACATGATGTGGGGGGAGGATGCCTTGAAGATCTCATCATCATCATCATCATCATCATCATCATCATCATTGAAAACATCAGCGAGCACGGTGCCTTACAATGCTATGTACGACAGTGATCGCAACTTCCACTGAATTGTGCATGGCCGTCGGTTCGCTAGAAGCTCACCGCCCTTTGACAGGTCTTGTTTTTGGTCCTGCTGGGGGTCCACAGGCCCCTCCTCACCTGGAAAATCGGGTGGGGGACACGGTTTAGTCGCCGACTATTCGACCATGGAGCAGGTAGCACGGGATTACATGGTACCCGTGGCGGGGGAACTCCTCCCGACCTGACCTGAAAATCTGGCTCAGTACTAATGTCAAGGTCAGATCATCTGTTTAGCTATTGACAATTGTAAAGGTTTGGATAGATTGTGGTCAGATCAAAATCCAATTTTAACATTATATTAGAGTAGATACTATTCTGTTGTTGAATGGTTATGGAGTATTGAGAGATATTCTCAAAAGTGAAAACCTACATTTTCATGGGAAATCCTTAACATTATGCTAGTCTTTCCCTCTTTCCTGCATCAGCTCTTGATGTTGATGAGCCATCATATTCTGTGGTAGTGTTACCTTCTCAGAGTCATTCTTCAACTCTTCCACCATCTGATCTCCTACTGCGATTCAGGACTCTGGCACCTCATCTGGCTGCACTGCCTCAGCCATTAGTTTAGCTATTCTGTTGATCAGGTTACTAAACATGACCGCAAATCTACCAAGAGATTGGTATACTCCATATTCTCTCCTCGCCTGAGGATTGCATTGACGTCCTTCACAGATCAGTTTGTTTTTTTGTTCGCTTGTGGACCAGGGTTTTATTTTAGCCATCCATAGTTGCTGGGCCAGAGGTGTACACACTGATGAACCCAACTCACTGGCTCCCTCGACAATTCTCTGCACCCTGGGCAGCACAGTGGCGCAGCAGTAGAGCTGCTGCCTTACAGTGCCAGAGACCCAGGTTCGATTCTGACTAAGGGTGCTTGACTGTACGGAGTTTGTACGTTCACCTCGTGACCGCATGAGTTTTCTCCGGGTGCTCCAGTTTCCTCCCACACTCCAAAGGCATACAGGTTTGTAGGTTCATTTGGCTTTGGTATAAATTGTACATTGAGTGTACCCTAGTGTGTAGGATAGAACCAGTGTACAGAGAACGCTAATCGGTGAGGACTCACACTGTATCTCTATGCTAAATTAACTAGCAAAGAAAAAAGCTGTTAATCTGAGTACATACTGAGCACTTTGGAAGGGGTGCGACTTTCTTCCTGTGAGGTTTGGGCCAAAGTCTCCCATTGTCAGCTCAGTGGCCCTTTAGGCAGTGTATAAAATGAGAATGAAACAATGTCCATTTGAAATGCTGCGTATCCCGCTGAGCTACTCCAGCATTTTGTGTCTACCTTCGATTTAAACCAGCATCTGCAGGTCTTTTCTACACATCAAAATGTCCATGTCCAGTATTGGAAGCATTAGTCCCATAATACAGATTCCAATCTTAAGAATTCAGTCCAATTTTGTGATAGTTACAAACATTATCCAAAGAGTAACTGTACTAACAAACACAGCATTTGCGTGGTCATTTGCTGGCTATAAAATGTATCAATTCAACTTGTACCTACTGTATCTGATGATGCTGAAGATGATTGATGCATATTTTCAGTGTTAAATGTGTCATATTTTGTGACACAATGTAGTTACAATTGTATGGCTGTACTATATTGCGCAATTATAAACCAATTTATGAATCAATTTATTTTTGGAAAAGTTTAACTTATTCAATGACTAGTTTCTAACTTAGATCATGATATATAGAAAATTAGAAAATACTAAATGATAACATTTATACCTTATTTTTTAAGACTTCCATAAAAGAGTGAACTTTGAGCTGTGATAATGAACTAAGTACGCAAAGCCAAGGAGATGCAGTGAAACTCATTTCTCTGTATTCACTAGCACTCATCATTAGTACACTTTTCTTTATCTCCTTGTATGTTTTTGTTCTGTAACATTTCTTCAATTAATAAAAAAAATAAGAGACAATCTTTCGATGAGTAATTAAGACAATATGGCTTGTGTGCATTGTTACTTTGAAAATGAGAGCCCGTACATACAGAGATCTGTATGAGTGGAAATAATAGTTAGTTCTAACGCTGCAAGTGTAGCTCTTGTCCTCTGTTCCATAAACATGTAACGTGTGAACTGAGAAAAGAGAGAAGAGACGCAAGGAGAGACTGGACCATAGACAGAATGCATTTTTCATTTAAAGTTATTTCAATTAAAAAAAATTGGGGTATTAAATTAACTATTATCTGTATGCAGTTTTCATCAACAGACTATAAGAAGGTTGTGATAGCACTGGAGATGGAGCAAATGAGATTCCTGCGTTGACTGCGATGAGCATTGTAGTTAAGGGCTTGTCCCACTTTCACGACCTAATTCACGACCTCTGCCGAGTTTGCCCTTGACTCACACTCACTGCATGGTCGTTACGAGGTCATAAGAGGTCGTAGGAGGTCGTGATGCTAGTCGTAGGTACTCGTGGTATCATGTAAATCGAGGCGTTTTTTCAACATGATGAAAAATGTCCACGAGTAAAAAAGGTTGTGAATTAGGTCGTGAAAGTGGGACAGGCCCTTTAAGAGGAGAGACCAGAGAGGCTCGGTCTGTTTTCCCTGGAGCAGAGGATGTTAAGAGGTTGAGGAATAGAAAATTATGAGGGGCAAACTGCAGGAAACTTTTCTCCTTATCAGAGGTGAATAAAACTAGAGGGAGTAAGATATTTCCAGTGAAGGAAGGGGGAAACTTTTTTAGCCAGAAGATGGTGAGTACCTGGAAGGCATTGATGGAAACAGATGTACCGGGCAGGTGGCTAGATGAGCTCTTGATTCTTTCCCCTGGCATTGAAGACTATGGGACAAGTGCTAGAAAATGGGATTATTTCATAGTGAACAAATGACCTATTCCCATGATGGACACAAAATGTAGTACCTTAGCGGGACAGGCAGCATCTTTGGATAGAAGGAATGGGTGACATTTTGGGTCGAGGCACTTCGTCAGACAGAATCGGGGGAGAGGGAGGCACAGAGATATGGAAGGGTAAGGTGTGAAAATGAGAGATCAAAGGAAGACGAGCTCAAGGAAATTGTAGAAGAGATCATTGTTAGCTCGGGGAAGCTGACAACGAGGCTTACAAATATAACATTTAATCAGGGGGACAGTCAGACTGGTCAGGGAACTAGGATGGGGGAGGGATGGAGAGAGAGGGAAAGCAAGGGTTACTTGAAGTTAGAAAAGTCAATATTCATACCGCTGGGTTGTAAGTTGCCCAAATGAATCATGAGGTGCTGGTCCTCCAATTTGCTCTGGGCCACACTCTTTGACAGTGGAGGAGGCGCAGGGAAGAAAGGTCAGTATGGGAATGGGAGGAGGAGTTAAAGTGTTTAACAACCAGGAGATCATGTAAGTCTAGGCGGACTGAGCAGAGGTGCTCAGTGAAACGATCGGCAAAAGTTCAGGTATTAACCCTCAAACAGAACTATGGCCTACCAAATATTTACATAATGGCATCAATCTCTTTCAAGGTCCTGGGCTTCGAGCTGATATTTCTGTCCAGAGATGTGACTTTGAGAACTGCATTGAATTTTGAGGGCCATTAGAGCCTCTTTGAACAATGTGAATAGATTAGAAGACGGGAAGCTGGCTGACAGAGGGTAGTAAGCAGACCATCGCAACTATCTTTGGGAATCAATGTCAGTAGGCAGATAAAGGTGTGTAGGAAGGAACTGCCCAAGCTGCCCTGGCAAAATACGAGATGCTCTTCCCCCAAATTGCACTTGACCTCTGACAATGGAAAAGGTCAATGTAGGAAAGGGAAGGGGAATTAAAGTGTTTAGCAACCGGGAGATCCGGTGGGTGCAGCCGGACTGTGTGAAGGTGTTCAGCAAAACGATCGCCCAGTCTACGTTTGGTCTTGCCGATGTATATAAGAGACTTGGATGTGGAGAAAAGGAGAGGATGGGATACCATGGGTCAGTTGGTAGTTTGAGCTGGAAGAAGTGAAGATGATAGAAGTGAAATGAAGAGTTGAGAATGCATTGCCAGTGAGGGGATGACAAAAAATAACAGATAGTGGAGAGAATTAGAAAGAAGCCCCTGTGGTACATCTTGGCAGGACAAATCAAAATAGGATGAACATGGTAAATGGTTGCGAATTGAGGAATGCAGTTGAACAGAGGGACCCAGGAATAACTGTGCATAGTTCCCTGAAGGTGGAATCTCATGTAGATAGGGTGGTAAAGAAAGCTTTTGGTGTGCTGGCCTTTATAAATCAGAGCATTGAGTATAGAAGTTGGGATGTAATGTTGAGGCATTGGTGAGGCCAATTCTGGAGTATGGTGTACAATTTTGGCAAATTATAGGAAAGATGTCAACAAAATAGGGAGAGTGCAGAGGAGAGCAGAGTGTTGCCTGGGTTTCAGCACCTAAGTTACAGAGAAAGGATGAACAAGATAGGTCTTTATTCTTTGGAGCGCAGAAGGTTAAGGGGGGACTTGATAGAGGTCTTTAAAATTATGAGAGGGATAGACAGAGTTGACATAGGTAAGCTTTTTCCATTGAGAGTAGGGAAGATTCAAACAAGAGGACATGATTTGAGAATTAAGGGACAAAAGTTTAGGGGTAACATGAGGGGGAACTTCTTTACTCAGAGAGTGGTGGCTGTGTGGAATGAGCTTCCAGTGGAAGTGGTGGAGGCAGGTTCGATTTTATCATTTAAAAATGAATTGGATAGGTATATGGATGGGAAGGGAATGGAGGGTTATGATCTGAGTGCAGGTAGATGGGACTAGGTGAGAGTAAGTGTTCGGCACGGACTGGAAGGGCCGAGATGGCCCGTTTCCGTGCTGTAATTGTTATATGGTTATATGGATGTACTTTGTCACAACCTGCACCAGAAATTCAGCCTGGAGCTATTTAGTTTCGAGACACCGCCCTGTAGGGAAACCTCTTTAAGGAAAATGGCCTTTCGGCCCATCGAGTTCGCGCCGACTATTGATCACCCATTCATACTAGTTCTCCCTTTCACATCCACTCCCTACACGCTAGGGACAATTTTACATAGGTCAATTAACCATCAAATCAGCACATCTTCAGGATGTGGGAGGAAACCAGAGCACCAAGAAGAAACCCACGTGTTCTCAGAAAATGAGCAACTTCCGCGCGGATAGCACCCGTGGTCAGGATCAAACCCGGGTCTCTGGTGCCATGAGGCGGCAGGTCTACCAGCTGCGCCACCGTGCCACTTTCAGTGTTCATGGCTACTTTCCCAAATTCCAGATCTTTTGCAAATCACTTGAAACGTGAAGAGAAAGATGAAAGGGGATGGAAACGTACATTGTCATGGGAAAATTGACTGAGGAATACTAACACAAAGACCAAAGAATGGTAAGATAATGAATATCTGTTGATGCTCTTCAATTTATTATGTAGAATTTTAATAATGGATACAAGTGGAAAGCAGGCAAAGGTATTGTATGCCTTTATCAGGCTAATTTTGGATTTCCATTGAAGCCAGTTCGACGTTTAGACAGTCGAACAGTCGAACAGACGTTTCGACAGTCTGAAGAAGGGTCTCGACCCAAAACGCGCCTATCTCCTTCGCTCCTTAGATGCTGCTGCACCCGCTGAGTTTCTCCAGCTTTTTGTGTAACCCTCGACGTTTAGACTTTAGACTTTAGAGGCACAGCAAGGAAACTGGCCTTTTGGCCCAACAAGTCTGCGTCGACCAGCAACCAGTCCTGACACTAGCACTATCCTGTACACTAGGGACAATTTACAATTTACAAGAGCCAATTAACCTTAAACCTTTACGCCTTTGGAATGGGAATGGAATTCGGAGCAGTCGGAGAGAACCCACGTGGTCGCAGTGAGAACGTACAAACACCCTACAGTCAGGATCAAATCGGGGCTTCTGGTATTGTAAGGCTCTACCATTGCAGCACTGTGCCGCCACTGAGAACAATAGCTGTTCTACTGGATATCAACCAGTCAAAGGTAAATTGTCACTGAAGCAAGGGAAGAAGTTTCCTTTTGCACAAGGTTGAAGGAGAATGTTTGCTCAGGTTGAAGCAAAGTATGTTGCTCTTTTTAAAATAAATCTGGATAAATATTTGAAGGTTTGGGGCTGTGGAGAAAAACTGAAATAGGGTGGATTTTGGATTGCTCTAACAAAGGATCTGCCCAGAACTAAGGGGCCCAGTTTCCCCTGATCTGCAGACTCCTATGGTTGAGTGCAATTGGTTTGGCTTTAGCTAGATCAGGAAGTCGATCCCAGAAATGGCATGCTACTGTATATGTCTGTTGTGCAAAGATAAATCAAATCTTCAAAACCAGGAGCCGGATTATGTCAGTTAGCTCTTTTGGCCTTTTCCAACACTTAACATAATCATGGTTGTACATTGACTTTAATAACGTCCTCACATTTTTCTTTATCCCTTTAGAACGTAATACTTTTTCCTGAACTTATTTAATGACTTGGTCAAATGTGGACAAAAATGCTGGAGAGACTCAGGGGGTAAGGCAGCATCTCTGGAGCAAAGGAATCGCTTGGTCACCTCTGTTTTCTGTGGTGAAGAATCCTAAAGGTTTACCAATCTCTGGATGAAGACATTTCTCCTGATCTTAGTTCGAAATGGTTTAGCCTATATTCTGAGGTTCTAGTGCTTAATGTCTTGCCTGCATCTAGTCTTTCTTGTTCTATTAGAATTTTAGAGGGCACTATGTGATTGATGCCCATTCTTTGAACTCCTACAAATATACACCTGATCACCTTGGTCTCTCCTCAGTGACCAGCCTTGCCATTTCATGAATTAGCCGAGTGATCCTCCATGGCACAACATCCATGGCAAGAACAGCCTTCCCAGATAAGCGAACCACAAATACATATCTAGTGTTTTAGACATAAATTCATCAGTTAATGTGATAGGAACAGAATTAGGCCATTCAGCCCATCAAGTCTACTTTGCCATTCAATTATGGCTGATCTATCTCACCCTCCTAACCCCATTCACCTGCCTTCCCCCCCATAACAGTGCGCAGTCACGGTGTTACAGCAGTAGAGTTGCCTTACAGCAAAAATGCAGCGCCAGTGACCCGGGTTCGATCCCGACTACGGGTGCTGTCTGTATGGTGTTTGTACGTTCTCCCCGTGATCTGCGTGGGTTTTCGCCGAGATCTTCGGTTTCCTCCCACACTCCAAAGACGTACAGGTTTGTAGGTTAATTGGCTTGATTAATTGGCTTGATAAAAATGCAAAAATTGTCCAAGTTGGCGATATGCAGAGTACTGCCCTGCCGACTACAAAATTCAGAAGGTTCAGAAGGTAGCCCCTGACACACATACTAATCAAGAATCTATCTATCTCTGCCTTAAAAGTATCCATTGACTTGGCCTCCACAGTCTTCTGTGGCAATCAGATTCACAGTCTTCTGTGGCAATTCCGCAGATTCACTACCCTCTGACTAAAGAAATTCCTCTCATCTCCTTCCTAAATTCTGAGGCTTGGACCTCTGGTCCTAGACTCGCCCGCTGGTGGAAACATCCTCTCCACATCCACTCTATCCAGGTATTGAGAGATACAGAACAGAAAAAGGTCCTTCAGCCTCCCAAGCCTATGCCAACCAACAACCATCCATTTACATTCATTCCACATTCTACCACTCACCTACATACTAGGGGCCAAATCTACCGGCACATCTTTGTGTTGCTCGAAAAAAACAGAGCACCCAAAGAAAGATGATGCAGTCACAGAGCAATTGTGCAAACCCCAAACAGGCAGCCCCTGAGGTGAGGATTGCACTCACATCCCTCACACTGTGAGGTGGAGGCCCTACTAGTTGTGTCGCCCTTAAGCTGTGATCTAATTAGAGACAGATCAGTGAAGAATTCATCGGGTTATCACGGGGATTTTAATTTGATGTCAAGTAAATAAGATACGTGGGGGAATCCTTCTTCATGTTCTTCTTGCGTGTGGCGTGCACAGCCTAAAGTTGGAGGTCAACGTGTTGTATTTGATTTTTTTTGTGCATGTCGGGTTGATTGCATTAATCGAAACAGGATGGACCACGTGAAGGTTGCAATCTCCTACCACGGGGGAATCCTAGTTTACAGGGAATGAAGAATAAAATATTTAATGGTACTGTAAATGATTGCTTCCTTATTCAATAACTTTTTCTCTCCAGATGTCATTGATTGTGCAACCAACTCCAGCATTGTGTAGTTCAGCCTGCGAAGGCAGTTTCTACAAGTGTTACCTGTGTTGCATGCTACCTTTCCATTTCCCACTGACTACGAGATTGTCATTGGGATGGTGCAGAGTTCCCAGTTCCCAGGCCACGGGGTCTGGCTATGGAGCTCCCACCGGATTACAAACAGGAAGCCGGGGGAAGAAGTCAGTGACTCAAGGAGCATTTGCAATTTCAGGTAATCCTCATCCCCAGTATTCTCCTCTCGCACACAATCACCCATCCATCTATTTTTCTTATCCCATTAATCACCTCTCCTACCCACCCCTCCTCTCTCCACGTGATGGCATCTATCCACCATCCCCTCCCTATTTGATTCCAACCAGCCTCTCTAATACACCCCACCGCACACATTTCTTTTTTTTTTTTTTTTTTGTTAGAAGTACAATAGTGTGGTACTTGAGTACCTAATACATACATACATATTTCCATTCTTGTACAACTTCATAGTTTTGATCTAATAATAAAAGAACAGTGGAAGAAAAAAGAAATACAGAGTGTCGGAATAGATAGACAAGTGAGTAGAAACAGATAGCAAAAGAAATAAAGGACAGAGAAGAGAAGCTGAAAAGATTGAAATAGAAGGAGAAAGTAAAGAAAAGAGAGATTAGGAGAGATCTACCTATTTCGTATTTTTGCCCATCCGTCACCCGGTTCTAAACCATTTAATTTCTGAGGTTATGTTATGTTGCACCATATGCTTGCAAAAAGTTGATAAAAGGAGACCAATTTGAGAATCTACTTTGCCTAGTAGGAGAAATCTCATTTCTTCAAGATGAAGCGTTTCAGACATATTTGAAATCCACATTTTGAATGTTGGCGTGGTTGCGTTTTTCCAAAGAAAAATGCAACCACGCCAACATTTAAAAAACCACTACCCTTTAAAAAACATTTATTTTCATCTAATTTTCTAATTTATTTTTGAGTGCGTTGCTGAATCTGCTGAGACTATCTTGCTAACAGCCCTGACTGAGAAGTATCCCCTTTGTGTAAAAAACGGATTCCTCACTTTTTTTCTTATTCTTTTGCCAATTATCCTTGATTCTGGTGTCCGATGAGTAGGGCTGTCCCACTTGGGCGACCTAGTTGGTGAGTTTAGAAGAGTTTGAAAAAATGACATATTGAAGACCTCCTTTGACCTCCATCGACTATGTTGAAGACTAACTTCGACGAGCTACGACTAGCTTTGGGAAATTTGGACACCGAATAGTGGAGAGTGAAGACAACCTCCTTCGATTTCCTTCGACATCCCTTCGACCTCCCTTTGACTATGTTGAAGACTATCTACGACTACCTTCAGTCAAAGGTACCCTCGACTACCTTCGACTACCCTCGATTACCTACGACTAACATGCCGACCTACTACGACCAAACCTATGAGTAAAAAAAGTATTGATTTTTTTCCATGGCGACCTTTTTTTACACACGGGCATTTTTTAACATATTGAAAAAATCACCGCGACCTAGCTGAGGCCTCGAGTACACGGGGCTCACTCTCTAACATGAAGGAGAGTTACGAAGACCTCCTACAACCTCGTGTCGACCATGCCGCGAGTATGAGTCGAGGGCAAACTCGCCAGAACTCGCGGATTAGGTCGCCCAAGTGGGACAGGCCCTTAAGGATCTCTCACATATCAAACACAATTTTATTTTTTGTTTTCAAAATCCTTCATGATTTAGTTAAACTTATCAAACTTTCACTGCGACACGACCACCTTTTTGAGAATTGCCACAGAACTGAACACTCTTCTTCACAGCAAATTTATTTTGAACCCTTGGTATCCATCTAAAAACATGACGCGTAGAACAAAACAATAACCTAATTGAGGCCTCACCAGTAATATGATGTTGACACAAGGAACTGTAGATGCTGCTTGCTATACAACCTTTTCTACCCAAACCACCCCTTCCCCAGGTATTTTCCCCTGCATCCACAGGAGATATAGCATCTCATGGACGTAGAGTCAATGTCATATAGCATGGGAGCAGTTCCTCCAATTCAACTTGATCATGCCGACCAAGATGCCCCATCTACACTAGCCCCACCTGCACATGTTCAGCTCATATCCCTTGAAACCTTTCCTATCCATGTAATTGTCCAAATGTCATTTAAATCTTGTTACAGTACCTGCCAACCAGCTCCTCTGGCTCACTCCATATACCCACCGTCCTCCGTGAGAAAAGATTACCCCTTGGGTTCTCCTCTCAAGTTAAACTGTGGTTCTTGAATCCCCTACACTGGGTGAAAATATGTAATTCACCCTATCAATTCCATCATGATTTTCTACACCTCTCTGTCTCTTGAATAATGGGCCTGTCCCAGCACTTCAAAATCCAGCGGCGACAAAGAAATGTTGCGACACTTGAGGAAACACCACGTGTCAATACGTGCGCCGTGTCACGCACCGACTTTTTCGGTGACCTGATACGTCAGTCAATGATGCCGGCAGTCGCCAAAAAAATCGCCAAGTGGGACAGGCGCTTAAAGCTCTAACTTACCCAACCTCTCCCTATATCCTTCAGGTCCTGTCAACATTCTCGTAAATCTTCTCTGCACTCTTTCCATCTTAATGGCATGCTTCCTATAGCTGAGTGGCCAGAACCAAACACAATATTACAAATGTGGCCACACCAATGTCTTGTACAACTGTAACATAAATTCCCAACTTCTATGAAGGCCAATGTACCAAAAGTCTTCTTGACCACTTTATTAATTTGTGACGCCACTTTCAACGAATTATGTACTTGCACTCCTAGATCCCTCTGCACTATAACATTCCCAAGGGCACTATCATTCACAGCCTGTCCTATACCTCCACGCTCACATCTATCCAGTAACCACAGAAGCCCTTTCATGTCAGACACTTCCTCTAACTGCTTTCCGTGCTCCTATTGTGGCCTCCTGTCTATTGGCAAGACCAAGCATGGACTAGGTGCCCATGTGGCTGACACGCGCTCAATTTGCCGAGGGCTGTTGGATCTTCCAATAGCAGACAACTTTAACTGTCCTTCTCGTCCCCATACTGACTTTTTGTCCTGGGCCTCATCACCCTTTGTGTAAAGAGAAACTTGCCCCACAAATCTCCTTTAAATTTTGATCTTCCCATTTTAAAGCTATGCCCTCTGGTATTTGATTTTCCCGTCCGGGAAAAACGATCTTGACTTTCTCCCCTATACATGTTTCTCATCATTTTTTATACCAGTTCTTTCTGCAACCTCTTGTGTTCCAGAGAAAACAAACCAAGTCTTTCAAAACCTCTCCCTGCAGCTGAAGCCGCCCTAATCCAGGCTTCAGTCTGGATGAAATGCAATGACCCATATCTCTCTAAATGTTTCCTATCCATGCAGCTGTTCAAATGGTTTTAAAATATTGTTTTGGAAGGAACTGCAGATACTGGTTTAACCTGAAGATAGACAAAAAATGCTGGAGTAACTCAATGGGACAGGCAGCATCTCCGGATGGAAGAAATGGGTGACATTTCGGGTCGAGACCTTCTTCAGACTATGAGCCGGGGGCGAGGGAGACACAGAGATAAGGAAGGGTAAGATGTGAAAACGAGACATCAAAGGAGATCAAAGCAGTTCAAGGAAAATATAGATCATTATTAGCTACGAGAAGGTGACAACAATGCAAACAGAGATAAAATGTAATTGGGGGACAGTCAGACGGTCGGAGGACCGGGAAGGGGGAGGGATGGAGAGAGAGCGAAACTAAGGGTTACTTGAAGTTAGAGAAGTCAATGTTCATACCGCTGGGGTGTAAGCTGCCTAAGCGACATATGAGGTGCTGTTCCTCCAATGTGTGCTGGGCCTCACTCTCACAAAGGAGGAGGCCCAGGACAGAAAGGCCAGTGTGGGAATCGGAGTGGGAGTTAGTGTTTGGCAACCGGGAGATCAGGCAGGTTTAGGCGGACTGAGCGGAGGTGTCCAGTGAATTACAAGACTAGGCTTGTAAATATTGTGGCTGCACAGATGGGTCAGAAGTTGGGTAGTCAGTAAAAGCTAACTCACCTCTCAATTCCTCAAAGATTCTCCCTCATCCTGAAGGCACAATTCAGGAATGCATTGGAATAACTTCCACGTTGCTGCACACGTTTAGTTCCAACAACACTCAAGACATTTGACTCCCTTCAGAATCAAGGGCGTAGCGGTGGAGCTACTGCCTTGCAGTGCCAGAGACCCGGGATCGATCCTCACTGTACATTCTCCCCGCGACCTGCTCCTCCGTATGGAGTTTGTACGTTCTCCCTGTGACCTGCTTGGGTTTTATCCGAGATCTTCGGTTTGCTCCCACTCCAAAGGCGTACAGGTTTGTAGGTTAATTGGCTTCGGTAAAAGTGTCCAAATGGAAAATTGGCCCTAGTGTGTGTAGGGTAGTGTTAATGTGCGGGGATCAGTGGTCAGCCCAGACTCGGTGGGCCGAAGGGCCTGTTTCCGCATTGTATCTCTAAACTAACCTAAACTAAACTAAACTAAAGCAGTCAACATGATTGGCACCTCATAGACATTCACATCCTCTACCATTAGCTGCACAGATGTGCACAGTCTACCAAATGCGTGGCAGTTACCTGTCAAAGGTACTTTGACACTTGGGAAACACTTTCCAAAAGTACAGGATCTGTTACCAGGGAGGACAAGAGCAGTAGTCATTTTGCAACAATCCTATCCCATGTTCCCTTTTTGGGGTGAGGTGGTGGTGCAGAGTTGGTGAGCAGTCTCCTCACTGCTCACCACCTGGTTTGGATGTTGACCTCCACTGCTCCCTGTGAAATATACACGTTCTACCTGGCATTAAGGGCCTGTCCCACCAGCATGCAACTCCATGCGATGAGCGCGACCTAACGTGGTCACTTGAGCGGTCCAGCGTTGCGGGGCCAGTCCCACTTCGATCGCTGGAGCCATATGGAGTTGGGCGGAGTTCGTCCCAACATCGCACGGGGCTCCGAAAAACTGACCGTGTTCAAAAATTCCGCGCGGCAACGGCTTGTCGGCCCGCAGTCGCCTCGACGCTTTACGCACCGCCTCGACGTCGTGCCTCCGTGACCCTCTCTGTAGGTGCCTCCGTGACCCTCTATGTGTGTGGCTCCGTGACCCTCTCTGTATGTGCCTCCATGACCCTCTCTGTAGGTGCCTCCGTGACCCTCTATGTGTGTGGCTCCGTGGCCCTCTCTGTGTGTGCCTCCGTGCCCCTCTCTGTCCTGGCGAACTTACCTTTAAGACTTCGCTCCAGGTTCGCCTCACTTTGCGCCACGTTGCGCCACTCACCCGACCTCCGCTCGGCCCTCGCTGCCGGTTTGGTCACGCTTGCCGCATGCAGGCGCATGCTGGTGGGAACGGCCCTGTACAGGGATCACCCGACCTCTGCGTGACCCCCGCTTCTAGTTTGGTCGTGCTCACCGCATGGAGTCGGATGCTGGTAGGACAGGCCCTTTACACAAGTTTACCGGGTGCTCCACTTCCTCCCCCAGCTCAAAGGTGCGCGAAGGTGCGAACTTTGTGAGCCTGGAGGTGTCGAAAGGCCAACTCTCACTGGAAACATTCAGTGCATTTGTCTGAAGTGAGGTGAAGGAGGAACAGGACTGATATCTTATAATTCTAGGATACCATAGATGAGATGGAGTTGGGAATAAAAGAGGAGGTGCAGTTGGTTTATGGTTTAAGATGAACCTCACAGCAGTAGTCTGAGATAATATTACTAAAGCAGCGTCCAGTTAGTCCATTTTTGAGATTGCACTCAGGCCCCCAAATACTTAAGTAAGTAAGTAAATAAGTAAGTTTATTGGCCATGTATTCACATACAAGGAATTTGCCTTGGTGCTCCGCCCACAAGTAACAACGTGACACACAGTGACAGTTACGAATGACTCCGAAAACATGAAACATTAATAATAATAAAACATTAATGATAAAACACCATTGATCAAGCATGAGAACCAACAAAATACCAGATCAAAGGAGCCTACAGTTTTGGCTGTTGAGTAGAGCTACTATTCGTGGATTAAAACTGTTTTACTGTCTGGCTGTGGCGGGTTTGACAGTCCGGAGTCGCCTTCCAGAGGGAAGTGATTCAAAGAGTTTGTGGTGAGAGGGGTCAGAGGTGATCTTGCCTGCTCGCTTCCTGGCCCTTGCAGTGTACAGTTCATCAATGGAGGGAAGGTTGCAGCCAATAACCTTCTCAGCTGATCGGACGATTCGCTGCAGCCTCCAGGTGTCGTGCTTGGTGGCTGAGCCAAACCAGACCATGATGGAGAAGGTGAGAACAGACTCCACGATGGCCGTGTAGAATTGGACCATCATTGCCTGTGGCAGATTGTGCTTCCTCAGCTGCCGCAGGAAGTACATCCTCTGTTGTGCCTTTTTGACTGTGGAGTCGGTGGTAGCCCCCCCACTTAAGGTCCTTGGAGATGATGGTTCCCAGGAACTTAAAAGACTCCACAGATGTGACTGTGGTGTTGTTTATGGTGAGTGGGTGACGGGAGGGGGAGCTCTCCTAAAGTCTACAATCAATTCCACTGTTTTAAGAGCATTGAGCTCTAGGTTATTGCGATGGCACCAGGACACCAGCTGTGTCACTTCCTATCTGTAGGCAGATTCCTCCCCATCCTGGATCAGTCCAATCAGGGTTGTGTTGTCCGCAAACTTGAGAAGCTTGACAGAGGTGTCTGTGGAGGTGCAGTCATTGGTGTAGAGAGAATATGGTGTAGAAAGTAGAGAAATTTAACGGGTATTAGAGAAAGAAATGCTGGGCAGTTGCTCCTAGCTGCTACATTAAGAGGGATTTCATAGTCGGGGGGTTTAACTTTCCCAAGATAAACTGGGACTGCCACATGACGTAGTTGAGATAGACAAAAATGCTGGAGAAACTCAGCGGGTGAGGCAGCATCTATAGAGCAAAGGAAATAGGCAACTTAAAGAAGGGTCTCGGCCCGAAACATTGCCTATTTCCTTCGCTCCATAGTTGCTGCCTCACCTGCTGAGTTTCTCCAGCATTTTTGTCTACCCTCGATTTTCTAGCATCTGCAGTTCCTTCTTAAACAAGTAGCTGAGGTAGGTGCAATAACAATATTTAAAAGGGATGGGTGGCGTTTCTTCAGACTGAAGAAGGATCTCGACTCGAAACGTCACTCATTCCTTCTCTTCAGAGATGCTGCCTGTCCCATTGAGTTACTCCAGCATTTTGTGTCTATCCTCGGTGTAAACCAGCATCTGCCATTCCTTCCTACACTAACCTTCCTCCAATGTCAGCAAGAAAAAGGAGTTCGTGAACAACTTCAGGGAACAAAGACGTACACATACCCCGGTAAACATTAACGGTGATGAAATACAGATGGTTGAAAGTTTCAAGTACCTAGGAGTAAATATCACCAGCAACTTATCCTGGACCAACCATGTCGAGGCCAAGAAAAAACACCAATGCCTCTATTTTCTTAGAATTTCAGCATGTCCCCAACAATTCTCATCAACTTCTACAGAGGCGTCGTAGAGAGCATTTTATTAGGGTGCATCACAGCATGGTTTGGGAACAGCTCCATTCAAGACCGCATGAAATTGCAGAGAGTTGTGGACACAGCCCAGAACATTTCACAAACCAACCTCCCTTCCATTGACTTCATCTACACTTCATGCTGCCCCGGCAAGGCCACCAGCATTATCAAGGACCTGTCTCACCCCAGACACTCCCTCCTCCCCTCTCCCATCAGGCAAGAGGTACATAAGTGTGAAAATGCATTACTCTGGTTTCAGGGACAGTTTCTTCCCAGCTGTTATCAGGCAAATGAACCATCCTTTCACCAACTAGAGACTGGTCCTAACCTACCATTAACCTCATACCCTTGGACTATCTTCAGTCATACTTTACTGGACTTTATCTTGCACTAAACACTGTGGGCAGCTCGATTGTAATCATGTATAGTCTTTCCGCTGACTGGATAGCACGCAACAAAAAAGCTTTTCACTGTACCTGTGGTAACAGATGTACACATGACAAAAAAACTAAACTACTCTTACTAAACTCCCGCCCATTTGCACCTCCGATTTCTGAATAATTTGAAAGATGTCTACACCTGCTGTATATTCCTTCTACCAAAGTGCATGACCATACACTTTGCTACACTGCGTTCTATTTCCCACTTCTTTGCCCATTCTCCCAACCTGTCCAAGTCCTTCTGCAGATTCTCTGCTTCCTCTACACTACCTGCCCCTCCGCCTATCTTCATAACATCCGTAAACCTGGCCACAAAGCCTTCAATCCCATCATCCAGATCATTAACATGTAATGTGAAGTTTAGTGGCCCCAACGCAGCCAACCAGATAAGGTCCCCTATATTACCACTCTTCGCCTTCTGCCAGTCAGCCAATCTTCTATCCATGCTAGTGCCTTGCCTCTAATACCATGGGCTCCTATCTTGTTTTGCAGCCTCACGTGGGGCACCTTATCAAAGGCTTTCTGAAACTCCAAGTAAACGAAACGTCCACTGACTCTGCTTTGTCAATCCTGCTTGTTACCTCCTCAAAAAACTCCAACAGATTTGTCTCCCATTAACAAAATCCAAATAGCCCAAAACCTTCTCCTTAATAATGGAGTTTAAAATTTTACTGACCACAGAAGTCGGCACTGGCCTATAATGTCCTTTCTTTTGCCTCACTCCCTTCTTAATCAGTGGAGTTACATTTGCAATTTTTCATTCTTCTGGAACCATTCCTGAACCTTGTGGTTCTTGAAAGATCACAACTAATGCCTCAATGGCTACCCTTTTTCAGAACCAGAGGTTACCCCATTACAGGAAGGGTATGGAGGCTTTGAAAGGGGAGCCGAGGCGGTTGACCTGAATGATGCCCGGATTAGGGGGTGATGGGTCTGGGGACAGGTTGGACAGAATTGGATTGTTTTTTTCTGGAACATCAGAAATTACGGAGAAGTTACCAGATAGAAGATAGAAAATTATGGGAGGCCCAGGTAGGGTGGATAGTTTCCTAGGATGGAAATGTCAAATACTTGAGAGTACAGCTTTAAGGGGCAAAGTTTAAAGGAGATGTGTGGGGGATTTTTTTTACAGAGTGCCTGGAATGAGCTATCAGGCGTGGTGATGGAGGCAGGTACAATATTGGTATTTAAGAGATAGGCATATGAATATGCAGGAAATGGATGGATGAGGATTATAGAATGAAGGGATATTACAGATAAGATTTGGCCTTGGAATCTTCTTTAGTGCAGTCACTGTCGGCCAAAGAGCCCGTTCCTGCACTGTACTATTCTGTGTTTTATGTTCTAATATGGTAAGTTGAGTGAGTGTAAACAAGGCCTCTTTCTCAGTACACTTTACTGCTGCAATGAAGGAAAGGTAGCAATCTATTTTCTTGCAGCAATATCCCATGAGCAACAAAATGATAATGACATAATTTGGGTTTACTGTTTTTGGATGAGGGGTAAGTCTTGTCCAAGATATCAGGGCGACTCCCTTGTCCTGAGAGGGTAAGCAGCTCATCTGAAGGATGTTCTCCCTCAGTACTGTGGTGTACTGCAAAGACAGCCTGAATGCCATGCTCAGTTGTCCAGCATTAGGCTTGTGCTAACCCACAGGGATAAGGGCAGAGACTAAATGCTGGAGTAACTCAGCGGGACAGGCAGCATCTCTGGATAGAAGGAATGGGTGACGTTTCGGGTCGAGGCCCTTCTGCAGATTGAGAGTCAGGGGAGAGGGCGAGAGAGGATGTTGTAGAACTCTCGTCGGAGAGAGGAGAAGAACTTCTCTTCTTCAAGGTAAACATACCATCAGCAGATTTTGCAGTGTAGCAAACAAAATGTGTAGGAACCAAGGCTGACAATGCAATCAAGGAAACCTCAATGTCCAGAAGTAAACCCATTGCGAAGATCTAACTTAAATAGACAATAGACAATACACAATAGGTGCAGGAGGAGGCCATTCGGCCCTTCGAGCCAGCACCGCCATTCAATGTGATCATGGCTGATCATCCCCAATCAGTTCCCTGTTCCTGCCTTCTTCCCATATCCCCTGACTGCTATTTTTAAGAGTCCTATCCAGCTCTCTCTTGAAAGCATCCAGAGAACCTGCCTCCACCGCCCTCTGAGGCAGAGAATTCCACAGACTCACCACTCTCTGTGAGAAAAAGTGTTTCCTCGTCTCCGTTCTAAATGGCTTACTCCTTATTCTTAAACTGTGGCCCCTGGTTCTGGACTACCCCAACATCGGGCACCTGTTTCCTGCCTCTAGCGTGTTAAAAACCCTTAACAATCTGGAAAATAGCATTATAAAGACTGAGTTAGTTTAGACTGATGGGTTAGTTTATCATTGGGCGTAGGAAATGTGGTAGCTTCACTAAGGCGACACTTTAATCTTTTTTTTTTAATACTGATAGCTTTATTCTATAAACAGCATCCATTATTTTGCAACATATGTTAATATACAACTGAAAAATAAACATTTATTTACTGTTTGTACAATAAATATAAAATGATCAATTTATACTGTTTACTGGAGTGCATAAATTAATTTTAATCTTGAAATCATATTAGCCTGCCAAACTTCGTTTTGAAGCATCAAATTTCAAATGAACAAAATATGAAACACAACTTGGGATTGTTGGTCTGGATGTGTCCTGTGCCCAACTGTCCTGAAGGTTACCCAGGCCAAGATATACGTATACGTATTCCCCCCCCCCCCCCCCCCCGATGTTGAGCGTCTACCACTCTCAACAGTCAACGAATGTCGTGAAATGCTCCCCACCTACTGGCACAAGGGACTCCTCTGTTATAGAAACTTACAAAATTCTTAAGGGGTTGGACAAGCTAGATGCTGGAAGATTGTTCCCGATGTTGGGGGAGTCCAGAACAAGGGGTCACAGTCTAAGGATAAGGGGGAATTCCTTTAGGACCGAAATGAGGAAAACATTCTTTACACAGAGAGTGGTGAGTCTCTGGAATTCTCTGCCACAGAAGGTAGTTGAGGCCAGTTCATTGGCTATATTTAAGAGGGCGTTAGATGTGGCACTTGTGGCTAAAGGGATCAGGGGGTATGGAGAGAAGGCAGGTACGGGATACTGAGTTGGATGATCAGCCATGATCACATTGAATGGCAGTGCAGGCTCGAAGGGCCGAATGGCCTACTCCTGCACCTATTTTTCTATGTTTCTATGTTTCTACCTCGTCCTGTGTATTTGATTCCAAATCAAATCAAAATTAAACAGGAATATTTACTATCACTTCTATTTGCTTCTCATGGTAAGTATGTCTTTTAGAAATGACTGAGTGGAGTGGTTAAACACTTGAACAGGAGCTGTCATTTAATTCACTGGAGTATTGGAAGATGGAGCATTTTGCTATGTTTTGAGGGGGGGTACATGTTCAATTTTATTCAAAACCCTGTATAACTACATTGGTATCATCAGAAGAACATCAGAAGGTTTAGAGGGATGAGGGCCAAGCACAGGCAGGTGGAACTAGTGTCGATGTGACATGTTGGTCGGTGTGGGCAAGTTGGGCCGAAGGGCCTGTTTCTACACTCCATGAATCCATGACTCTAATACTGTAGTCTTAAAATTATACACGTCGTGCCTTAGCTATGATAACATAATTTGTATGGTTTCCCATAGTGTTCACAGTTCTATCTGACGACCAATCATTTGTCAAAATTAAGTGGAGAAGCTTTGTTTACTGTGGTGAATTTTGTGGCCATATCATCAGCATTTTGTAAAACAACACCAGAATGAAATGTAGGAATGCTGACAGGATCCCTGCCGTGATCAAAGCAAAGTTTTGATTTTAACATTCTTCTCATTTTTGTTGTCACATCATTTGCTGGCATTATCTGTCTTTCCCCATCAGCACCACAGCACTCGAAGAAAGCTAAACACTGAGCCTGGAATTTCCATTCAAATCTCTCTCCCATTCTACTTTTCTTATAATACTCTTCAAGACCCTTTTTAAAAAAATAAAAAGGTTTGTATTTAAATGGCACCTTTCACAAACATCCTAATTATGGCATTGCAAATGGTTCTAAATGCTTTGTTTTTTAAAATGTTGTCAATGGTGCAGTCAAAATCAAAAATACTCGCAATGTTGGTGTGGAACATCGTATGGTGGAACATTGCACTTATGTTTGTCAGTAGTTTTTGAACTGAAAAGTACCCCCTGAAGGAGTGACTGTAATAAGATTTAATAAATACTTTCAAAAGCCAATACAAAGTCGTGCCATTTGTGCATGCGAGTTATATAACCATATAACAATTACAGCACGGAAACAGGCCTTCTCGGCCCTTCCAGTCCGTGCCGACCATTTATTTTCCCCTAGTCCCATCTACCTGCACTCAGACCATACCCCTCCATTCCCTTCCCGTCCATATACCTATCCACTTTACTTTTAAAAAAGGTAGGTTTTTGGAACGAACATAGTGTAACAAACGAGTGACTCCAGGATGCTCTTTTTTGTGTACCTTCGAGTTGAACAAAAAAAGATTGGGGTTATTTATTTATTTTTCAGATTGATTCAACGAGAGTGAATTTTATTCTGAGGCACTTTGGATAGTGATTTGTGAATTCCGTAAGGTCTAAATTCCATAGCCCGAACGGCGGTAACGCGGGGATCGTCAATCGTTGAGTGAAAACAATGCGCAAGGCTGTATGAAGATGGGTCTGAGACTATCCTGACAGACCTTCAATACTCGATCTACTTAAGCATGCAGGTACCAGACAGTGAAGAAAGTGAATGGCATGTTGGCCTTTATAACAAGAGGAGATGAATATTGGAGCAAAGAGGTCCTTTTGCAGTTGTACAGAGCCCTAGTGAGACCACACCTGGAGTATTGTGTGCAGTTTTGGTCCCCTAATTTGAGAAAGGACATTCTTGCTATTGAGGGAGTGCAGCGTAGGTTTACAAGGTTAATTCCCGGGATGGCGGGACTGTCATATGCTGAGGGAATGGAGCAGCTGGACTTGTACACTTTAGAAGGATGAGAGGAGATCTCATTGAAAAATATAAGATTGTTAAGGGCTTGGACATACTAGAGGCAGGAAACATGTTCCCGATGTTGGGGGTGTCTGGAACCAGGGGCCGCAGTTTAAGAATAAGGAGTAAGCCATTTAGAACGGAGACGAGGAAACACTTTTTCTCACAGAGAGTGGTGAGTCTGTGGAATTATCTGCCACAGAGGGCGGTGGAGACAGGTCCTCTGGATGCTTTCAAGAGAGAGCTAGATAGGGCTCTTAAAAATAGTGGAGTCAGGGGATGTGGGGAGAAGGTAGGGACGGGGTAATGATTGGGGATGATCAGCCATGATCACGTTGAATGGTGGTGCTGGCTCGAAGGGCCAAATGGCCTCCTCCTGCACCTATTGTCTAGTGTCTACTTCTACACAGGCTAATTCACGATGTACCCAACCAGTTTAGATTTACTTTGTAAAATGTTCAAATCATCTTCTGCACTAAATTTTAAAAACACCCTTGTCCAGACCAACAAAGAAAAACAAGTTTAAGGCAATAACAAATCTGCGGGTTGAAGACTATATGTGATCTCTAGAGAGAAAAAAAGGAACTGCAATGCTGCTTTACCGAAAAAGACACAAAGTGCTGGAGTAACTCAGCGGGTCAGGCGGCATCTCTGGAGAAGAACTAATCTCATCGCACTGTACGACGATGTGTAAAATACATCTAATCCAAAAAATACACATAAAAGATTATTTTTTTGGTGTTTAGCGCTGCAGAAATGTTTGCTACTGACGAGGGAGCAACTAGCAGCGGGTCAGAAATGTTGCACGGGATCTCCTCGGAATGTCTCTGGCAAAGCAGCGTGATTGACAAGCCAGCAGCGTCAGCGCTGATTCCCAAATGTGCACAACCTTCCACTCGCACTTCCGCTGGGACGGTCCCAACATGTTGCCCGCCCTCCTGCTGGAGCGGCCAACCAACCCCCCGAGCCCCTGGCTGCAGAGCTCTCGCCGTCAGCCCGCCGCGGATTCCCCACGGCCAGGACAGGCAGTGTCTGGCGACCCAGGGCACCCGCCAAGGTCTCAGCCGCTGGCCTGTTTCTGTTTGACATTGGCTTCTGAAGCCAGGCTACCCGCCTCATCAAAATTTAAAAAAATATGCATAGTGCCACGTCGAATGTATAGAGGGAACGAGCTGAGCTCCAACCTACAAACCCCCCCTCTCCTCCCCTCTCTTCTACCAATTTAACAATAAAAAGACGTCGTGAGGAATGCGATAGACATTCTGACATCAGGAACCAAATAGCTTGAAATCAACAGATTAACTGGAGGCCAGGAAACATGACAGAAACCGCCTCATTAAACTGGCAGACTGTGGCGAATAATCTTTGCAATATTCCACATGAAATATTAAAACAATATGTTTATTTTACACTTTTTAATCGCCCCGAGGCGACGTCGTTACAAAAATATGCCTACTATTTTAAGCAAAAGTTCGGATTTTTTTTTCTCGAATACGCTGATTCAAAGATCATTAAATAAGAATAGACGCTGAGCGCGGGAAGTGCTTTTAGCTAATCGCTTTCAGACAGTGTGCAAACTACACCTGGGAACTGCGAGTCAGATGGCTGGATCTCCGCGACATCCAGATGCATATGTGCTGATGTATCAAATGTATTGATACCGGAGCCATATTCATCTACAGGTGTTTTTGTGTATATACTTTTTAGTTTTTTTAAAACAAAATATTATCCTTGTAGAAATTACAATAACATTTACACAAGTCTCTTTGGCGTATGTTCATTCATTGATACGAAATTTCATTTTTTTAAAAACAACTCTTCTTCTCGAGTGCAGTCCCTTATCGTTTCAAACGCTTCTGTATAAATACGGTTAGATAGGCAAATGTCGTTTTAGTGCAAATCGTAAAGGTCACACAGTTTAAAAAAAAAGAAATGTTTTGGCCCATAAGCGGGGCGAACGCGTTCCTTTCAAGTTTCCTTCAACAATGTCTACTTCCAGTGGAAGCAATGGTGTCTTTCTCGAACCAAAACCGTTCGGCCAAAACCTTTGTTTTGCATAGTTCTGGACTGACACGTGCATGAGAAGTCTTGCAAATAAAAACAGTGCACCTTCTTGGTAACAGCTCGATCCCATGATCAGCACAAGAAGTGAGATCTTGTGCATCTTGTCTGGGGAAAGTGCTATGATGAAAAGTAAGTCACGGCCAGGAGCCAGTTGTTTGTGTGTGGTTCCGAATGTCTCCTCCCCACGGTCAAGTGGGGTTTGGTCCCGATGCCTGCCACAAACCCTAGTGTAGACTTAAGTTTGACTTAGTTTCACACAGCTCTGGGAGTTATTTAGCATCTCGAGTCACGAGAGTGTAGCGTGTATCGGTGCTTCTCCCGTCTGTCTCTGTCCGTGAGTCTGTGGATGTGTGTGTAGCTTGGCTGGGTCTCCCTCCTTGAGATATGTGGGCATCCCTGGAGTTTATGAGCAGCCGCATTCTTCTACGATCATGTTGGGGATGTCCTTTTTCACGATGTTGTGCACGTCATCGTAGTAGAGCATGGACATTGCTCTGAGTTTGGTGGGGACGCAGCAGGATTTGATGCTGTTGAAGGGGCTGTAACCCCTGATCCTGTAATGGTTGATGACGGCCGAGTGGAAGGACAGCGACGAGCCCGACGTGCCGGCGATGTGACTCGGGCACTCGCCTTCGCAGTAGTTCCCGTAGTACCCGGTGGGCGCGATGATCCAATCGCTCCAGCCGATGTCTCGGAAGTTCACATAAAACTGTTTCCTGCAGCAGATGTTGACTTTCCCCTCGCACTCCAGCCCCCGCTTGCGGATCCGGTGGGCCTGAGCCTCCGCCTCCCGCACCAGCAGCATGAGGAAGGGGCGGCGCGACTCGTCCTTCCCCGCCGAGTCCACCAGCACTGGGGAGACGCCGGCCTCCTGGCACCGGTCGCAGGACACCTTCAGGAGCAGAGACCTCTCCCGTGTCGCCAGGATGTTCTGCACTGTCCTCGACACGGGCAGGGTGTGCCAACCACTCCCCTTGATATCCACCTGCTTCTCGCTGATGGCCTTGCTGCTGTCCCCTTGGTACAGCCTGATGGTCACTTTACTCCGGCCTCGGCTCGATTTGTTCGACAGCCTCAGGTAAAGCCAGATATTGGCCTGGTCCACCAAGGACAGCTCGCCTTCCTCCTCCTTGGTAATCTGAAAGTGCACCATATCCTGGAACGGACCTGAGGAGCAGAAGGAAGGGAGGAGAGGAAAGGTGAGCAACAAGGTAGACCAAGGCAATTACAGGCACACATGTCCCATTAAACAGTACAAATAAAGATAGCCCCCTTCGTAGTGTCATCGGCATTCCTCCAGCAAGCCTCTATCTTGTTCATCACCGGAAGGACCTATTCACCCATCGAACCGGTGCCGACTTTTGGGAAGAGTTATCGACTGTTATTGTTACCCCGAAGATAGACTAAAGATGCTATATTAACCCATTTAGCGTTTTTCCCCCAATGCTGTTTAAATTACAGATTAAGTATCCAATTTCACTTTTGAGTTTTAACATGGGACCATTTCCATGCCAGTCACCTTTCCTGTCATCCACTTCAAACCCCACCCGCCACGCCTACCCGTGGCACCTGTCCTCGGTCACTTCACCCAGCATGCCATTTGGTGTCACCCCTTGCATCCCACAGGTGGATGCATAGCCTTGCCATCCCAAACTTGCGCCCTCACTGGGCGCCTGCTCTCGGACTTTAACTGGCACTGGTGATCGCGGTCTGCAAATTCCTCCACCCCCTCCCCCAGCGTTGAAAGTAATATTCAGCGATTCGTCCATTACAATTGCAAGTCATATTTCTTAAATCCGAATAAAAACGCGTTGGCGTGTAATTGTTCTCACCTGCTTCAGCAAAGCTGATGATCTCCGAAGCCTGTTCGGGTTCTCGCTGCGCTGACTGCTCAGAAGCATTTTCTTCGATTTCCACTCGCCCGTCCTCTCCGACTCGCCCGACGTGCAGTTTCTTCAAGGCGTTTAAAAGTGCAGCTTTGGGGACCGTTTGGGTGATGTTCGGCCTGTTTTTTAAATGCAGCATATTCAGGATGTGCCTCTTGACGGCTTCCACCAGCTGGTTGTCCGCGCCGACTGGATCCGACTGCAGTTTGGGGATGGAGCAGGTCGGACAGTCAGCCAGCCGCTCTTCCTGAGCAGGTAAGGTAGGCGAAGCCCTCGCCCAAATCCCACTGAGCAGCAGAAACATCCCACCGAGCAGGTACATTTGCATCTTCAAACTACCGGCAGGGAGTTGGAAAGCTTGCGCTTGGAGAGAGATTTCCCCAAACAAAAATTAAAGTATTTTTAAATAATTTTAAAAAAGTTAGTTAAACTGATTTTGTACAATATATCGAAAATTCTTCAAAATCCTACTGAAAGTAACGGGGAAATTTGCTTGATATCCTGGGAGGAGAGAGATTGCTTAATAAATATGATTGTCCAGACTTCCACTAAAGTTTCTCGCTGTTACCTCAGCTCTCTCTGTCTCTGTCTGACAGGAGGATGAAGTCTCGCTCTCTCTCTTCCTCGGCGTAGGAGCTCGACGCTTTTGAGATGTTGGTGCTTCTCACTCTCTTCTTAACTGCTCCAGTCCAGAGACTTTTGGTAGGGGACCACGGGGTCGTGAGCTGACTGGCAGGAGCGTCAGAGAGGAAGAGATGACTGCGCTGGACCGGTCTGGGGGTGGGGGAACGATTGAGGAGGAGGGGATAGGTCTTTACAATTGAGAAACTTAACGAGTGAAGTTGGAGCCGACAAAGGGAGAGGAGGGGCGAGAGTGGGTGGAGACGGACGAATGCGACCTTCGGCGTCTTGTGCAGCTAATTAACCCTTTGGCCAGGTGGTGGGAGGGGGGAGAGAGAGAGAGAGAGAGAAATAGATTCCTGAAATATTTTAATACGGAATCAAGGAAAACCGCAGACAGCACCTCAGCTTTGAGACCGGCTCTGGCTCATACTGTCTCAAATAAAATCCTAGCCTTCACCAGCATCGGAATTTCAAGCAAATTGGACTTTTTAACATTTAAATGTGCAGCAAATAAAGGAATGATTTATTGTCATGACTGGCTCTGCCCACAAGGGTGAAAATAAGTACTAGTCACTAAAGCTAACCTCCTCCTCGAACGCCAGATGTAAAAATCGCTGCGAAATGATCGCATTTAGCGGGTTTATGGTGTAAAAAATATCGAAGCCCCGCCAAGTTTCGTACTTTGTACCATTTTTATTTTTTCAGAAACAGCGGACTGCGTCAAAAGAATAAGACGCGAGAAGGGACTTTGTTTCGAAGGGCTGGCGTAACCTTATTAAAGCGAACAGACCCCCCCTTTTTTAAAAAACATGGGAGTGTGCGTGTGCATTGTCAGTTAATACTTATCACAGTGCAACAATGGGCTTGAACTACACTGGAAAGACCAAACCGTGGCCGCTGCCGGCCGGCCGGCCGAATGTTGCGCCTCTCCGCAAGGTTTGGTCTCAAATATGCGGGATTCCACCCGAAGCCGCCAGCAAACTCGTATTAGCGACGGCTTCAGGGATTCCTGCTTCTTGGCTGCAGGAACGAGCGACGCTGCCACGTTTTGGAAAGAGAAAAAGTTTGCTTTGCCTGAATCGATTTTATTTTTCAAGTTGAAGTGAATGTACTAGGCTGGTGTTGGGGAGAGGGGGCAGCGCTCCAGTAAACATTACTGCCGGGATAGTTTGTAGACGCATATCCACGCAGAGTCGATCAGCGGTGCCGCAGGGTACAATATTCCGACGTGACGATTTCTGCCCTGGGTCCTTTGAGCAGGTCAGGACAGGACAGGACAGGGTGCCGAGGCGTATGACCCACCCGTGCGTCTGTCTGCTGAAGTCATCGTGCAGGGCAAGAGGTTGAGTCAGACTCAGAGAATGCTCTCCGATGCGATGACTTAATAAATAATCCAGTCTGGAATATCCCCATCTATTTGTCATCTGTGTTTCTCCCTTGGGAAAAGGGGAAGAACAACGGGATCTGGGGGTCCTTGTTCATCTGTCACTGAAAAAAAGCATGCAGGTACAGCAGGCAGTGAAGAAAGCGAATGGCATGTTGGCCTTTATAACAAGAGGAGTTGAGTATAGGAGCAAAGAGGTCCTTCTGCAGTTGTACAGGGCCACACCTGGAGTATTGTGTGCAGTTTTGGTCTCCAAACTTGAGGAAGGATATTCTTGCTATTAAGAGAGTGCAGCGAGGTTAGGTTCACGAGGTTAATTCCCTGGATGGTGGGACTGCCATGTGTTGAAAGAATGGGCGGCTGGGCTTGTATACTCTGGAATTTAGAAGGATGAGAGGCGATCTTATTGAAACATATACGATTATTAAGAGTTTGGACACGGTAGAGGCAGGAAACATGTTCCCAATGTTGGGGGAGTCCAGAACCAGGGGCCACAGTTTAAGAATAAGGGGTAAGCCATTTAGAACGGAGATGAGGTAAACCCTTTTCACACAGAGAGTGGTGAGTCTGTGGAATTCTCTGCCTCGGAGGGCGGTGGAGGCTGGTTCTGTGGACGCTTTCAAGAGTTAGATAGGGATAGCGGAGTTAAGGGATATGGGGAGAAGGCAGGAACGGGGTCCTGCTTGTGGATGATCAGCCATGATCACATTGAATGGCGGTGCTGGCTCGAAGGGCCGAATGACATACTCCTGTCTATTGTCTCCGAGCGCCTGTCCTCTTGCATGTCTTTCATCTTTCAATCTCGCTCTCCCCTTTCTCCACGCGTGTCTGTAATCTCTGTAAAGAATGCGTCTTAATACAGACCAAATAAAACGAGAGACTCTTTTAACCCAGTGTTGGAAAAGCGAATCTATCCCTGGTCGGTCCCACTCGCGTAACCCGCTCACCAAAGATCATTATATGATCTTTGCCGTTCACTACTTGAGAAAGGGAATAGGTGACATTTCGGGTCGAGACCCTTCCTCAGACTGAGAGTCAGGGGAAAAAGGGAAACGAGAGATATAGACACTACCGACCCGGCTGCTGAAGGCAGGCGGAATTTGACAAGAGTCTACTTGAGATATTAGCACAGTGGCATCAGACGTTGCTTGGTTCTTGTGGGGAAAGTGAAATTGAAATAATATCAATTGATATTATCACCGCTCCAGTAAAAACTAAAGCAGCTCAACGTTTTGTGTTTGCTCATTACCTCGCACGTCCGCAAGGCGCCACGTGGATGTGTGTACACTCCACTGTCAAATCAGCACACGTACACATACACTTCCCCGAGGCTCCCAATAGTTTCTGCCTGACTCCCTGACACTGCGGTCTGATAAAAATACTTTCAATCACATCAAAGACCAGCGAGGTATCCGCTCCCACTAACACAAATAGGTGGATATTGAGGCTTGTGCTGTTCGCCTTGTAATTTCCCGCTGGTAAGTTGCTTGGACTGTACACCACCCAGCAGTGAGAGAATGGTATTCGGCATGACTCGTCTGTCTGTCTGTCTGTCTGTCTGTCTGTGAGCATCGTGTATATGCAAGCACTTGTTTAATATGCACGTAGGCGGACGTTTTTAGCTATTTAGATGCTTTCATAAATATGATTCGAATATTCACAGACATGTTTGGCAAAAAAGCTGGAGTCACTCAGCGGTCAGACAGCGCCTCCGGAGAAAAGTAATGGGTGACGTTTCGGGTCGGGACCCTTTTTTCAGACTATTGATATTTTATCTAAGTATTTTTCTGGCACGTCTGCACTTAATGTGTACTATCTCAGACGTCCGAGTGTGAATGGGCCTTGTACAAGAGCGCGTAAACTTGGCTGCGCGGGTTAAACAGAACTGATGGAGTTTGGTTCAGTGTACAGATACAACGTGGAAACTGGCCATTCGGCCCACCGAGTCCGCACCGACCAGAGATCCCCGCACATTAACACTACCTTACACACACTAGGGACAATTTATATATTTATACCAAGCCAATGAAGCCACAAACCTGAGTTAGACACAAAATGCTGGAGTAACTCAGCGGGTCAGGCAGCATCTCTGGAGAGCAGGAATGGGTGACATTTCGGGTCGAGACCCTTCTTCCTTCTCTCCACGGATGCTGCCTGACCCGCTGAGTTACTCCAGCATTTTGTGTCTACCTCCGATTTAAACCAGCATCTGCAGTTCTTTCCTACAAACCTGTAGGACTTTGGAGTGTGGGAGGAAACCGAAGATCTCAAAGAAAACCCGCAGACAGTGCACATAGTCAGGATCGAACCCGGGTCTCTGGCGCAGCGAGGCAGCAACTCTACCGCTGTTCCAGAACATGGGGAAGATTTTCATGGAGAAGGAGCAGCAGATTGCCACTGGGAATTCATGCTTGCTCCAAAATGCAATACAATCGTGGCTGATCTTCCATCTCCCGCAGGCTTGCCAGATCTCTACCGTCTGGAAATCCACCAACTTGAGTCTTGAGTGCAATCTGAATAACCTCTGGGATAGAGAATTCCAAAGATTTAGCCCCTGTGGCGTGTGGGGTGAACTCACCTGATGTGCTTTATTTGCAGTGACAAGTCCCTGGCCGCATGGTGGCTCTCCCCCTGCCGTCAGACACTGGCGATCTCGGGCTTGTCCTGGCAGCTCAGCCCTGGCGATCTCCGGCTTCTATCCTCTCTGCATCCACCTATTTTTTTTTAATATTTCAAAATAGACTTTATTCGGGTAATAAATATATACAATACATCAACCGTGCGAAAAATCCATCCGACATTTTCGGAGGCTATACAAATTGTTCCATACAGTCTATACACATTGCTCAGATTTCGCGAATCGATCCCCCACCTGTGCCACTCATGTGCCCCCCCCCCCCCCCCCCATGGGATTCCTTCCCTTATATTGAGGGGTGTCTCCACCATACGTGCCCCCCATGTCCAGCACCCGAAGGACCTTAGACTGTGGCCCTCCCCCACCAAGCCTTGGCGTTGGCTGCACCGAGCTTCAGCGCGTCCCTCAGCACCTACTCCTGCAGTCTGCAGTGGGCCAGTCGGCAACATTCCCCGACGGACATCTAGCTCTGCTGGGTGGTGAACAACGCTCGGGCAGACCAGAGAGCGTCTTTCACCGAGTTGATGACATTCCAGCAGCACTCGATGTCAGTCTCTGAATGTGTCCCTGGGAACAGTCCGTAAATCACAGAGTCCTCTGTGACGGAGCTGTTTGGAATAAAGCGTACCAGGGACCCTTGCATTTTTCTCCAGACTCTTTGAGCAAATCCACACTCTGCAAAGAGGTGGGCAACCGTCTACACTCAATAGCAGCCGTCCTGAGGGCTCCCCCCTCTGCATCCACCTTTGCATCCAGAGGAGGCGCTGCCAGTCACTGACTTATCCTGGCGGCTCAGTCTCTGCCTCTGTGTGTGGGCGCAGGCTCTTGCTGCCCATGGTGAGGAAGAGCCACTGGCATCTCAGCCAGAAAGGCCATCCGTCCATTCCCTCCACAGTTGCAACCCAACCTGTTGAGTTTATCCAGTACTTTGACTTTTGTACAAGATTGCAGCATCTGCAAATTCTTTTGACTCCAAAGGTTACAGAAATAGGCAGAAAATGTGGATTTGAGGCTGCATTCAAATCAGCCACACATGTTTGAACAATTGAACATGGATAGCCTGAAAGGTGGAACAGGGACAATTCGACCAACATGAAATTTGCCTTCCCAGCAAGATTAATATTATTTCAATTGGCACATTTCTTTTTGGCTAAAACCAGTTGTGGCTGGCCTAGAATATATCAACACCCTCATAAGATCCAGCACCTTCCTTCAGTTTAGTGTTTTAGTTTAGCTTTAGAGGTACAGCGCGGAAACAGGCCCTTCGGCCCATTGAATCTGCATGACAAGCGATCCCTGCCCACCAACACTATCCTACACACACTGGGGACAATTTACCAAAGCCAATTAACCTACAAACCTGTATGTGTTTGGAGTGTGGGAGGAAACCGGAGATCCTGGAGAAAACCCACACAGGTTACGGGGAGAACCTACAAACTTCCGACAGACAGCACCCGTAGCCAGGATGGAACCCGGGTCTCTGGTGCTGTAATTCCCCTGTCCCACTTAGGAAACCTGAACGTAAACCTCTGGAGACTTTGCGCCCCACCCAAGGTTTCCGTGCGGTTCCCGAAGTTTTTTGTCAAGTTCTCGGAGGTTCCCGGAGGTTTTTGTCAAGTTCTCGGAGGTTCCCGGAGGTTTTTTCAATTTTTTAAAAATAATCGTCGGAACATAGAAGAAGCGGAAACCACTTTCGACCATTAGGGAGACTGACAAAAACCTCCGGGAACCTCTGGGAACCGCACGGAAACCTTGGGTGGGGCTCAAAGTCGCCAGAGGTTTCCGTTCAGGTTCCCTGAGCGGGACAGGGGCAGAACCATGCCGCTCATGTTCCAGAACATGGGAAGATTTTAAAGAGGAACAGCAGGAGCATCTTATACTTTCATGTCATGCCATAATGATCACACTAACTCTTGGGTTATCGTCAAACTTAGGAGCACATGTTGTTGATTGTTCCTAACACACACAAAACGACTTTGCCAACATAACATCCCTGGTCTTTGCAACACATAACGTGCTTCTGCTGCAACACTTTGGTAATCACATTTTACTTTGCCAACAGTATTAAAGATTGCTCAATGTTTTAAACGTTAGCAGTTAATATCCACAAACTTTCATGACTTTCACTTCATTAATTACATTCAACTACTGTTTATAGCTTGATGTGATTTCTTAGAGGAAGGGAAATCTTCTGAATTGCCAGGTCATTTTTAATCCACCTTAAAGAATGCACAAAAGATATTGGCATAAATCTCAATAACCAGAGCGTTGTGTTCTTCATAAAGACAAGATGGTATGGCAAGTGTATAATGCATTTTGGGCAGAGAATGCTACATAGTGTGTGGAAACAGGCCCTTCAGCCCAACTTGCCCACACAATACCTATCTAACTGTTTCTTAAACATAGGGATAATCCCTGCCTCAACTACCTCCCCTAGCAGCTTGTTTCATACACCCACCACCCTTTGTGTGAAAAATCTACCCCTCAGATTAAATATTTTCCCCTTCACCTTAAACCTAGGTCCTCTTGTCTTTGATTCACTTACCCTGGACAAGAGACCCTGTGCATCTACCCAATCTATTCTCATGATTTTATACACCTCTACAAGGTCGAATAGTGTAGCTGGGATATGTTGGCCAGTGTGGGCAAGTTGGGCTCAATGACTCCATGACACCCCTTATCCTCCTGCGCTCCAAGGAATCGAGTCCCAGCCAACTCCACCTCTCCCTATAGCTCAGACCCTCTAGTTCTGACCCTATACTTCCACAATATTGAACGCGAGCTTTGTAAATCAAAGATATCTTCTAAACGAGCCAATAAAGTAACAGTTACAAAATTATAAATCAAGCAATTAACATACAAGGAAGTTTGTTCTCCTCTGCAATAAGAAGGCTAAGTAGAGATTTAATGGAAGAGTTTAGATAGCTTGAATAAAGAAATAGTTCTCATTGGTTGAAAGGCTGAGAAGCAGAAGGCAAAGATTTGAGATATTTGGGAAACAAACTAAAGGCAATATAAGTGGGCAAGATGTGCCCGACACGATGTTAGATACAAATTCAATGGAACCATTAAATGGCAATTAGCTGAATAGTTGAACATACTGCAGGGAGATATAGAAATAACATGGAAGATTGTTTCATAGAGTCATACAGCACAGAAACAGGTAATTCAACCCAACTTGGCCATGCTGCCCAAGGTGCCCCATCTACACTAGTCCCACGCCCACATTTGGCCTATATCCCTTCAGTCGCCGACATATACCAAGGAGGAAGGTGTCACTACTACGAGGGGAAAGGGTGAGAGGGCAGCGGGGGGGGGACACGGCCAAGTGGACAAAGCAACGGTTGACAGGAAGAGGCGGCAGCTGGTGAGAGAGGAGGGAGCCCCTTGGTGAACGTGTGCATCCTGTCAGTGGTGGCAGCCTGAAGATAGCGCTGTCGGCCAGGGGCGATAATGTGAACCAAAACGACAGCCACATCAACCGGACGGTGCGGCAGCTGGTGAAGAAGGGCTCGCTGGTACACACCAGCGGCATCAACGCCCAGTTTTAAGGTGAAATAACACAGAGTACTGGAGTTACTAGATGGACTGAATTAGCCTGAAGAAGGGTACAGAACTGGAATGTCACTTATCATGTTCTCCAGAGATGCTGCCTGACCTGCTGAATTAATCCAGCACTGTAGCAGTTTGTGTATTAACCAGTATCTGCAGTTCCTTGTTTCTATCTAAACTTAATTCCGACTAAAATCTGACTTATGTAAGGCTCTTTGGAATGTAAGCGTTAAGTAGGTCGGGGAGTGTCAGCATGTATTTGTACATATGGACATGTTTGTCTCTCGCACAGTATATCTGTAATCTCATCATCAGCCTCAATGCCAGGAGATTTGGCAATGGACAGAGCATCCTTTCTATTTTTTGATACAAATGAATTTCTGTCCACTATTTGAATTGATACATAATTATTTAATTCACAACTCAGGTGTGTTACCATTCATGATGGGGAAAATAAACCCAGAAAAAATGTCATTAGGCATAACTTTAAAGTGTGAATCTATATAAATCATCCTCCATCCTGAAGGACTACCCAAGAGGACAACGGCAGTATCTTTCAGACTTCCAAACAAGATATATAACGTTGGGTTTGAGTGCATTCCCTGTAGGTATTGGAATGGTGAGGATTTGGTTTTCTTTTAACCATGAAGTCTTTTCCTGAGAAATACGAATGGTCATGTATCTTTAAGTTGCTATTCCCTCAAGATCCTGCAACTGATACATTTTCTGCAGGACATTTGAACCTAAATATCGCGATCATACTCCAGTGATTATTCCTGTTTGGTGCAGAGACGCCACCTGGCACTCCCTTTCCAGAGTTTAGTCTCTTTTTACAGAGAGGTGATGGGCCTCAGTTCATTTTGCTTTTATTCCAACTCTATGGAGAGCTACCAGACCTCGGATCACTTCCCTATGTTTATTCACATTATTTGGAGGGTTCCCGTTCCACAGCTCACTTTATTGTGTTATTCTAATAACAACCAACAGGGCTTTGCTCACTTGCCAGCAATTACTTCCTTTTGAAAGCGAAGGCTTCAGCCGAAAATCTCTCCCACATTTTATCCCCATCTTTGGAGAGGCCCATCTCAGTCTGAAGAAAGGTCTCGACCCGAAACATCACCCATTCCTTTTCTCCAGAGGTGCTGCCTGTCCCGATGAGTTACTCCAACATTTTGTGTCTACCCTCAATCTTGAATATTTGTTTCCTATTCTATTGTGAGAAACCGCTTTTCATTAGCATCCTGAAGAGGATAAAAATTCTCACCTTCTCCCTAGATTTTATAGACAATAGACAATAGGTGCAGGAGCCAGCACGGCCATTCAATGTGATCATGGCTGATCATCCCCAATCAGTACCCCGTTCCTGCCTTCTCCGCATATCCCCTGACTCTGCTATCAATCTGTTCAGTCATGCAGTCTCAGCTGAATATTTTGTCTGCCCATCTGGCAAAGCCACAAGACTCAACATTGTCCCACCAAAATAAATCAGAGGCTGGGAGCTTGTCACGTAAAGCATCGCAACAGTAAAACCATGACAGCCAATTCCGTGGCATAGTGGACTTTGTTTTCCTGCACCATGTCGTGCACTGACTTGAGGTTTTGGGTGTGGGTGTGTGCTTCTTTGTTGTTTGGGTACATTTGACGTGTTTATGTCCCTTTGTAAAAATCAAATATGTTAAATATTTGTAGAATGGCCCCTAATGTTTCCAGGCAGTAAAATGTGAGCACATGTTTCTCTGGAGGGATTCATGACTCATTGATCATTAATTGGTGCTACCGAATGTTTGGATATTTGTATACTTGTGACGGTAGATACGTGGAAACTCCACACTGACAGCACCTGAGGTCAGGGTGGAATCTGGGTCACAGGCGCTGTGAGGCAGCAGAGACAGTGGGATTCATTAATACTTCAAGGCCTTTGAAATGGAATTCTGTACCATTGTAATGGAACAGGGGAAGACTGTAATACATGTTCATGAATAAATATACTCGTTAATCAACCCACGTTGAAATGTTTTTTAACAGAAAGAAAATTTGGTTTACAGACAGTTCTCTGGAATGGAACCTTCATGTAACACAGGGGCTCCCTGTTTTTTCACGAAGCAAATTTTTTAGTTTAGTTTAATTAGAACTACTGTGCAAAAACAGGCCCTTCGGCCAACCGAGCACACCAACCAACGACCCCCGCACATTAACACTATCGTACACACACTATGGACAATTTACATTATACCAAGTGAATTAACCGACAAACCTGTACGTCTAATATAGGGAGTATAATACCGGCCTCCTAGCAGTGAGCAAGAGACAGGGGGGACAGGGGAACAATAGACAATAGCCAATAGGTGCAAGAGTAGGGCATTCTGCCCTTCGAGCCAGCACCGCCGTTCAATGTGATCATGGCTGATCATCCCCAATCAGTACCCCGTTCCTGCCTTCTCCCCATATCCCTTGACTCCGCTATCTTTAAGAGCTCTATCTAACTCTCTCTTGAAAGCATCCAGAGAACCGGCCTCCACCGCCCTCATAGGCAGAGAATTCCACAGACTCACAACTCTCTAAGTGAAAAAGTATTTCTTCATCTCTGTTCGAAATGGCTTACCCCTTATTCTTAAACTGTGGCCCCTGTTTCTGTGCTCCCCCAACATCGGGAACATGTTACGTGCCACTAGCGTGTCGACACCCTTAACAATCTTATATGTTTCAATATGATCTTCTCTCATCCTTCTAAATTCCAGAGTGTACAAGCCCAGCCACTCCATTCTATATGACTACCGCCATTCCGGGAATTAACCTTGTGAACCTCCGCTGCACTCCCTCAATAGCAAGAATGTCCTTCCTCAAATCTGGTGACGAAAACTACACACAATACTCCAGGTGTGGTCTCACTAGGGTCCTGTACAACTGCAGAAGGATCTCTTTGCTCCGATACTCAACTCCTCTTGTTATAAAGGCCAACATGCCATTCGATTTCTTCACTGCCTGCTGTACCTGCATGCTTACTTTCATTGATGGATGAACAAGGACCCCCAGATCCCGTTGTACTTCCCCTTTACCCAATTTGACACCATTTAGATAATAATCTGCCTTCCTGTTTTTGCCGCCAAAGTGGATAACCTCACATTTATCCACATTAAACTGCATCTACTTAATAAATCACACAGAGATGTAGAGTTATAGTAGAAGGGGATTTCAATTTATTATTGGGATGATTTTAGTGTGAAAGGGGTAGAGGGGCAGGATTTTAAAATTAATCCAGGAAAGCTTTTTGACCCACTGCAAAAATAGCTTAGTTTAATTTAGTTTATTGTCACGTGCACTGAGGTACCGTAAAAATATATTTTTTGTGTGCAACCTACCAGTGGAAAGACAATACATGACTACAATCGAGCCATTCACAGAGTACAGGTACATGATAAGAGAATAACAGTTCTACTCGAGAAAGGGCCTAGTCATACCCAGGGAATGATACTGAGAGGAGTGTTTGAAGTGGCAGTGGAGAGCACACTCGTTGCATCTTGGCCTTCTTCAGTAATTCAACTGCTCAAGAATATAGGAGGCTCCAAAAAGTTTAGTTTAGTTTAGTTTAGAGATGCAGCGTGGAAACACATCCTTCTGCCCACCAAGTCCGCACCCCGTACCACATCGATCACTCGTACACAAATTCTATGTTATCTCATTTTCGCATCCCATACATTGGGGGCAATTTACAGAGGCCAATTGACTTACAAGTCTGCTTGTCTTTGGAATGTGGGAGCAAACCGAGCAACGTGGGAGGAAACTCACGCGGTCACAGGGAGAATGTACCAACTCCGCATAGGAAGCACCCGTCGACAGGATCGAACCCGGGTCTCTGGCGCTGTGAAGCAGTAGCTCTGCCGCGATCATCACTGATCTCCCATCATCAACGGAATCTATGGGAAATGCTGCCTTAACAAGGCAGCTAATATGATCAATGACCCATGCCACACTGGCTATGCTCATCTAGCTGCTACCATCAGGGCGACGGGCAGGAGACTGACAACTGTTACCTCCAGGTTCAAGAACTGCTTTTTTCCATCACTATTAGCATCTTGATCTACCCTGCACAAGTGTACCTCAAGTGTACCTTATCACCATGCTACTCTGGACTTTGCTCTATGAAGGTTGCATAATGTACTCTGGTTTGCACTATCATGTATGGTTTAAATAGACTGACTGATAATTTGATGTATATTTATTTGTTATGTTGGTGCATTTAATGTGCCAGCAAAACTGCAGCAACTAAGAATGTCATTGCTCCAGTCCCAGTTCTTATGACAAATAAACACTCTGGACCCTCGAGTAATTCAGTCCTTGATCAATATTGCAAAGTCAACTTCTCCTCTATGACTACTGTGATTATTCACACTGTATATGACTTTCAGAGTAATATACAGCATGGCAACAGGCCATTCAGCCCAGCGCAAACATGCTGACCAGTGGGCACCCATCCCTAATATTCACATCTTCCAGCTCTCACCCTTTGGCCTTTAATGCCCAGGCAATTCAAGAGCTCATCCAGGCACCATTTATCACCAGACTCCATTTACACCTCACGCTGCCTCGGCAAGCCCACCAGCATAGTCAAGGACAAGTAGCACCCTGGCCACTCCCTCTTCTCCCCTCTCCCATCAGGCAAAAGGTACAGGTGTGAAAACGGACACCTCCAGATTCATGGACAGTTTCTTCCCAGCTGTTATCAGGCAACTGAACCATCCTACCACAACCAGAGAGCAGTGCTGAACTACTATCTACCTGTGAATGAAGGAACTGCAGATGCTGGTTTAAATCAAAGATAAACACAAATTGCTGGAGTAACTCAGTGGGACAGGCAGCATCTCTGGATAGAAGGAATAGGTGACGTTTCAGGTCAAGACCCTTCTACCTCGTTGATGACCCACGGACTATCCTCGATCGGACTTTACTGGCGTTACCTTGCACTAAACGTTATTCCCTTATCATGTATCTGTACACTGTAAATGGTTCGATTGTAATCATGTATTGTCTTTCCACTGACTGGATAGCCCGCAACAAAAGCTTTTCATTGTACCTCGGTACACGTGACAATAAACTCAACAGTAAACATCTCTTAAATGCTGTTAGTGGCTTTGTTTCTGCCATTCTCTCTGATAGTGCATTCCCAGTACTCACCATTCCCGAGGTGAAGAAAGGTTCCCGTCATAACCCATTTAAATCACTTACAGCTTACCCTAAATCTATGCCCCCTAGTTCTATGCACCGACAAGAAGGCGGAAGGATTCCTGCCATCTCCTCTATCATTGCACCTCACAATTTTATCTATTTCAATCATGTCCCTTCTTAACCTTAGAAACAAAAATCTGGAGTAACTCAGACAGCATCTCTGGAGAAAAGGAATAGGTGACGTTTCGGGTCTAGACCCTTCTTCAGCGTGTGTCTATCTTTGGTGTAAACCAGCACCTGCAGTTCTTTCCAACACCCTTAACGTTTGTTGTTTCAGGGAAAACAGACCTAGCCTCTCCAATCTCTCTCCATAACTAAAACACTACATTCTTATTTTTGTTGTGTTGTGGGTCACCTGCCGTGGAAATCGAACTGCACAGAGTGCGAATGAGAGGCACCTCCCTGTAAGGCAATCCCTTCTCCCTCTGCCAGTGGCAGTCCCCGCTCAGTCCCCCTTAGTGCGGCCGGGGGCTGCCCGCACTCATGCAACAGCAATCTTGCAAACTCCACTGACCGAGGCCTGTGTGGACGGGAATGTGTGCACTCCTGTGGCCAAGCATCACCAGATCTGATCCTCCAGTCAGCCATTGGGGGATGCCATCAGCGCCATCTGCTGCATGGGAATTACACTGTTCAATGCAGCCAAAGTTAGCTACATTACCTGACCCGTTCCAAGCTCAGCTTCAGAAAGATGAAACAGCTTCTTGCTATTTATCTTATCAATCTCCTTCAGGACTTTAGTTTAGTTTAGAGATACGGTGTGGAAACAGGCCTTTCGGCCCACCGAGTCCACGCCGACCAGCGATCGCCGCACACGGCCACTATCATGCACACACTAAGGACAATTTGCAATCACAATACAGCTTTAGTCCCATCAACTGTCAGCCTCTTGAACCACCCTGCACAATGCAAAAGTTTTTTTTCATTTTTGTTACATTCTCTTTTCTTGCAATTCTAATCGGGGTTAACGTGGAATAAATCACCCAGAATATGAGTTTTTTGTTGATATCTATGTGTTGACACTTTTATTCATTTTCAAAGCATTAGACTATGTTAGCTGATGAAATCATAGAGTCACACAGCATGGAAACATGCTCTTTGGTCCAACTCATCCAGGTTGACCAAATGCCCCAACTATGCTGTTTATGAAGGAACTGCAGATGCTGGTTTGTAACGAAGATAGGCACAAAATACTGGAGTAGCTCAGATTGAAGAAGGGTTCTGACCTGAAATATCACATATTCTCCCTCCAGCGATGCTGCCTGACCCACTGAGTTACTCCAGCATTTTTGTGTCTAGCCCCAACTATGCTAGTCCCACCTGCCTTGCCTGGTCATGCACCTGTGCAAATGTCTGAAATGTCTCAACCACATCCTCTGACAGCTCGTTCCATGTACCCATCACCCTCTGTACGACAAAAGAGCTTTTGATTCCATGACTGAGATGGTGATATAATGTATGGTCCTCAGAGTGTTGAGGAAAGAGTCAAATAGCTCTTTTGGTAGAACACGCAATGAATGTTTATAGGGAAGAAAATGAAAATATGATTTTGAGATGAAGGATCAACCTAGATTGGCAGAGCTGGCTCAAAGGTTGAATAGCCTACCCTTGCATCTATTTTCTATATTTCTATGCTTTATAAGAACGGTGTCCAATGACGTCAGCAATTAGTCGGTGCCAGTCTATCTCAGCAGCGATTCACAGAATCATTACTTCAAATGCAATAACTGCTCGCAATGTATATGCTTGCCATATTTTCCAATCATAAGTTTTTTGGGGTTTTTTTTTAACTTTAATTATGTGTTTTTTTTGTTTTTTTTATTTAATTTTTTTAAACATTTTAAATTTATTAGAGGTGTAATCAATGTACACATATATACTGTTACAATCATTGTACCCCATAATTTTATGGCTTTTATAGAAAAAGAATAGAGAGAAAGAGAGTGAAATGTGAAAAGAGTTGTGATAGTGAAAGAGCGTGCCAAAGGGGAGAAGAAACCCTTGGTCAAAGAATTAGAAAAGGGAGTTACATAGAAACATAGAAACATAGAAAATAGGTGCAGGAGTAGGCCATTCGGCCCTTCGAGCCTGCACCGCCATTCAATGTGATCATGGCTGATCATCCAACTCAGTATCCCGTACCTGCCTTCTCTCCATACCCCCTGATCCCTTTAGCCACAAGTGCCACATCTAACGCCCTCTTAAATATAGCCAATGAACTGGCCTCAACTACCTTCTGTGGCAGAGAATTCCAGAGACTCACCACTCTCTGTGTAAAGAATGTTTTCCTCATTTCGGTCCTAAAGGAATTCCCCCTTATCCTTAGACTGTGACCCCTTGTTCTGGACTCCCCCAACATCGGGAACAATCTTCCAGCATCTAGCTTGTCCAACCCCTTAAGAATTTTGTAGGTTTCTATAAGATCCCCCCTCAATCTTCTAAATTCCATCGAGTACAAACCGAGTCTATCCAATCTTTCCTCATATGAAAGTCCTGACATCCCAGGAATCAGTCTGGTGAATCTTCTCTGTACCCCCTCTATGGCAAGGATGTCTTTCCTCAGATTTGGAGACCAAAACTGTACGCAATACTCCAGGTGTGGCCTCACCAAAACCCTGTACAACTGCAGTAGAACCTCCCTGCTCCTATACTCAAATCCTTTCGCTATGAATGCTAACATACCATTTGCTTTCTTCACTGCCTGCTGCACCTGCATGCCTACTTTCAATGACTGGTGTACCATGACACCCAGGTCTCGTTGCATCTCCCCCTTACCTAATCTGCCACCATTAAAAGATAGACCCTAAAAAAAGAAAAGGAAAAAAAAAGAAGATTTTTTTTTTAAAAAGCCAGTTATTATGTTATATATATCACGCAAAAGGAATCCACCAACTCGATAGTTTTTCATCCCCCCCTACCCCTCATAAGTTGAAGACAATAAAGGGCCTGTCCCACTTAGGCTGTTTTTTAGGCAACTAAACGCGACTAGACTGTCGCCACATGGACGCCAGGGTGTTGCCTGTATGGTCGTGAGTAATCTCCTCAGTCGCCCAAAGAGTCGTAGAGTCTTTCTGGTCGCTGCTGGATTTTCAACGTGTTGAAAATGTTTCTGAAACAGTCAGCGACAGTGTGTGTGACGCCAATGAGCGTAGCTTTACTTGTCCTGATGTAAGTGCTGTCGTAGTTGTCGCCAGGTTAACGTAGGCTGTTGCCAGGTGATGTAGGTTGTCACCGGTGCTGACTTTGTTTCTTTTGTTGTTAAAGTAATGATTCTATTTCAATATTTATGTCGAAGGGGGGTCCAGGTTTTTCGGCGACCTGCTACGACTATGATAGTCGCTGGCAGTCGCCTGAAAATAGCCTAAGTGGGGCAGGCCCTTAAGTTAACCAATGTGATGTGGAAAGTAACCTACTTGCAATCCGACTCATAGAACCTACTTGAAACATTATGATAGACTAGGCCAATGGAAAACGGTCAATGTTGTTTTTTTTGTCACGTGTAAATGCACAGTGAATTTTTAGTGCTCACAGTCCAGTAAAGTATAGCCATACCCAAGCACAATCCCCGATTAGCAAAGTGTACAGGAATAGTCCATTGAGCTGCATGTCAGAGGAGTATTGGCGCCATTTTCAAATGGCCTGCCCTCTCGGTAAGTCCGCCCGATCCAGGCACGGCTCAGGCTACTGCAAGGCCTCCAGCCATTGCATTCCTTGAGCATCTGGATCATCCAGAGAACCAACGTCCCTCTCCTCACCCAGTCTTCATCATCACTGATGAAAATAGTTTTCTACAACTGTCCACATTATCTCTTACTATAATAATGCAAAGAAGTTGTTATTTTTCCAAGATATTAGAACCTGTAATTTACAAATGTTCCCACTATCTAGCACTTTCATAAGACTGTAGGAACTTGGTGAAGACACAGTTTTACCAAATAGAATTTGACAAACACTTTGTGTATTGTCTCAAACAAAACAGATGGAAGCACAAGGAGATTATTGGTGTTTGGTGGTATTGGCTGAGGGCGTAACATTGACCACAAACATGGCAGAACTCTCCGGTCTCCGGATGTGGTATTTTCACATTCTGTTCTCTGTGTCTCTTCCAAAAAGCGGAAAACAATGTTTTATAAGACCTAAGATGTCAGTTTCCAAAATGGACTCAAACTAATGATCAGCCATGATCACATTGAATGGCGGTGGTGGCTCGAAGGGCCAAATGACCAATTCCTGCATCTATTGTCTATATATCTATGTATCTAATATTTGATCCATAATCTTCACTCAAGGAATGCCTATGTTCTAACTAAGCCAAGCAATTGTAGAACCTACCAATAGATAATAATTATTACAATTAAATTTTTTAAGCCCAAATTTCTAACATCGCATATAAAGGAACAGTTCTAGGGATTCGAGCTTCACCAGGTAGCAATGAAGTAGAAAGAGGAAAGGATTGGCTAAATTCATAACCCATTGATCCAGGGAAAGCTAGTCAACTGGATAGAGAACTGGCTTCATAGATGGAAGCAGCGGGTGATGGTGGAAGGTTATTTTTCTGACTAAAGGCCTGTGACTAGTTGTGTGTCTCAGGCATTGGGCTGGGTCATTGCAGTTTGTGGTTTATATCAACAATTTGGATGAGCAAGTAGACGGCATGATTAGCGAGTTTGCAAATGATACTAAAATGGGCGGTGTCATGGAAAGTGAAGATGGTTATCGGAAATTGCAGCAAGATCCGAATCAGTTGGGCAACTGGGTTGAGGAGTGGTTAATGGAATTTAATGCAGATCAGAGTGATGTGTTGCATTCTAGGAAGTCAGATCAGGATAGGACCTGCACAGTGAATGGCAGGGCACTAGAGAGTGTGGTAGAGCAGAGGGATCTAGGACTGCAAGTACATAGTTCCTTGAAAGCGGATTCACAGGTAGAAAGGTTGATCAAAAAGCCTTTCAGTATATTGGCTTTCATCAGTCAGGATACAGAGGGTAGAAGGTGGGATGTTGACATTGTTTTTGTAGCTTATTAACTTTAGCAGTATATCATTTTACATGAAAGTACTTACTCCCAAGTATTTGTGATTGTACAAATGTGACATGGGAAGAGGAGAAATGCCTACAAAGCAAGTGTACACAGGGACGTTAATCCAAAGGACCAAGAGCACAAGCAGATTTAACCTGGTGCTACTTTCCTGTGTTTAAGGAACGTCAGCCCATGTGAACAAAGAACATAGATATAAATACCACAAACATTTCACTTCTGTAATTTCTGAAAGCTTCGACTGTCATAACACACAAAGGTTTGTATAGAGTGGATGTGGAGAGGATGTTTCCACTAGTGGGAGAGCCTAGACCTAGGGGTCATAGCCTCAGAATGAAATGATGTTCTTTTAGGAATTAGATGAGGAGAAATGTCTTTAATCAGAGGGTGGTGAATCTGTGGCATCCTTTGCCACAGAAGACTGTGGAGGGCACGTCAGTGGATATTTTTAAGGCAGAGATAGATAGATTCTTCATTAGTACACGTGTCAAGGGTTATGGGGAGAAGACAGGAGAATGGGGTTAGGAGGGAGAGATAGATCAGCCATAATTGATTAGCGGAGTGGACTTGATGGGTCGAATGGCCTAATTCTATTCCTATTCCTTATGACCTCATGACACCAGGCTGGCAAAATAACACAACTGGTAGAGTTGCTGCCTCACAGCTTCAGGGATTCTGGTGTTAGATATGATTGGTACTAGGGTCAGCCCAGACACTGTGGGGTGAATGGCATGCACCTGTGCTGTACTGGTCCACGTTCTATTTTAATATCTTAATTACTACAGCATAATCAATCCTTTGCTGATACAAGAGCATCCAAATTCTTCAATACAGGAGGATATCCAATATCCACATTAAAGTAAAAAAATCCAGCAGCTTGATGGTAAGGATGTATCCAATCTACCCACCATGGGACTACATTCTGCCATTTAATCTCATGAGAAAATGTGGCACAAAACTACAATTTATACATAAATTACATATAAATCCCACAAGACAACGATATGAATCGAATAGTGAAAGGCATGGATAGAGTGGATGTGGAGACGATGTTTCCACTAGTGGGAGAGTCTAGAACCAATAAAAGGATGTACCTTAAGAAAGGACATAAGGAGAATTAAGGAGAATTAACCAGAGGGTGGTGAATCTGTGGAATTAATTGCCACTGAAGGCTGTGGAGGCCGTCAATCAATATTTTCAAGGCAGAGATTGATAATGTATGATTACTAAGATGTGTCAGGGTTTATTGTGAGAAGGCAGGAAAATGGGGTTAGGAGGGAGAGATAGATCAACCATGATTGAATGGCAGTGTAGACTTGATGGGCAGAATGGTCTAATTCTGTTCCTATTTCTTATGAACTTATGAATCACCCACTCCCCTCCCTCCACAAAAACAAGATGTTAGTGTAAAACACAGTTCGAAAGCAAGTCCATGGTTCTATGGTAGTGCAAGAGGTGGTCTGTGGTAGGAATAGGGTTGTGCAGGTCAGTTCAAGAACCTGATGTATCTCTTGCCCAACTCCAGCAGCAAGAAGAGGGCATGGCTGGGATGGTAGTTGCTTGATGATAGATGCCTTCCTCTTGAAGCATCGCCATGTTGTTGATGGTGGGAAGGGCTGTGATAGACCAGGAAAATAAAGTGGAACAGGATAATGGTAAGTAAAGGAAAAGTCTGCAATAGAGTGTAACCTGGGGAAATTGAATGAGTAGGAAGGAACTGCAGATGCTGGTTTATACCGAAGATAGAGACAAAATGCTGGTGTAACTCAGCGGGACAAGCAGCATCTCTGGAGATAAGCAATGGGTGACATTTCAGGTTGAAACCCTTCTTCAGACTGAGAGTCAGGAGACAGGGTGTCTAGAGATTTGGAAGGGTAAGGTGTGAAAATGACAGATCAAAGCATATGATGATAAGGAAATGTGGAATGGTTCATTGTTAGCTAGGGGAAGGTGACAATGAAGCACACAGAGATAAAATGTAATCAGGAGGACAGTAGAACTAGTTGGAGAACTGGGATGGGGGAGGGATAGAGAGAAAGGGAAAGCAAGGGTTACTTGAAGTTACATGGAAACATAGAAACATAGAAAATAGGTGCAGGAGTAGGCCATTCGGCCCTTCGAGCCAGCACCACCATTCAATATGATCATGGCTGATCGTCCACTATCAATAACCCGTGCCTGCCTTCTCCCCATATCCCTTGACTCCACTAGCCCCTAGAGCTCTATCCAACTCTCTGTTAAATCCATCCAGTGATTTAGCCTCCACTGCCCTCTGTGGCAGGGAATTCCATAAATTCACAACTCTCTGGGTGAAAAAGTTTTTTCTCAGCTCAGTCTTAAATGACCTCCCCTTTATTCTAAGACTGTGGCCCCTGATTTTGGACTCACCCAACATTGGGAACATTTTTCCTGCATCTAGCTTGTCCAGTCCTTTTATAATTTTATATGTTTCTATAAGATCCCCCTCATCCTTCTAAATTCCAGTGAATACAAGCCTATTCTTTTCAATCTATCCTCATATGACAGTCCCGCCATCCCAGGGATCAATCTCATGAACCTACGCTGCACTGACTCAATCACAAGGATGTCCTTCCTCAAATTAGGAGACGAAAACTATACACAATACTCCAGATGTGGTCTCACCTATACAACTGCAGAAGAACCTCTTTACTCCTGTACTGAAATCCTCTTGTTATGAAGGCCAACATTCCATTAGCTTTCTTCACTGCCTGCTATAACTGCACGCCAACTTTCAGTACAAGGACACCCAGGTCTCACTGTACCTCCCCCTTACCTAACCTAACCCCATTGAGATAATAATCTGCCCCCTTGTTTTTGCCACCAAAGTGGATAACCTCACTTTTATCTATATTATACTGCATCTGCCACGCATCTGTCCACTCACTCAAACTTGTCCAGGTCACCCTGCAACCTTCTAACATGGAAGTCAATAGAAGTTAGAGAAGTCAATATTCATACTGTTGGGTTTTCAGCTGCCCAAGTGAAATATGAGATGCTGTTCCTTCAATTTTAGTTGGGCCTCACTCTGACAGTGGAGGAGGCCCAGGACAGAAAGGTCAGCGTGAAAATCGGAAGAAGCGTTAAAGTGTGTAGCAACCAAGAGATCACGTAGGCCTTGGCGGACTAAGCAGAGGTATTCAGGGAAACGATCGCTGAGCCTGCACTTGGTCTCGCCAAGATAAAGGAGTCTGCACCTAGAGCAGCGGATACAGCAGATTGAATGATATTACTAGTGGTGCTCGCTGAAAGATGAAGGTAATGGCATCTTTGCACGTGATACAAATAGGAGATGAATGACGTCTGAGATAAAGCGAGTGAAAAGGACAGAATGCTGTAAATGTGAGAAACAAATTTGCATTAAATCTTAATTGTTAAGTTTAATTTTAAGTCCTGAAAATGACAATGTGCCCTTTAGGGAGATGAGATGTTATTCCTTGGGCTTACATCGAACAATACAAAAGACCAGAGTGCAAAGGAGATGCAAATTAAAGAGCCTGGCTCAGAAAGCTTTGTGACGCAGTTGTGGATTGAACACATGTGTTCTGCAAAGTTGTCTTTGAAATTGCATTTGGTTATATCACCAGTGTAGTAGGGGTGGGGATTGCAATCTTCATGGGGGTGGGAGATTGCAACCTTCACGTGGTCCGCCCTGTTTTGACGAATGCAATCAACCTGGCGTGCACAGTCAAATAGGACAAGTTATCTTGCAACTTTAGGCTGTGCACGCAAGTAGAAGAAGACCAATGTAGTAGAGACCGCATATCATATGCACTGAATGCACTACACACTAAACGGCAGACGTGCAAGTAACTGACTATTTCACGTGGGAGTAGTGCTTGGCTCCTTCGATGACAGGATGGAAGGCGATAAAAGAGCAAGTGGGTCAATGTGTAATAGGTATCTGGGAACATCAAAATCTGCAAGACATGCACCAGCCTGATATCATTGAAAGATATCATTGTCCCTTTATTCCTCTCCATAACTTGAGAAAGTTCCTGCATCGCACGCACAAATTGCAGGAATACTGTTCCCAAATGGAGTGTAATGGTTCAAAAAAGTCACCATCAATTTCTCAATGGTAATAAGAAATAGGCAATACATGTTACTGTGTCAGCAACATCAGAATAGTAGGAATGAATAAAGGAAAACAAAAACATACCAGTCTCTTGTTATAGAGGTGCATGCAAACACACCCTTACAGCACAATATCCAATCTTTCCATCACTTGAGCACATCAAGTGCTCTTTTATTGAAGGGCATTCAATATATTCAATATGGAAGCACATCAAGTACAGACATTGTGCAACATGTCCATTCCCTTTATGACTGGATTGTCCATCATTTCCGTTATGCCATTCCATTTTTATAACTGGAGGAGCATTAAAAGCTGTTGAATGAGGAACTTCAACCCCCCACTTTTGGCAGATATCCATTGCCTGGATAACAGCAGAGGGTCCACAATTACAGCTTGTACAAGCTCTTTGGTATTGTAATGCATACCATACCATTCAAGCAGAAAATGAAATCTCCTCATTGAAAGATCACAGATTATCCTTTTCATGTAGAATGACAATCACATTTACTTGGTGCTTGTCAAATCTCTCGCCACAACCACATTTATATTGGTATATATCAAACATGTCAATGGATATGTCACATTCAGTCTCTCCATGATGGAAACACATCCAAACCTATTGCAAGCCCACATCCAAACCTTCTATCATGGGAGAATGCCCTATTCCTTGATTGTCAAAGTACATTCAACACTCTAATTACTGGAGAACATTCAGTGCTTCGGGAAAATGTCAAACTGAAGTCAATAACAAATTGTTATCGTTCATCAACTTAAAACCTTTGCCATGTTTCTTTCTGCATAAATGTCTCCTGAACTGTAAATTATATCTAGCAGTTTATTTTTACTTAAACATCCAAACGCTCGATAGAAGAGAGCACAGGAACAGGCCCTTCGGCCCACAAAGTTTGTGCTGAATTGGACGTGAAGACAAACTCATATCTGCCTGCACATAATTCACATCCCATCATCCATGCATAGCCATGTGCCATCCAAATCCTGTTAATGTCTAATATTTGCCTCCACCACCATCATGGCAGTGCGTTCCATGCACCCAATACCTTCTGTGTAAAAAAATCTGTCCAAACATTTCCTTTAAACTTCTAGTATTCGATATTTCCATCCTGTGTTTAAAAATTCCCTCACCCTCTGGTGTTCCAAATTAAATAGTAAGATTAAATGAGAACATACCTGTTCGAAGTTTGATCTTTATTTTATGAGGAGTTACGATGAGAGATTACGTGAAGAAGCCCCGCCTGGCGCTTGATCGGCATACTTCAAAGCAGCGGCTTGAAAAACCAATAGCCAGAGTAAGATAGTAAGGCTCAACATAGACTAGAACTACCAGATGATCATTTATATTATGAGGGCTGGGAGCGGAGGGCACGTAATCCCTCTTCGTATAAGCTTGTGTTTTTGCCCTTTTTGGGATTTTGGTAATGCAGTGGACCAAATTCCACTGCAGGGAATGCTGCTACTAACCTCCCAATAACATTAGCAACTTCTCGGATGGAGAGATAAGGTTTGTCAATAAGGCACCGACAAAAATTTGTAATATCAACAATCTTGTCTATTGGTAAAGTTACTAACATGGTAACTGAATTAATCACAAACCCCAAATATTCAATAGTTTGGGATGGCTGTAACTTTAGATTTTGTTGGATGAATCAGGAAACCTAGCCTTACAAACTGGCTTGTAGTCTCCTGACTCCTGATTAGCATTGACAATTAAAATGTCATCTAGATAAGCCATAACGATGTGTTTTTGTGCCCTGAGCAGTGCAAATGCTTGTTTCAACAATTAGTGAACAACCTAGGAGCTGAGCTGAATCCATTAGGTAATGCTTTGTATTACCACAGCTATCCCATCCAATTAAATTTCAATACCTGCAAATGTGATGATGAATTTATCAATTTGAATTTTTTCAAATACAAAAACACCAAATACAATTAGGCTTATTCTGTCCTGGTGGATCAATACCTTCTACAAAATCAATGGTTGATCCTAAGACAGTACCTAATATAACACGGTCAGATGTTATACAGTCCCATTTATCATAAAACATTTATAGACTACCACCAATCTGAGGTTCATCCAAAGATTCTTCTGTAATAGGATAAAGTTTTTGTACCTCTCCAACCGGACATGGTGGTCTCCTTCTCCCAACATATGGGTGACATTCGGCTGTGCTGGTTGGTAATATTTCCTTACCATACTACTGCCTCGGCTTGTTCCAGCTCCAAATCAAAATCCCCTTCTTGTTTGACCGGCCCTTTCTTTGGCCAAAACGAAGGGTTTCATGAGGTCAATAGTCTTTGCCTCTTTATCAACCTCTTTATTTATTTAAACAGATTTTCTACGAACAAATAACCAGGAGCTTGAACATTGCTTGATCTGCACAAACCTGCAAATCTTGGATGTAGAATAGGCCGAATGGCAATCTTCCTCAGACAATTAATCTTAAATATTGAGTTGCAGAATAATGCCAACATATCCTTCTGAACTTTGGTCATTCCACAATCTTCCACTTGCTTTCCAAAAGCAGTGGTCCCAGCCAAAATCATATTTCCTGCGCCCGCATCATTGATGACATTGGCGCCAAAACCGAATTTACCATAGGTACCTTCAGTGAGGTATAATAATTCTGCTGTATCAACCATAACAGCTTCTTGAAGCTGGTGAGAGACCAAATAATTTATGTTGGCCGCCAGGTTTTCTTCCATGGCCTCACCGCCTCCTCCAGGTATAGAAAACTTTGTGTCACATCAGACACACCTGGAACAATATTTTTGTATTGTGGTGGGTGCTCATGACCGAAATCACCACCTTCAGGATCAGTCTCATGCAGCCCTGGTACTCCTGAGACTTTGCTCAAGGATTTTCTCCAGCCCAATCCCAGGCTCTGGAGTTTCAAATTCCCAATTCAAACTGGCACCATATTCATGATATGGAACCCCCTCAGGGGCTGCCTGGGAATATTCTGGGTTTTTAGACCCTTGGTTGATTATTGTTTGGAGTATTTTCTCCATTTGTATCCAATCTAAGCCATAAGGCTTTTCTCTCTGGAGGACTTTCAGAATCAGATTCATCAGAAACCTCAGGCCTTTCAGATTTTCTTTTACATTTTTTAGGCACTAGGTTTCTCCATGGTTTCTGCTTGTGGAGCAACCAAAGGCTCACTAACAGCTATTTCAACGGCCACCGGTATCAGAACCGGCTCCGCAATAATCTGCTGTCCCGACTCTCTTCACCCCGGGACGCACGTTTTACCCGTTTTTCGATTTTCTAACTTTCTCTATTTTATTTTTAAACTCCTCCTGGTTTACCCACCAGCCTACGGAGTTTTGAAAACACCCTGGAAGTAAAAATAATTTGCTTACCTGCGGGCCTGTTCCTTACCGCTGGTGGAGCTGCCCTCTGCAGCTCTTTCCCTACCGACAGCGTCGTCGTAATGCCGATCAAGCGCCAGGCGGGGCTTCTTCACGTAGTCACTCACGTGACTCCGAAGTAAAATTAAACATGTCTGCCCACCTCTCTGTGTAGGTAATACCCTCTAATCCAGGCACCATTCTGATAAACCTCCTTGCATCCTTTCCAAAGCCACCACATCCTTCCTGTATGGGGCGACCAGAACTGCACAAAGTACCTAATGTGGCCTAAACAATTCCAAAAAAGGTTATATCATGACTTTCTGATTTTTATAGTCAATGCCTCACCTAATGAAGGCAAGCATACCATAAGCAACCTTCAGCACTCTATCTACTTTCAGGGAGTTATGAACTTGGACCCCAAGATCCCTTTGTGCAAGAATGCTGATTTGGGTCTTGCTATTAATTGTATATTTTCCCCTTACACTACAATAAAAGAACTCAACGGGGTGGAAGATTGCAACCTTCACGTGGTCCGCCCTGTTTCGACCAATGCAATCAACTCAACATGCACAAACAGAAGATCAAATAGAACAAGTTGTCCTGCAAATGTAGGCTGTGCACGCCACATGACAGAAGAAGAAAAGAACTCAACCAATAAATGTATTATGAGAACCCATCAATCTCAGAGTAATAAACCCACCTCAAACCCCATCTCTGGGCAGCACAGTGGAGCAGAAGAGAGTGCTACCTCAAAGCCCCAGTGACCCGAGTTCTATCCTGACCTCAGAAGCTATATATTGATATCATATATAAATATATGGGGTGGGAGATTGCAACCTTCACGTGGTCCGCCCTGTTTCGACAAATGCAATCAACCTGGCGTGCACAATCAAATAAGATCAAATAGAACAAGTTGTCCTACAAATTTAGGCTGTGCACCTAGAAGAAGATATATAAATATATATGGACTGTATATCTTTTAATACATGGTTTTTCTTTGAGCGCTGCAGTTTTGTCTGACATTCAAACATATGTTGGTTGGTAAGTTAATTTCCTATTGTAAATTACCCCTAGTGGATAGATACAAAATGCTGGAGTAACTCAGCAGGACAGGCTGGATAGAAGGAATGTGTGGCGTTTTGGGTCGAGATCCGAAACGCCACCCATTCCTTCTATCCAGAGATGCTGCCTGTCCCGCTGAGGTACTCCAGCATTTTGTATCTATCTTTGACGTAAACCAGCATCTGCAGTTCCTTCCTACACAATATCCCTAGTGGAGATGGGTGCTAAGCACCTGAGAGAGACTTGGCTACCTGGAAATGATCATTGGAATTGGGTTGGTGAGATTGCTCAAAGTGCTACCATGGACCGCATGGGCCAAATTACTTCCATCTCTGTCATCAGAAAATATGCAACTAACCTCTCAATTACAAGGAACACACCATGTAAACCCTTCACCACAGCATCACATTCCATTCTTTGATCATAAGACCACATTGAATAACACCATTTTACAAACACAGCCAACCCAAACAATAAAACAGGAACATCAATTACATCCATCATGGAACACATTCAGTTCTGTTTCGCACAGTCATACATCCATTTTCTTTATTGTGATAACACATTGTCCCTCAATTATAGTCCCTCAATGGCTATGATGTTTGAACACATTCAATGTTCAATTAGAACAGGAGCAAATCCATGTCATTAATAATGGAGCTCATCTAATAAATTATAGCACCACATCCAACCCCCAGCCGCAATTAATGCAATGGCATTAAAGGAGCACGCACTTGGTCATTAGAAACATTTGCTACTAAATTATTATAAACACATGTCCAAAGACTTTTTTGATGATTCGCACTTAACACCTTTACTGAAGGATCATCGAACCAAGGATTCGTACTGTCATAGAGAACAGAAATGATTCATTTGACCCATCATATTATCACCAAAAGTGATATTGCTCATCTACACTAATCCCAAGTGACTGTGTTAGAACCGTATATAACCATTTTATCCACAGATGCTGCTTGACCCACTGAGTTACTCCAGCACTTTGTGCCTATCTTTGGTATAAACCAGCATCTGCAGTTCTTTGTTTCTTCATTTAGAACAGTATTTATCTTGCCAGTTTAAGTGTCTGTCTAAAGGGCCTGTCGCACTTGGCGATTTTTTTGGCGAATGTCGGCATAATTGACTGACGTATAAGGTCACCGAAAAATTTGCGGCGTGATGCGGCGCGATGTGTCGTGATGCGTTGTGATGCGCCGTGATGACGTTTAATGCGTGCTGTTTTTTCAAGTTTTCGCAACATTTTTGTTGTCGCCGCTGGATTTTGAAATGTTCAAAACCTTTCGGCCACAATGATATGATGCCGGCGGTCGCCGAAAAAAATCGCAAAGTGGGACAGGCCCTTAAACATCGTAAATTGTATCAGATTACACCACCTCCTTTGGCAGTGCCTTTCAGATATCAACCATTCTCTCTATACAAAATCTCCCCCCTCAGAACCACTTTAATCTTCTTTTCACCTTAAACTTATATCGACTTTGTTTTCAATAACCCCATCATGTGAAAAATGCTCTGATTCTCAATCATATGTACGCCTCTCATAATCAAAAGCTTCTATCAGTTCATTCCTCAGTCTCAGGGAAAATAAAACCACTTTATTCAATCTCTCCCCATAACTAAAGTCCTCCAATCCAGGCGAGACCCTGATGCTATAACGAGCTACATAGTGAAGGTGGACAGTATCGTTGGTAAACAATAGGTCCCTCCCTGATGAACTCAAAGCATTCTACGCACGCTAGGGACGAAGGGCAGTGGAGGAACAAGACTCACCCTGCCAGTCTTGGGTGCGCCTGTAGCAAATGTTATTGTGGTAGATGCAAAATTAGGCTTCCTGACAGTGAATGTGTGGAAAGCAACTAGCCCACATGGAGTCCCTGGCCACATCCTTAGAACCCATGCAGATTGGATGGCAGAGGTGTTCACAGAAATCTTTAACCTCTCGCTACTCTATTCTGAGGCCCCCACCTCCATTAATAAGACCTTCAAAAATGTGGCGTAGCAGGACTGCCGTCTAACAGCGCCAGAGACCCGGGTTCGATCCTGACTAGGGGTGCCTGTCTGTACAGATTTCTCCCCATGACCTGCGTGGGTTTTCTCCGAGATCTTTGGTTTCCTCTCACACTCCAAAGAGGTAGAGGTTTGTAGGTTAATTGGCTTGGTACAAATGTATAAATGTAAAATTGTCCCTAGTGTGTGTAGGACAGTGTTAATTTGCGGGGATCGCTGGTCAGTGTGGACTCAGTGGGCCAAAGTGCCTGTTTCCGCACTGTATCACTAAACTAATCTAAACCAGGATCAACCCCGTGCCAAGATAGTGTAAGGTAGTGTGCCTTAGTGACCACCATCAATTGGCTATGACATCCACCATCATGAAGTGCATTGAGAGACTGGTGTTGGCTCCAGCCTCCAGCCAGCCTTGATTCACTGCGCTTTGCTTACAGTCGCAACCGGTCTACAGCGGATGCCATCTCTCTGGCCCTAAACGCATCCCTGGAACGCCTAGTTAACAAGGTCTCATATGTTAGACTCCTATTTGTTGACTATAGCTCTGCCTTCAACACCATAACCCCATCCAAACTCATTACCTAACTCCCGGACGTAGGAATCAGCTCCCCTCTCTGCTATTGATTCAACTTTCTGATCAACAGATCACAAGCAGTGAGGACAGGTGACAATACCCCCTCCACAACAATTTTCAAAACCAGTGCACCGCAAAGATACATTCTCAGTCCCCTAGGTAGACAAAAATGCTGGAGAAACTCAGCAGGTGAGGCAGCATCTATTGGAGCGAAGGAAATAGGCAACGTTTTGGGACAAAACCCCTCTTCGGATTCAGTCCCCTTCTCAGTCCCCTACTGTTTTTTTAACACACTTGTGACTGTGCGGACAAATTCTCGTCTAATTCCGTCTGCAGATTGCAGATGACACCACTGTCGTGGGCCAGATCACACACAATGATGAGACAGAGTACAGGAAGGAGATAGCGATCTTAGAAAACAATGTGTCAGGACGACAACCTCTCCCTCAATATCTGTAAGATGAAGATACAGGTGACAGCAGGGGGGTGGACACCTCCCCATCCACATTGGTGATGCTGAGGCTGAAAGGGTCAGCAGCGTCAAGTTCCTCGGTGTGCACATCACTGAGGACCTCTCCTGTTCACCGCACACGGACACAGTAACTAAGAAAGCCCGCCAGCGGCTCTTTTACCTGAGAAGACTGAGGAAGTTTGGCATGAACGCCAGCATCCTCACAAATTTCTACAGTTGCACCATCGAGAGCCTGCTGACGGGCTGCATCACAGTCTGGTACGGGAACTGTCCTGCCCACAGCCGCAAATCACTACAGAGAGTGGTGAAGGCGGCACAGCACATCACTGGCAACTGTCTCCCGGCCAGGCAGGACATTGTCCACCGGTGGTGCCTGCGGGAGGCACACAGCATCATCAAGGACCACAGCCACCCAGCACGCAGACTGTTCTCCTTGTTACCCTCAGGCAGACGATACAGGAGCATAGCTGCACGCACCACCAGACTTAAGAACAGTTTTTACCATCAGGCCATCAGGCTTCTGAACTCATAAACACATCATATATGTTGCTTATTTTATTTATTATTGTCTTTTATCTACCAATGTCACTTTTGTCTTATCTTTTGTTACCTTAATTTTATCCATGTAATATCATTGCTGAGGTGACCCGTTGTCTTGTCAAACACATTTAATTGTGCCGTTGACCCTACATATGACAAATAAAACTGAACTAGATATCAACAACTGTGGTGCCGTAGTGGAAATGGTTGCGAGCGTCTCATTAATATTACCGATAGTCCGTTGTGGACCGACCACATTGAAGTGACAGCCGAGAAGGCACACCATGTCTCTACATCCTTAAGAAACTGGAAATTCGGCATGTCTCCAGAGACCCTCGTAAACTTCTACAAAGCATACCGTCGGGTTGTATCACAGCTTTGTTTGGGAACAGATCCGCCAAGACATTGCAGAGGGTTGTTTGCACAACCGAGACCATCGCAGAGGCCGACTCACCACCATTGACCCTATTGCAACTTAACCCTACCTTGGAGCCAAGCCCGGAGGGGGCTTCAATATCGGGAGCATCGATCGCCTCGACTGCCTGACTGCGGGAGAAGAAGCAGGGAAGAGATAAGACTTTTTTTACCTTCCACCACAGTGAGGGGGTGCCTGGAGGAGAGTCACTGTGATGGATGTTTGCGTTTAATTGTGTGTTTTGTTGCTTTTTTACTGTTTTGTCTGCATGGTAATGAAAGTTTTTGTCTAAACTTGTTTTTGAATGAAAAATAAAGAAATTCAATTCAATTCTATTCAAATACTTATCCCACCCTGGTGATTCCTTCTTTTCTCTGCTCCAATTTGGAAGAAGATACAGAAGTTTGTAATTGTGCACCACCAGACTCAGGAACAGCTTCTTCCCATCTGTTATCAAGCTTCTGAAATTGGTGCTTCCATCAGCTAGAGTAATGTTTGATTCACCTCAATCCCATTGCAGACATTGGACTATGAAACTGATGTGCTATAATGTTGACATTTATATTCTGCACCCTTTGGTCTACCTTGTACTTGAGTTTGATTTGATTGTATTTATGTATAGTAGTATATAATCTGATGACATGCAACGCCAAGCTTTTCACTGTACCTCGATACACATGACATTAACAAACCTTAAGCTAAACGTAAAATTCCCCACAGCACTGCCTGCAACATGATCAAATATCACATTTTGATTGAAACAAAACTCAATATCGTTAAAATAGGAACAAATACAACCCTTTAATTATAGTATGGTGTTTAATCCTTTAATGAAAAGCAGGTCCAATTATTAGTGTTTCAGAAGGAACTGCAGATGCTGGAAAATCGAAGGTAGATAAAAATGCTGGAGAAACTCAGCGGGTGAGGCAGCATCTATGGAGCGAAGGAAATAGGCAAAGTTTCGTGTCGAGACCCTTTTTCAGACTGATGTGAGGGTGGGGATGTGGGAAGAAGAAAGTAAGAGGCGGAGGGAGAGCTGGAAAGGGGAGGAGAACGCAGGGACTACCTGAAATTGGAGAAGTCAATGTTCATACTGCTGGGGTGTAAACTGCCCAAGCCAAATATGAGGTGCTGCTCCTCCAATTTACAGTGGTCCTCACTCTGGCCATGGAGGAGGTCCAGGATAGAAATGTCGGATTCAGAATGGGAGGGGGAGTTGAAGTGCTGAGCCACCGGGAGATCAGGTAGGTTAATGCAAACCGAGCGGAGGTGTTGGGCGAAGCGATCGCCAAGCCTACGCTTGGTCTCACCATAAATTGGATGTTGCCTCACCCGCTGAGTTTCTCCAGCATTTTTGGCCAATTATTAATGGGTTACTTTCAATGCCTCCATTACAATAGCAGATTCAAAGCATTGGGTTGGATAACGCTGAACAACACTAGCACGCAACAAAGGCTTTTCACTGTACTCAAAATAAATATGAAGTAAAAAAATGCAAAATGGTATCTACATAGGATTGGTGGCCCCAGTCAAACAAGTGTCACTGATCCCAAGACGTAAAGTTGAGGGTTTGTGTCTTCATCCTCTCTTTAGTACCTTCAATAGATAGACACAAAACCCTCGAATGAATCAGCGGGATAGGCCGCATCTCTGGAGAGAAGGAATGGGTGACGTTTCAGGCTGCGATCCTTCTTAGTACCTTCAGATCTGCTGACAACCGACATCCAGCTTATCTCCAACTATTGGCCAGGCATGAGCAGGACTCCAAGCGGAGCTGAGCCGTGAATAATCCACAACCATTGCTCCTTGCACTCCATCAGCTTGATTCACCCATTGATAAAATAAATATATTCAACTCATTAACTAAGGGAGTATGTTAAGTTATTTTATTATAGGTGGACATCCAAGCTTATTATTATAGATAGACACAAAATGCTGGAGTAACTCAGCGGGACAGGCAACATCTATGGATAGAAGGAATGGGTAACGTTTCAGGTCGAGACTCTTCTTCAATTAATATAGATTCAATTTGATAATCAGCTAGACATAGATCACAAGACCTACACCAACCCCAAACCAATTAGGAGCAGATGAGGGCATTCGATCCAATTTGTGGTCCCAGCCTCAAAGACAGATGTGTACAGCAATTCGTTCTTTCCACACACTATTAAAGCATGGAATAACCTCCACCAAGCCACTGTTGCCCAGCCAGATGCAACTAAATTTAAAGTGGCACTTTCTTCCCAACAACCCTCTCTGGCTAAACCCCTCCCTTCACCACCTCCAGTTTAAATTCCAGTTGGAATATTTTGGAGGACCAAGTAACCAAGAACCAAGAAGTAGCCAAGAACCAAGATAATGGAACACCTTCAATTCTTTCATTATCGGAGCACCTCTAGTATCTTGGTTTTAGTAACATAACAAAACCCTTCATTTTCTGGCACTTTCAAAACGTGAAATGCAACCTCGTATTCGGGTATTGTTATAGCAATGGTTCATTATTGCCACATGGACTGAGAAACAGTGGAAAAACTTAGTTATGCGTGCTATCCAGGCAGATCACACCACACATGCGAGCAATCATGTCACCCATGAGTTCAACAGTAAAGGAGAAAATGAAGTGCAGGATATGGTACAACTACATTTAACTAGGGCGGCACAGTGGTGCCAGAGTAGAGTTGCTGCCTCACAGCGCCAAAGACCTAGGCTCAATCCTGACTACGGGTTCTGTCTGCACGGCTTCTGGACGTGCTCCCTGTGACCGTCTGGATTCTCCCCGGATGCTCCAGTGTACCTATCACATTCCAAACACGTACTGGTTTAGGTTAATTGGCTTCTGTAAATTGTCCCTAGTGTGTAGGATAAAACTAATGATTCTTGGTTGGCATGCACTCGGTGGGCCGAAAGGCCTACTTCCATGCTGTATCTCTCATCTAAACTGCAGAAAAAGCGCAGAGTAAAAAGTGTAAGAACTGCAACAAAGTACATTGGAAGATTGGGAATACACACTTGGCAGATGATGATAGCTCCTTTCAAGAGTCTGCTAACAGCGGGGAAGAAGTCGTCTCTAAATTTGGTGGCATGTGTCTTCATGCTTTTGTATCTTTGGCCCGACGGCTGAGGGGACAAGAGAGAAAAACTGGGACATAGGCAGTTCCTGATTATGTTGGCCGTTTTGATGAGGCAACGTGGTGGGGGTTGGGGGGAGCGTGTGTGGCCGGTTCGCATCTTGGTTCATCCAATTGATAAATTGCTGGTTTGCACGATGGACTGGGCTGTGTCCACAGATCCCTGCAGTTTCCTATGATCTTCGGCAGAGCATGTCATACCAAGCTTTCTTGCTTCTTGATAGGAAACATTCCATGGTTCTTGGTTCTTGGTCCTCCGAAATATGCCAAATGGAATTTAAACTGGAGGTGGCAGAGGGTGGATCTGAAGAAATTGGTTTGAGACAATGGGGCATGTCAAATGGCCTTATTCTTCTGAGGAAGTTGGTGTGCTTTTTGGCTATATCATCAATGTGGTTGGACCAGGTCAAATTGTTGCTGATATTTATATATAAAAACTTAAAGCTCTCAACCATCTCAACCTCATTAATACAGGTGTGTTCCATCAGGCTACCTGAAGTTGATAACAAGCTCCTTCTTTTGCTGGCATTGAGTAGGCATGTTACAAAACTTACCTTGAGCAGCGCTGCAGTTCTGCCGCTCCCCGTGTGCGTGACTTTGGCGCCTTTCAGAGGGGGGCGGGCTTAAAGTGCCGTTTTTCTGCAGACTGGGAAAATCGATCCATGTCGGGCGATTTTGTTGCGGAAGAAAAATCGCTCCGACATTTCATTCATGAAGGTATTTTTAAAATACGGTAGATTTTGCGTAGGGGAGAAAAAAAGGTACACAGTTTATTTTTATATTAAAAGTTGGTTTTTATGGAGGCTTTAATCATATTTTCATGTTGCGAAATGGGGTCCAAAAAAAATGTATGAACCAACAGTATTTTTCCTCCCGACTTCACCGCAAACCGCAATGTTCCAATCCACTGCATTCCACTAAAACCCATTCGCTAGTTGATTTAAATGGCCATTAACTTACAGGCAGTAAACACTAAATTCCTTCCATTTGGCCCAGAAATACATGAAAATGAGATTTTAAAATTATGTTATATTGTGGATTATTGTGTGAATGTTATTTGGACACTTAGGCAATTAAAAAAAAGTTTATCTTTTCTTAAGAAATGGATAGATGTTTAGATCTACTCATTGAATTTTGTAATTAGCTACAATTAGATAACAACTAATTATATGCTTTAATTTCAGGTCATTCAAGTAAGATTGTTTCATATTTGTTTCAGAATGCTTCAATCTATAATAACTGAAAATTTCATTGAGTTCTCTTAATTTTTATGAAAGTTATGGGCTTTTAATGGTTCTAGATCACAGCTTTTGAGTTAAGTCAATTGAAAGGCAATGGGGAACAAGATGCTAATTTCCGAGTATGAAAATGGTCATAACTTTCTTAATACTGAAGATATGAAAGTGAATTAGGTGTCAAATTAAACTTCTTTTTATGCTTTATCTGATGGGATAAATTGCAGACTTGATTTTTAAAATTGCAAAATTTTGTAACATTGCTACATTGAGGGAGAGGGTATTAGTTTAGCTTAGTTTAGAGATACAGCACAGAAACAGGGCCTTCAGCCCACCGAGTCTGCGCGGACCAGCGATTCCCACAGACTAACACTATTCTACACACACTAGCAATAATTTACATTTATAGCACACCAATTAGCCTACAAACCTGTACGTCTTTGCAGTGTGGGAGGAAATAGAAGATCTCGGAGAAAACCCACACAGGTTACGGGTTGATCGTACAAACTCCGTACAGACAGCACCCGTAGTCAGGTTCGAACCCGGGTCTCTGACGCTGTAAGGCAGCAACTCCCCCGCCTCGCCACCGTGCTGTCCCAGTTTTCCATCTCCTTCCTGTATGCAGCTTATCATTGTTCGTGTTCCGGGCCACTATGGTATATCATCTGCAAACTTGCAAATGGAGTTAGAGCAGAATTTGGCCACACAGCCGTGAGAGTATTGGGAGTATTATAAGGGGTTGAGAATGCATCTATGCAGAGCACTGGTGTTGATAATTATCGCGGAGGATATTTTGCTGCTAACCTCACGGATTGTGGTCTATGGGTCGGGACGTCATGGGTCAAGTTGTAGAGAGGGGGTGCTAACTCCACGCTCCAGGGGTTCGGAGATGAGTTTAGTTGGAATTGTGCTGTTGATGGCAGAGCTTTAGCCAATAATTACGATGGAGACTTTTCCATTATCTCGATGTTCCAGACATTAGTGTAGAGCCCGGGAGAAGGCATCGCCCAGGGACCTGTTTTTATTGTATGTAAACTGCAGTGGATCTAAACTGTCTGGGAGTTGATAAACTGGCTGGAGTTGATATACAAAATGAACAGCCAAAATGAAGCCAAGGACTTCATGATGGTGGATGTCAGACCCACTGGACGATGGTCATTAATGCACGCAATCCTGTTTTCGCTTGGGAACTGGAAAGGTTGTGGTCTTCTTAAAGCAGATGTGAATCACAGATTGGCGTTGGCAGAGGTTAAAGAGGTCTGTGAATACTCCTTGCTCCTTGCTCAGGCTCTGAATACATTGGGGACTATCCAGATGTGCCACTTTCTGAGGGTACACTCTCATAAAGACTGATGTGACGATTGTGACATAACTGCGGGTACTGGCGCACTCAAGGATCTCAAACGAGGTGACATAATTTCACTGAATCCCTGTTTAAAATGAGCACAGAATGCATTCATCTCATCAGGGAGGGACGTGTTGTTGCGAACTATAAACCGCAATTTCACTTTGTAATTCGTCACAGAGTCATAGATCTATCCAGCCTGGAAACAAGCCTTTAGCCCATCTTGTCCACGATGACCAAGCTGGCATATTGGGTCAGTTCTACTTTTCGTTCAGTTTATTGTCACGTGTACCGAGATACAGTGACAAGCTTTTGTTGCATGCTATCCAGTCAGCAGAAAGACAATACATGATTACAATCGAGCCATTTCCGGCATGCAGATACCTGATAAGGGAATAATGTTTAGTGTAAGATTAAGCCAGCAATGTTCGATCAAGTGTGCAGGAAGAAACTGCAGATGCTGGTTTACACCGAAGATGAACACAAAATGTTGGAGTAACTCAGCGGGACAGGCAGCATCTCTGGATTGTAGGAAGGAACTGCAGATGCTGAAGAAGGGCCTCGACCCGAAACGTCACCCATTCCTTCTATCCAGAGATGCTGCCTGTCCCGCTGAGTTACTCGAGCATTTTGTGTCTAAGTCTGATCAAGGATAGTCCGAGGGTCACCAATGACCTGCATTTGTCCCAAAGCCCACTCAACCATTTCTATCTATATATATATATATATATCTGTCCAACAAGCTTGCAAGCCTTGCCACACTCATTGGGTTTATGCTGAGGATCTAGCTTGGTGCAGAATTATCTCTTGGTGTCTCGGGTTACTTCGCAAAGGCTATACCTAGATGACCTTCCCAGGTCGGGATCATCTGACCTGAACGCCACAGATAGAGTGATAGCCATGGAGCAGAGAAATGGTATTGATCACTGATACGATGAGGAGATTAGGTGCAGACATTTACTGGGCTCAGAAGAATGAGGATTGAGCTTCTTGAAAGCTAGAAGCCATCGATCAGTAGAGATATTTATATTCATGTGACAAATTCATTGAAGTTAAAGCAACATGATAGGGCAGCTGTACCTCATTGCTTGCAATTCCTGTACACTGTGAAAACTCCACAATGCGTTGTTTGTCCTGAATATGCACATGTGCTAGAAATGTTTCACTTCCTACTCTGCCAGATGTGAGAATCGATGGCTTAGGGAAGAAAAGGGTTGAGGCTAGAATTTCAGGAGCGTAGGGGAAAAGGTTTAAAGCACTACTTCACACACAGTGGTATCCTGCCAGCTCCCACTTCTCTGAACAGTAATAGGATGAGCAGGTTAATGGGTGCGTGCACGAGATATGGCTTTGGTTTCCACGGGGATGGGAATTAGCTCCAGGACAGGAGAGACAAACTGGTTGCATCTCAACAGGTGTGGCTAATGTCCAACGTGATAATAAGAATCGCAGAGGTGGAATGAAATTAATTTGGCCGCAGAATGGACACCAGGATGAAATACTAAAAATTGCACCGAGAATAGGAAAAGTCAGGTGCCATTAAAATGAAAGAATCAGAATTAAGTGGGGGTCACATAAGAGACAAACTTGAGGCAGTCTGAAAGGGTTTGGAGTTCAGCTATGTAAATACACACAGATGCAACTGGTGATTCCAAATGCAACTGGTGAGTTGAAGCTATCCACCAGCTTCATACTGTTCTGTGCAATACAACTCCACACATAGCCAGCACTCTCCTTAATTAGGATTAACACTTAATATTGAGAGGCTGCATCATACCCTCATATCTTTTTATGACTCCATGCCTCAAACAAACAACACAGCTTCCGTGTGTTACCAGTTAGTCAACTAGGCCAGTTTAGTGTCGTTTAGTGTCGTTTAGTTTAGAGAAACAGTTTTGAAACAGGCCCTTTGGTCCACCGAGTCCACACTGACCGACAATCCTCCCGTTCACACCAGTCCTACTTTTCCCCACTCCCTATACAATATAGGCAGTTTACAGAGGCCAATTAACCTGACAAATGTGATGTATTGTGACAATAAACTGACCTTGAAACCTTGAAACCTACAAGCCTGCACGTCTTTGGGATGTGGGAGGAAACCGGAGCATCTGGAGGAAACAAACAGGTTGGGGACTGTTCAGATGGGACAGACTCCACATGAACCCGGCTGGGACCAGGATCCTGGCAAACCCTATAACCAGGGCTGTTGGTAGAGGTTTAAGCTAAATAGTGGGGGGTGGGGGGGGGGGGGGGGGGGTCAACAAATTGTAAGTGTATGGCTGAAGTTAAAGGAAAGGAGAGTGCAGGAGAAGTTACGGAAGTAATAGGATGGAAGATTTAAGAAGCGATAAGAGAATAAGAGAGTTAGGGCGGCAAGGTGGCACAGTGGTAGAGTTGCTGCCTTACAGCACCAGAGACGTGGGTTCGATCCTGACTGGGGTAGGGGTACTGTCTGTACGGAGTTTGTACCGGGTGCTCCAGTTTCCTCCCACACTCCAAAGCTGTGCGGGTTTGTAGGTTAATTGGCATCGTAAAATTGTAACTTGACCCTAGTGCATGTAGGATAGTGCTAGTCCATGCAGACTCGCCTGGGCCGAAGGGCCTGTTTCCGCGCTGCATCTTTAACTAAACTAAACTAAAACTAGGTAAAGGTCAGGTAAAGGTGGCACTAATGTGAGAAGAGGGAAGTGAATACTGAAGTAAAGGTGTTATATTTGAATGCCCGTAGTATAAAAGGAACAAAGTGGATAGGCTGGTGACACATTGGACATTTGCAGGGATGACGTTGTGGCCATTCCAGAGACATGGCTGAGAGGATCTGAGCAGGTAGTTGAATATCTAAGTTACACGTCCTATCAAGAGTATAGGCAGGTGGGCAGAGGGGTGGGGTTGTTCTGCTGGTAAGGAATCAAATTCAGTCCTTAGCAAGGGATTACATTTTAGGGTCTTTATACCGTTGCAGTTTCTCAGCTCCACCCACTAGAATCCTTGTGGGTACAGCTAAAAAACTGCATGGTAAAAAGACCCTGATGGGAGCTATTTACAGGGTCCCGAACTGTAGCCAGCATATAGGATACAAATTATTTCAGGAGATGTAACAATCGGCATGTAACAAAAGCATGTAGCAAAAGCTGTGGTCATGGGGGATTTCAAATGCAGGTAGACTGGGAAAATCAGGTTGGGACTGGATCCCAAGGAAATTTGTAGAGTGCCTCCGAATTGGTTTCTTAGATAGACACAACAAACTGGAGTAACTCAGCGGGTCAGACAGCATCCCTGGAGAAAAGGAATAGGCGATGTTTTGGGTCAAGACCCATCAGACTGAGAGTCAGGGGAAAGGGGAACGAGAGATATAGATGGTGATTTGGAGAGATATAGAACAAATGGATGAAAGATATGGTAAAAGAGACAGGCTATTGCTATCTGTGGGTTAGGTTAGAGGAAGAAAGATTCTAAGAGCAGATTGAGGCTACTGTGGCTGACAAGGGAAGTCAAAGACAGTACAAAACTAAAACAGAAGGCAAAGATTAGTGGGAAGATGGAGGATTGGGGAGCTTTTAAAAAACAACCGAAGGTAACTAAAAGGCAATATGGGAAAAAAAGATGAAATATGAAAGTAAGCTAGCCAATAATATAAAAGAAGATAGCAAAAGTTTCCAGATATATAAAGAGTAAGAAAGAGGCAAGCGTGGACGTTGGGCCGCTGGAAAAGGATGCAGGAGAAGTGATAATGGGGAATACAGAACTGGCAGAGGAACTGAATATGGTTTTCGCATCAGTCTTCACGGTGGAAGACACTAGCTCTGTGCTGGAAATTCAGGAGAGTTAGGGGGTGGAAGTTAGTGGAGTGGATATTATTGAAGAGAAGGTACTTGGGAAACTGATAGGGCTGAATGTGGATAGGTCACCTGGACCGGATGGACTGCACCCCAGGGTTTTGAAAGAGGTAGCTTTAGACTAAAGGGCCTGTCCCACTTTCCCAAGTTACTCACCAACTTTCCCGAGTTTTCCCCTTGATTTGAACTCGGAGAATTACCGTTCGTAGGTGCTCGGGGCTATTTTTTTTACTCGTGGACATTTTTCAACATGTTGAAAAAACGTCCCAACTTACCTGATGCCCCGAGTTCCTACGGCTGGCATTACGAGCCGCTACAAAACATCTACGGACTCCTACGGACTCGCTATGGACATTCCCCGAGTTCGAATCAAGGGGAAAACTCGGGAGAGTTCGTGAGTAACTCGGGAAAGTGGGACAGGGCCTTTAGACATTGTGGAGGCATTAGGGGAAGGGTGGACCCAGCGAGGGTGGCAACACAGAATGCTGGAGGACCGGAGGGTGGGGTTGCTGCCATGTGCGGCGGCAGGCAGTAGATAGGGACTGTTCGGCGCCAAAACGTGGCGACGCTTGTGTACTGCCTAGGCGAGGTCAGCTACATGGTTTTACCAGGTTGTATGCGATGCAAAGCATTTCATTGCACCTCGGTACATGTGACAATTAAGTACCATTCAATTATTGAATAATTATTGAATAAAAGACCCCACACATCTCCATCACGGTCTGTTCACTCTGCTGCCCTCGGGAAAAAGATATTGCAGCATAAGGAGCAGAACATCAAGGTTCTGCAACAGCTTCTTCCCACGAGCCATCAGACTCCTGAATGCCATGTAATGGGCCGCCACCATTGTCTATTTATCCTTTTATCCTTTTTATCCATTTTATCCATGTCTATCCTTCTGTTAATTTATCGTGTTGCACAGGGAGCCAAATGCAACGTAATTTTGTTTGGAACTGCATATATCAATGTATTTCTAAATGACAATAAAGTTTGTTTGACTTGACTTGACTTGACTAATTGAATGGTACTGTGTGCCTGCCTCAGGCAAAGTCATCACAAGGCCATTCCTAAATGCCCCTCCATTATAGTTGAGGGCTTTGCCCAAATCACCCATTGGATTCATTCTGTCTAGAAGTGCATGAGCCAGCCTTGCTTGATACCATTGCCTCAATAATCTTACCTGTCACAGTGTTGCACCTCATTTCCAACAAATATCCTACTAGGATGGAGCCAATATGCAGGACAGATGGAAAAATATTTAGCCTACATCATGTCCACTTCAAAAGCAAGGTGATACAATGTTGATAGTTGAGCAACGGTATGCAAGCAACACAATAGACAATACCCGAGCATATGGACAATTGGAAGGAGAGCTCTGAATTAATATGGACTCTTTCATGAAAACATCAAAAACTGGCCAACACTCAATATGTGTAAACCAGAGTCCATGAATGAAACTGCTCTCGCTGTACAACACTGCCCCCTAACAACAAGTTCCATGATGCAGCCTGGACAATGTTCCCCATAGCTCAGGAGCCACTTTTCAGTGAAGGCAAGCATTAATGATGAAATTTACCTATACCTTCTGAGGTCAAAATCGCCTTTGGCGGTCTGGGGCACAGAGTATTTGATGATCAAGATTGCAAACCCTGTAAAAATCACACTGTCCAATAATCAGTGGTAATTCCTGCTCTTGTGAATGTTCTCTCCATGTCCTCTCATCAACCAAGTTCCAGCATCAAGACTATAATTACACACAGTTGGTTCCAATGGAGGCCACGTATTTTGCAGACCCATATCAGACTCCAGAAGAAGGCACTCTGTTTGGAGTTCCATCGCATCAAATGGGCGGCATGGTGGTGCAGCGGTAGAGTTGCTGCCTTACAGTGCTCTCAGTGCCAGAGACGCGGGTTCAATCCCAACCAAGGGTGCTGTCTGTACGGAGTTTGTGTGTTCTCCCCATGACCCCGTGAGTTTTCTTCGAGATCTTCAGTTTACTCCCACACTCCAAAGACGTGTAGGTTTATAGGTTAATTGACTTGGTAAGAATACTAATTGTCCCTAGTGTGTGCAGGGCAGTGTCAATGTACGGGGATCGCTGGTCAGTGCAGACTCGTTGGGCCAAAGGGCCTATTTCCGCGCTGTGCCTCTAAACTAAACTAAACTAAAAGATGTACAGAAGAAATTATGAAACTATGTTGTCTTGGCTTCTTTGAGAAACGCTAGCCTTCACACTGACTGAAGGGAAGCACTGGCCCACAACCGCTCAGGCACGAGAACCATCATTCAGGATAATGGCGAGAACGCTGATTCCCTCGCTGAGGAACGCTGGGACTGTGGAAGGGTGAACCAGTCAGAAACTACTCATCTGTCTGCTTCATCCAACGCCTCCTCACCCATTTGTGGCAAGGCTGTAGGGCCCTCATTGGCTGGAGAAGTGGTTAAGGAAGCCAGGAAACTGGAATGAAAGCAAGCCATCTTCCATCTGAGGAGGGGGAAAGGAGGGGAAGAGGGATAGGGAATTGTTAGCTTTGTGCTTTATCTTGCTTTTCCCATTACTGATCCTACTAAAATCTTGCTTCTTGCCTCCTTGGTCTTCAGGGCACCTTGATTATCCTCTTCAAATGGTCTTTTCTCTTGTCCATTCTCCTTCTGAATTATACTAAAGCCCCGAGCACAGCTTGCTTTTACAAATCGGACTGTATCATTGGTTAAGTCTGGATGAGCAGATTTGGTGCTATTGTTGAGCCAGTATTTTTTAAGTTTGGATTAGATGTTATAGGTCAGTTGTGGCTCATTTGGCAACAATTTACTAAATCCCTAAGAGTTTGCTCAGGAGCCATTCAGCCCCGTGAGAATCTTCTCCCATTTTACAAAGTGCTGCCTGATCTTGAACCTAATCCCATCTATGGTAAATTTGCCGCATTTTCTTTCATAACTTTAGTTTAAAATATCTGCCACTTGCTGTTTTAAAATGAACAATTGACCTCACATCAATTTTCATTTGCAGAAGGGCGGCACAGTGCCGTAGTGGTAGAGAAGATACTGCCTTACAGCACCAGAGACCCGGGTTCGATCCTCACTATGGGTGATTTTTGTACACAGTTTGTACGTTCTCCCCGTGACCTGCTTTGAATTTTCTCCGGGCACTCTGGCTTCCTCCCACACTCCAAAGACGTACAGTTTTGTAGGTTAATTGGTTTGGTATAGTTGTAAATTGTCCCTAGTGTGTGTGGGATAGTGTTAATGTGCAGGGATCACTGGTCGATGGGGACTCGGTGGGCCGAAGAGCCTGTTACCGCGCTGTATCTGTAAACTAAACTAAACTAAACTGAACTAAAGTGAGTCCCAAATACATGAAGGGTTTAACGTTGCCTATTTCCTTCGCTCCATAGATGCTGCTGCACCCGCTGAGTTTCTCCAGCACTTTTGTCCACCTGTACACTTTCTAACTTTGCTCCTGAAAGGGATTAGTTCTTGGCCATCAATTGTTTTCTCTTTATATTAATGGCCTGGTGGAAAGAAGGAAATGTAAAGTTTCCATGTAGGCCAATGATACAAAAACAGGTGGAAGGCCATGCTATGATCAGCACATCGTGATTCTGCAACAGGATATTGATGGATTGAGTTTAGCTTCGTTTAGAGACACGATATTTATTTCACGACCATGAAACCGGAATATGTAGAATTAAATCAAAAATTAACTCAAAAACTTAGCGGTTCAGACGGCATCACAGACAAGGGAAAATGAATACATTTTATGTCAAAGGCTTTCCATCAAAACTGGCAAAGACCAAACATAATTTATTTTTAAGTTGCAGAGGGATGAACCAGTGCAGAGGATGTCCTTGATTGGACTTTACTGGAGTTATCTTGCACTAAATGTTATTCCCTTATCATGTATCTATACATGGTAATGGTTCCATTGTAATCATGTATAGTCTTTCTGCTGACTCATTAGCAGGCAACAAAAGGTTTTCACTGTACCTCGGTACACGTGCCAATAAACTAAACTGAACTGGGTTAGAACAAAGGATAGGGTATCTGATAGGAAGAGACCAGAATTGCCATGGTGATAAATTGCTGATTAAGCCATCTATTTTACAGTTAATGAGGACCGAGGACAGAAGCAGGATCATATGAAAACTGCCACTTGCAAGTCAGAGCTGTAAGAACACCCAGCAGATCATGGGAGAGAATAAAAACTGAGCTAATATTACAGATAAAGACCTACTGTACTAATGGCCAGTTGCATGGTAAAGCAAGTTACCTGAAACATGTGTTTGAGTCCAGAAGGCTGTGATGGCCCAGATGTAAGAGGAGTCGTTTAGTTTAGTTTAGTTTAGAGATACAGTGCGGAAAAAGGCCCTTCGGCCCATGGTGCCGGCCACCGATCCCTGTAAATTAACACTAGCGACAATTTGTAATTAATTAATTATACCAAGCCAATTAACTTACAAACCTGTATGTCTTTGGAGTGTGGGAAGAAACCAGAACTCCCCGGAGAAAACCCATGCAGGTCACGGGGAGAACGTACAAACTCCATACAGGCAGCACCCATAGTCAGGATCGAACCCGGGTCTCTGGGGCCGTAAGGCAGCGACTCTACCGCTGCGCCACCGTACTGCCTGTGTGGAGTCATTGTTCCTTAAGATTAACAGGGCCTTTTTAGCACTGGACATCACGCAGAGAGGCATCTATGTGTGTACTCTGTGCATCTATGTGTTAACATCACGCGGCAGAGTCTGGTCTTCTGCCTTCCTGGACCTCATTTTCACTGGACCATATGATATGCCCTTCCTCTCAGACGCAAGTTCCAGTGTTGAGCTGAACATGGTGCAACAGAGCCCTCTGCTGATCAAAGTACAGCTGGTGCTTCCAGTCTCAGGAATGGTGTAACTCAGGCAGCATCTCCGGAGAGAAGGAATGGTGACGTTTCGGGTCGAGACCCTTCTTCAGATTAGCATCTTAAGGCTTGAAAGGCTTTAAAAACGTTTGTATTCATTACAAAAACGTTTGTATCCAAAAAGGCAGAGCTGTAGACATTGTACATATGGATTTCAGAAAAACATTCAACAAGGTTCTGCATGGTAGGCTGCTCTCGAAGGTTAGATTCCATGAGATTCAAGGAGAGAAAGCTGAGTGGATAGAAAATTGGCTTCATGAAAGGAAGCAAAGGGTGATGGTGGAAGGTTGCTTTTCGGACTGGAGGCCTGTGACTGGTGGTGTGCCTCAGGCTGGTTCGGTGCTGGGCCCATTGCTGTTTATCATCTATATCAATGATTTGGATGAAAACGTACATGGCATGGTTAGCAAGTTTGCAGATGACACTTAAGTGCGTGGTATTGTCGATAGTGAAGAATGTTTTGTCAGAAATTGCAGCAGGATCTTGATCGATTGGCCAGGTGGGCTGAGGAATGGTTGATGGAATTTAATGCTGAGAAATGTGAGGTGTTGCATTTTGGAAAGACTACCATGTGCAGGACCTAAACATTGAAAGGTCAGCCTCTGGGGGGGGGAGGGTTGTAGAGCAGAGGGATCTATGAGTGCAGGTACACAGTTCATTGACAATAATAGCACCATAGGTAGATGGGGTGGTCAAAACAGCTTTTGGCACATTGGCTTTCTTCAGTCAGAGTATTCAGTATAAAAATAGGGAGGTCACGTTGCAGTTGTATAAGACAATGGTGAGGCTGCATTTAGAGTATTGTGTTCAGTTTTTGGCACCATGTTATAGGAAAGATGTTGTCAAGCTGGAAATGTTGCAGAGAAGGTTTTCGAGGACCCTATGGCCTGAGCTTTAGGGGGAGCTTGAGTAGGCTAGGACTGCAGGAGGGCAGGAGGATGAGGGGTGACCTTATAGAGGTGTACAAAATCATGATAGATCAGATAGATGCCAGAATTTCTTGCCCAAAGTAGAGGAATCGAGAGCCAGAGGACATAGGCTTAAGGTGAGGGTGGTAAGATTTAATAGGAACCTAAAGGGTAACTTTTTCACACAAAGGGTGGTGAGTATATGGAACAAGCTTCTGGAGGAGGTTGTTGAGATAGGCACTATCACACCATTTAAAAAACATTTAGACAGGTTCATGAATAAGACAGGTTTAGAGGGATATGGGCCAAATGCTGGCAGGTGGGACCAGCGTAGATGGGACAGGTTGGTTGATGTGGACACATTGGGGTGAAGGGTCTGTTTCGATGCTTTGTGAATGGATGATTATGGTTATGACTACTTCTAGGTAACATGTGGCCTTGCAGGATAGACATAGACCCTACGACCCAAAGAATCCATGGTAACCACAGACCACCCTGTTACACTAATCCCACCATAATCGTCATATATTATCAACTCACCCCTGATGCTACCAGTTACCTATATACCAAGGGGAATTCATCTCCCAATTTACACATCTTGATGTGGAAGGAATCTGGGGCACCTGAGAGAAACCCATACAGTCACAGAGGGAATGTGAAAACTCCAAACAGAACAGCTCCCAATACCAGATTGAACCGGGGTCTTTGTGGCTTTAACACAAGAATATTCCCCAGGATACCATGCCTGTTAACATACTCTTAAAAAACATTCATTCTTTCTCGGCAGGACCCTCGCTCGAGGCTGAGTTCATGTTATACAAGTGAGGTAACACGGAAAATGGAGACCAGCACCTCATGTTCTGCTTGGGGAGCTAACAACCCAACAGCATGAACATAGAATTCTCCAATTTTAATTAATACCCATCCTAACCCCTTCCCCCTTCCTGTGCCCTCATCTCCTACTATTATTCACACTTATTTCTCCCGTAACCTGATCCTTTCCTCTCCTTCGTACTGACCTCCTATCCCCAAGTTCCTCATTTCCCTTTCATTCCCCCCATTTTCCTACCTCCAATCCCCCCTGCCCCCTTCCACCTATATCCCTCCCTTTGGTTTTGTATTTCACTCCTCTTCTCACCTTTCGTGACACCTTTTTGTCTCCATTTCATGTCTCTCATTTATCACATACTTCAACCATTTGCCAATCAAACCGCCTAACCTGTATCCACCAACAGGATCCCATCACTAGCCATATCTCCCCATCTCCACTTTCCGCAGAGACCGTTCCCTCCACAGCTCCCTGATTAACTCATCACTTCCCACCCAAACCACCCCCTCCCCAGGTACCTTCCCCTGCAACTTCAGGAGATGCAACATCTGTCCCAATACCTCCTCCCTCCATTCTGTCAAGGGATGCCGACAGTCCTTTCAGGTGAGGCAGAGGTTCACTTGCACCTCCTCCAACCTCATCTACTGTATCTGCTGTTCCAGGTGTGGACTCCTATACAGTGCATTCAGAAAATATTCAGACCCTTTCACTCTTTCCACATTTTGTTATGTTACAGCCTTATTCTAAATTGGATTAAATTATTTTTTAAATTATCATCAATCTACACACAATACCCAATAATAAAAAAGCTAAAACAGATGTTTGGATACTTTTGCAAAGTAATTAAAAAGAATAACTGAAATATCACATTTACATAAGTATTCAGACCCTTTACTCAGTACTTTATTGAGACACCTTTGGCAGCGATTACAGTCTCAAGTCTTCTTGATATGACGCTACAAGCTTGGCACACTTGTATTTGGGTAATTTCTCCCATTCTTCTCTGCAGATCCTCTCAAGCTCTGTCAGGTTGTATGGGGAGTGTCGATGCACAGCTATTTTCAGGTCCCTCCAGAGATGTTCGATCAGGTTCAAGTCCAGGATCTGGCTGGGCCACTCAAGGACATTCACAGACTTGCCACAAAGCCACTCCTGCGTTGTCTTGTCTGTGTGCTTAGGGTCGTTGTCCTGTTGGAAGGTGAACCTCCGCCCCAGTCCGAGGTCCAGAACGCTCTGGAGCAGGTTTTCATCAAGGATCTCTCTGTACTTTGCTCCGTTCATCTTTCCCTCAATCCTGACTAGTCTCCCAGTTCCTGCCGCTGAAAAATATCCCCACAGCATGATGCTGCCACCACCATGCTTCACCGTAGGTATGGTATTGGCCAGGTGATGAGCGGTGCCTGGTTTCCTCCAGACGTGACATTTGGCATTCAGGCCAAAGAGTTCAATCTTGGTTACATCAGACCAGAGAATCTTGTTTCTCATGCCTTTTGTCAAACTCCAAGCGGGCTGAGATGTGCTGTTTACTGAGGAGTGACTTCCGTCTAGCCACTCTACCATAAAGGCCTGATTGGTGGAGTGCTGCAGATATAGTTGTCCTTCTGGAAGGTTCTCCCATCACCACAGAGAAACTCTGGAGCTCTGTCAGAGTGACCATCGGGTTCCTCGTCACCTCCCTGACCAAGGCCCTTCTCCCCCGTTTGCTCAGTTTGCCCGGGCAGCCAGCTCTATGAAGAGTCCTGGTGGTTCCAAAGTTCTTCCATTTAAGAATGACGAAGGCCACTTTGGGACCTGCAATGCTGCGGAAATTGTTTTATGCCCTTCCCCAGATCTGTGTCTCGACACAATCCTGTCTCGGAAGTCTACGGACAATTCCTTCGTCTTCATGGCTTGGTTTTTGCTCTGACATGCACTGTCAACTGTGGGACCTTATATAGACAGGTGTGTGCCTTTCCAAATCATGTCCAATCAATTTAATTTACCACTGGTGGAGTCCAATCAAGTTGTAGAAACATCTCAAGGATAATCAATGGAAACAGGATGAACCTAAGCTCAATTTTGAGTGTCAGAGCAAAGGGTCTGAATACTTATGTAAATGTGATATTTCAGTTATTTATTTTTAATTACTTTGCAAAAATTTCTAAATACCTGTTTTCGCTTCTGCATTCTGGGGTATTGTGTGTAGATTTGATGATAAAAAAAATGAATTGAATCCATTTAAAAATAAGGCTGTAACGTAACAAAATGTGGAAAAGGTGAAGGGGTCTGAATACTTTCTGAATGCACTGTATATCGGCGAGATGAAGCACAGACTAGGTAATCCTTTCACTGAACAATTTCGCACAGTCCCTCTTAGCCTATATGATCTCCCAGTTGCTCAATACTTTAACTCCCCTTCTCATAACTATACTGACCTTTTAGTCCTGGGTCTCTTCCACTGTCAGAGTGAGGCCAAATGGAAATTGGAGGAACAGCACCTCATATTTCGCCTGGGCAGCTTGCACCCCAGTGGTATGAATATTGATTTCTCTAACTTCAAGTAAGCCTTGCATCCCCACTCTCTCTGTCCCTCCCCACTCTGGTCGTCGTACTAGTTTCACTGTCATCCTGTTGAGTTCCTTTGTGTGTATTACCTGTCCCTATACCTCCTCCCTCGATTCTCATCTTCCCCACAAACAACAATGGATCATTGTGGGCTCCACCTTTCCATGATCATCATTGCCGGCTTTGATCTGTCTTTCTACATACCTTTCATTAATTTGTTCTATGTACCTTTTAATATCTCTTGGGTTCCCTCTCCCCTGACTCTCAGTCTGAGGAAGGGTCTTGACCCAAAATGTCACCTATGCTGCCTGACTTGCTGAGTTACTCCAGCTTTTTGTGCCAATCTTCCACCTATCACTCACCCAGCTTTGTCCCATCCCCACATCTCTCTTCCTAATATAATCAGTCTGAAGAGGGTATCCCGACCTGAAACATCGCCTGTCCAGTCCCTTCACAGTTGCTGCCCGACTGTTGAATTAATCTAGCATTTTGCATTTTGCTCAAGATTCCAGCTTCTGCGGTTTCTTGTGTCTACATATCATAAATGTCCAGCGGTCCAGGCATCTGGAGCAACACAAACACTGTCTGAAACCCTGTGTCTGTCTTTTCAACCAAACCCACTTTCCAAGCATGGGATAATGGGACCGTCCTTCAAAAACATCTTGTTCATGTGAATCATCGTCAATTATCTCACAATTCAACCACAAACATAAAGAACCTTTTGAAAATATGCTGTGCTCGGGTGAATAACATTAGGAGATTTTTCCAGCCAGCAGGAAGAAGGGTCTCGACCCGAAACGTTGCCTATCTCCTTCACTCCTTAGATGCTGCTGCACCCGCTGAGTTTCTCCAGCTTTTTGTGTACCCTCGATTCTCCAGCATCTGCAGTTGCTTCTTTAACGCAACAGTTCTCTCTGCCGTTCCATCTGAGTTTGGATCATTATATTTACGGGAGATCAATGATTTTATATAAATATCTACATCTATATATCTCGATATTAGGTAGATAAATACAATGCATTTAAACAAAACAGAAACATGAGTTTTTACATTGTTTCCGGTACCTTCATGTTTTGTGCACAAATATGCTCATTCCCATTTTGTCAAGAGTGAATTTTTTTTCTCCACTAAGTGTTGTATCAGAGTAACTGTATAGCTGGGATTTTACACATAGCAAGGCATAGCATACTCCCTCTGTAGTAAATCATTAAAAGAACGTCTAGGCAAAAGGACACAATGATGGTGAAATGTTGGAAGGAACTGCAGATGCTGGTTTAAGCCGAAGATAGACACAAAAAAGCTGGAGTAACTCAGTGGGTCAGTCAGCATCTCTGGGGAAAAGGAATAGGTAACGTTTTGGGTCATGGTCCTTCTTCATCTGACGAAGAGTCTCGACCTGAAACGTCAGTCCGAAGAACAGTCTCGATCAGAAATGCCACCTATTCCTTTTCTCCAGATATGCCGACTGACATGCAGAGCTACTCCAGCTTTTTGTATCTATCTTCGATAGTAATATGTAGGTATGTTACAAAACTTACCTTTAGCGGTGCTGCAGTTCTGTCACTGGCCGTGTGCGCGACTTTGGCGCCTTTAAGGGGGGGTTGAAATGCGGTTTTCTCCTTGCAATCCGGAGCTTTATTTTCTCGGAGTGCAATCTATTTTCGGAGATTCGTTCCGACTGCCGGTAAGTCCGTTTTTTTAAATAAATCGTCCGACTATTTCATTGCTGCAGTAAAATAAAAATTAGCTCCTAATGCCGTGAACGCTGACAACGGGGACCGATTTTACGTAGGGGACAAGTAAGTGAAAGCTGTTTATTTTTACATATAAACTTGCTTTTTTAGGGGACTTTAGTCAATATTTCAAGTTGTGAAACGGTGATTTAGCCCCCATATGAACTGTCAGAATTTTTCCTGCTGATATGGGGTTTAAATTCACCGCAACCGCAACGTTCCAATACAGCGCATTCCATAAAATCCCACTCGCAAGCTGTTTAAAATGCCCATTAATTTACAGGCATTAAACACTGAATTCCTTCAATTTGGCCAATAAATTAATGACAATTAGATTAAAAAATCATGTTTTATTGTGAATTATTGTGTGACTGTTAATTGGACACTAAGGCTTTAAATTTTTTTTAAAAATGTTCTTAACAAATTGATAAATGTTTAGATCTAGTAATTGAATTCTGTAATTGGCTACAATTGGGTAACTAACTAATTATATGCTTTAATTTCAGGTCATCCAAGTAAGATTGTTTCATATTTGTTTCAGAATACTTCAATCTATAATAACTGAAAATTTCTTTCAATTCTCTTAAATTTTAAGGAAGTTATGGGCTTTTAACTGTCCTCGATCACAACTTTTGTGACAAGTCAATAGAAAAGCAATAGGAAGCAAGTTGCTAATTTCCGAGTATGAAAATGGCCCTAACTTTTTTAATACTGAAGATATGAAAGTGAATTAGGTGTCAAATTAAACTTATTTTTATGCTTTATCTGATGGGATAAATTGCAGACTTGATTTTTTAAATCTCAAAATTTTGTAACATTGCTATAATATGTTGTTCGACTTTTGCATCAGTGGACAGTTCTGACAGCAACCCCATGCAAAGACAGGTCTAAGACAGGCTCTGGTAAAATATTTCCAGTGTGAGGAAAGCTGTACATGAATAGGTTTCGTCGTTTTTGTGTATTATCTTGCCATATTCATTTTATTATTGTCCAGATGTTAAAATCGAATACACAGCTTACTTCTACCATTATGCATTTGAGATCAATTATTTTCCAAAGTAACATCCGAGACCAAAAAAGGTTGACAGGTGATTTGCTGGACGTGTAGAAGATCTGACTGGTTTGCGTAGAATAGGGAAACCTAATACCAGGTGTAGTTGGCCAATGACCTCTGGTTCAAACACATAAGGTGATGTGAGAAAAAGCATAAATGGAAAGCATTTATCATCTGGAACTCCCTCGATGTAAGTGGGATAGAAACAAAGTGAAACAATGATGTTACATACGATATTTATAACAACTGTCAGTGTAAGTTACAATATATCTGAGCTCGTTGAAGAACTAAAGGAAAATAATGCAACATTCTATTATTATATCAACTCAAACTCAAGAACAATGGATGGAGCAAAGGGGAAGATACAGAGTGCAGAATCTAGTTTGCAGCATTGTAGCGCATTGTGGCACATCAGTTCCTTAGTCCAATGTCCTCAATGGGGTAGCAATTAATTTGCAGGGGGTTTTGACTGAATGATGGAGGAATGGAAATGCTGTGATAATTGTCCATCATTTCTCTCATACTAACCACATTGTGCAGTAATTTCAATCAGCCAGAAACTGTGCAACTGCACATGAATGTTGCAATGTTTGGGCGTTGTTGGGCTTGCATTAAGAGGCCTCCTGCAGATGTACAGGAGTATGGGAGAATCTAGCTCCAACTGTAATCAACAACCAAGTTCAGCCAAATCTCAGTTGATGTGATGCAGCATTCAGGCAATGCTTGCATTTGCACATACTTTGAATCAGAGCTCTTAAGACATTGTCAAATCAGTCAATTAAACATAGGAGGTGATTGGTTTTATACTCAACATCTGCAAGACCAAGGACCTCCAGCAACATGCCTCTGGAGCACTGCACTGCCCTTCCACAATCAATGTCCACAGTTAGACTCTGGAAAGCATTGGCTAATCTCTATATCTCAAGACCCACTGCTTGGCAAGGCAGCTGGCATTGATGAAATGCACAACTGCCTTCAATGTGTCAGCAAAGCCTTGGTCGATCAAGGGAAAGATACTTGAAAAGCAAAACTTCACAGGAAGGAATGATGATCACTGCGCCTCTTCATAACATGTCTGAGATTTGGATCGTCTACAACAAGCATCCAAAGGCATAGGGGGAAATATCACAACTACTGACTCTAACATCCTTCAAATCCACTGGAAGGAGAAGTGAACCGACATCAGCATCCATTCCTAGACCAACATCCACAGTACTGAGGAGTCTTTTCTTTTGCTGTTTTGGTCTGTGTTTAATGTGTTTACGTATGTTTTTAGTGTACCTTTAGTTTTTGTATTAACCTTTTTTTATCTCTTTCCTCGATGGAGAGGTGACTTTTTCATCATATCTCCAACTACACAGCGGCTTTCACATCGTTGGAGCTGCCGGTCCCTTTTTTTGGGCTCGACTGCGGGAGCTCCAACCGCAGGAGCTTCGATCGCCCCGATCGCGGAAGCTTCAACTGCCCCGATTGCGGGAGCGTCGATCGCCCCAGCTGCGTAAGTTTCGGTTGCCCCGACCGCGGGAGAAAAGGAGGTACAAGTTATTTGTCTTCCATCACAGGGGGGAATGTGAGGTCACCGAAAACCAAGATGGACGTGCTGCCTGCGCTGGTGAGGACTTGGAGGCAGGGCCGTGAGCGCAGTGATCTCGCTGTTTGCGCGGACATCGCGCCATGAGGACATCCCGGAGTCTAGTGTGAGTGTGGACAGCTTTCTGACTGTTCGGGCAGACAGGGACTGCAGAGAGAGTGACAGCAGTTGATACAGCTCTGGTCACATCACGGTGAAGGAGCATGTGTGTGGCCCGGACATTGAACTGATGGCTTATGCTTTGTGCCCTGGGGATTCTCACATGCTGCCATGGTCGCTGTTTTTGTCCATGTTTAATTTTTATGTGGTTATGTATCTTGTTCCTTTTTTTGTATGACTGCTGGCAAATCAATTTCCTTGTATGTTTACATACTTGGCTAATAAATAAATTAATTACAATTAGTTACTCTCAGTCGGCAGCTCGTGTCATTGGCATGGCTTACACCGGACTCCAGAAACAGACATCTCATTGCAAACAGCTGTACTGCAAGAGGGTGTTGCAAGGTGGTCAGAGAAGAAAAATTAACAATGTGCTCAAAGTCTCCTTAAGAAATGCAAATTCACGAGGAAGCATTTGGAGAGGTATTGAGAATCCTGAAACCATCCATTGAGATAGTACAGAAGGTATGAATGAGCTATCGACCACCTCACAAACTACCCGTGCGACAAGACTGTTCGTAGTCACTTCATACCCCATTTGTGGAAGAGTTCACAGTTCACACACTAGTCTCACCGCAGAACCCAAAATATCTGGAGCGCAAGCAGTTCATCCTCAATCTGAGGGAGAAGTGTGGGGAGAAGGGAAAAGGAGAACAACAACTGTAAAATATGAGGTGTTACAAATCCAAGCACTGGTCTGGATGGAGCCAGAGGCAGAAGAATTCAGAGAGTTGGAGAAATCAGTATTCATATCACTGGGCTGTCTGCTGCCAAAGCAAAATATGAGATGCTGTTCCTCCAATTTGTGTTCAGCCTCAATGGTGGAGACCTGGGACAGAAAGATCTGTGTGGGAATGGGAAGTAGATTAAAGCGTTTAGTCACTGGGAGATAATAGACAATAGACAATAGGTGCAGGAGTAGGCCATTTGGCCCTTCGAGCCAGCTCCGCCATTCAATGTGATCATGGCTGACCATCCCCAATCAGTACCCCATTCCTGCCTTCTCCCCATATCCCCTGACTCCACTATCTTTAAGAGCCCTATCTAGCTCTCTTTTGAAAGTATCCAGAGAACCGGCCTCCACCGCCCTCTGAGGCAGAGTATTCCACAGACTCGCAACTCTGTGTGAGAAAGTGTTTCCTCGTCTCTGTTCTAAATGGCTTACCCCTTATTCTTAAACTGTGGCCCCTGGATCTGGACTCACCCTACATCGGGAACATGTTTCCTGCCTCTAGCGTGTCCAAACCCTTAATAATCTTATATGTTTCAATGTTCCCCTCTCATCCTTCTAAATACAAACCCAGCCACTCCATTCTCCCAGCATATAACAGTCCCGCCATCCCGTGAATTAACCTTGTAAACCTACCTTGTACTCCCTCAATAGCAATAATGTCCTTCCTAAAATTAGGGGACCAAAACTGCACACAATACTCCAGGTGTGGTCTCACTACGGCCCTGTACAACTGCAGAAGGACCTCTTTCCTCCTTTACTCAACTCCTCTTGTTATGAAGGTCTACATGTCATTCGCTTTCTTCACTGCCTGCTGTACCTGCATGCTTACTTTCATTGACTGATGACCAAGGACCCCCAGATCCCATTGTACTTCCCCTTTTCTCAACTTGACACCATTTAGATAATGATCTGCCTTCCTGTTTTTGCTACCAAAGTGGATAACCTCACATTTATCCACAGTGTGATATGGTTGTGCCCTCCATAAACTGCATCTGCCCACTCACCCAACCTGTCCAAGTTAGCTTGCATTCTCATATCATCCTACTCACAGTTCACACTTGCACCCAGATTTGTGTCAACTGCAAATTTGCTAATGTTACTTTGAATCCCTTCATCTAAATCATTGATGTATATTGTAAATAGCTGCGGTCCCAGCACCAAGCCTTGTGGTATCCCACTAGTCACTGCCTGCCATTCTGAAAAGGACCTGTTAATCCCTACTCTTTAGATCAGATAGGTTCAAATGGACTGAGCAAAGGTGTTCAGCAAAACGATTGCCCATTCCATGTTTAGTTTCACCTATGTATAAGAGTCCACATCTTGAACAATGGATACAGTAGATGAGGTTGGAGGAGATGCAAGTAAAACTCTGCCTAACGTGAAAGGACTGTCGGGGTCCCTGTTGAGGGAGGAAGTATAGGATCAGGTGTTGCATCTCCTATGGTTGCTGGGGAGGGTACTTGGGGAGGGGATGGTTTGGGTGAGAGTGATGAGTTAACCAGGGAGTTGTGGATGGAATGGTCTCTGAGGAAGGCGGAAAGAGGTGGAGATGGGAAGATGTGACGAGTGTTGGGATCCTGTTGGAGGTGGTGAAAATGTTGGAGGATTATGTGCTGTCTGCGATGGCTGATGGGGTGAAAGGCGAGGACTAGGGGGACTCTGTCTCTGTTGCGACTAGGGGGAGGGGGAGCAATGGTAAAGCTGTGGGGTAACGAGGAGACACGAGTGAGGGCCTCACCTATGATGGGAGAGGGGAACCCCCGTTCCCTAAAAAATGAGGACATCTCGGACGTTCTGGCATGGAACACCTCATCTTGTGCGCAGATGCGGCACAGATGGAGGAATTGGGAGTAGGGGATAAAGTCTTTGCAGGAAGCAGGGTGGGAAGAAGTGTAGTCGAGATAGTTGTGAGAGTCAGTGGGTTTTAATAGATTTGCTGGTTTTGTCAATAAATGTTTGATAACTTTTCAGCCAGTTAATCCAGTAAAGCTAAGCAAACATAATCAATCAGTTAAATGCGTTCAGAAAATTCTGAACGGCAAAATGTTGAATAACTGAATCGATTTTCAAGGCAAGAAATCAGATGTTTGGCACAACTTTCTTGTAAAGAAAATGAGAGTAATTTAGTGAAGTGCACGCATTATGAAACATCTTTCAAATAACAGCTGTCCCTGCCATCATTCAAATATCATCTGGAACACAAACATGTCGTCAAATTTGACTCAGTGTCTTCAAACAAGTCAGTTGGCATTCCATTCTGCATAAAGCAGGGAACAATTTGTTCGTATTTCAAGGTGAAATCAACAGAAACACCTGAGTTTGTATTACACGTCTGACAGAAATCCGTCTACAACTTTGGCCAAACGTGTCGACATAAAAAATGGCTGGAAACCGGGTGTCTGAAGTTCCCAAGTATGAGAGGGGGACTTTGTGTGTAGAAAGGAACTGCAGATGCTGGTTTACATGAAAGAAAGACACAAAATGCTGGAGTAACTCAGCGGGACAGGCAGCGTCTCTGGAGAGAAGGAATGGGTGATGTTTCGAGTCGAGACCTTTCTTCAGACTTTGTGATATGGTCATGAACAAAAATATGGGGAAAAAAGAAGCCTAGAATCCAGGAACCACGTTTCACTTATTTTGGACAAATGGAACTCAAAGAGAAATCAACGCTATGTGTCCCACTCTATATCACATTGACAAGCTCATTGGCCTCGGGATGATACGAATCAACGGTTTAATGCCTGATAAAAAAAGGAGTAAAACTGATCATTGATAAACTGGAAACTTTTGAAGAAGGGTCTCGACCCGAAATGACGCCTATCTCCTTCGCTCCTTAGATGCTGCTGCACCCGCTGAGCTTCTCCAGCTTTTTGTGTAACCCTGGAAACTTTTGATAATGGTTTGAAGAAACATGTAGTCGGGATGACCACTGATGGAGCCAGTCTCATGAAGAAGCTTGGTTAAAAAGGTATTTTTAACTGGTATTTTCCAGCAATTGTGTCATTCGCATTGCATACACTTAGCCGTGGTTGGTGTGTTGCACACGTGGCCACATTAAATGTCTGCTGATGATGATGAGGATGAGAATAAAGAGGGCAACATCTGTGAAGAAGTGAAGATTGAGGAGTCCAAGGACGAGGACGAAGGCGAATGGGTTGAAGATCATTCAGTGGATGCTGATGTGCAACTTGCAGATTACATTGCTGAATACATTCGGAAAATGCAAAAAATTGGTACGTTTTTCCGCAAATCCCCCATGAGAAATGATTTACTACAACAGTTATTCAAATGCAAAAAAGGAAATGAGATGCCATTGATCCTTGACTACAAAACACATTTGAATTTAATGCTGGCTATGCTGAGGTGATTTTTGGAAGTGAGAGATGTCATACCAACAACGCTCAGTGAGCTTTCATCCAGACATCTTGTCCCGGGTTAGCAGAAAGTTAGCATCTGAGTTCGCTGAAACTTTGGATTTGATTGAAAGAGTGTTCTTGCACTTGGACCAAGTGATTGGAAGTTAGTCAAAGCTGATGAAATATGCGGATTTCATGCTGACCAATGTTGAGCAGCAACCTGGTGAAAGCGGCAGGGAACTGTAGGATGCTGTTCGCACCAGGATTGAGCAGAGAAGAAACCCTGCTCAGGTACTTGGAGGATTCAATAGAGTATGACTCCGCCTGGAACTCCTGACTTGCGCTCGCAACAAATGATCTTGCCAAAATTGCGAGAGATGTTTACATGCGGCTGCTCCCAAACAAAGATGATCAACTATTTGATGACAATGGTGAAGAAGATGATGATCAAGCTGAGCCCACTGTGACGCAGAGTGAATCAGAAGAGCTAGGTGCCATTCTCTCCAGGAAGAATGTCAAGAGGCTAGAGCCAATGGAGTCATATTCAAACCAGCAAGACACAAAGAGCTGGAGTAACTTAGCGGGACAGGCAGCATCACTGGAGAAAAGGAATGGGTAACGTTTCGTGTCGAGACCCTTCTTCAAACCAGCAAGACATTTAAGATATTGAATTTAAGAATATTTCTCCCAGCTCAGCGGAATCTGAAAGATGTTTTAGTGTTGCTGTCCCCTCTCACGCACATATCATTGAGCGATGAGACCATTGATAACTTACGGTTTTTGATATCTTACCCAGTGACAGTCTAGAGTAGGGTTATGTCTGTGAAATGAAGGTAAATTTGCCAACAACTAATGAGTTTTAACTTCAAAGTCATGAAAAGTAGATTTTTTGAAAATTAATGATTTTAATCAGTGGCAGTGGATTATTTAATGATTAATCATAATTAATCAATTAATCAGGAAGCAGCCTTAGTTACTTGTACTACTATTTTTCAATGAAATACATTGGCCAGTTGTTTTACTATTTGTTAGTAATTAGCATGGAACCACATAATTGTGAGGGTTCCTGACAAATTTCAGCTGACCCAACAAATCTCCTAGAGAAAGCTGCATATATTTTATATTTATACAGATGGGGTCCAGTCATAGTAAGATCGTGTGAATGGTTATGATGCCAACTAGAAACAGATCTCAGAGGTCAGGAGTCCACAATGCGGGCAATGACCCGATTTGGGTGGTGATAGTCACATTTTCGGCTGGCCCTTATGTTCGACTTGTGGACCAGGTGGCCACATCTACTTTGGCTTCTCTCACACACATGCAGCTTACCTTGGTTGGAAGACGGAAGACTGGGGTTCCATCATTCAGGTCAATTACCAGGTTGAGCGGTGATTTTTGGTGTTACCCAAGAGGTCTGCCTTTGAGAGGTGGTTTGCAGGATTTATACTATGTTCAGTAGTGGCTGCCAGATTTCAGGTGGAGAAGGTCGACCAAATGATTGGAAGTTAGTCAAAACTTTCATACTGTCTTCCTGCTAGAACTTGCTTTCAAATTTGAAATTCTGAAACCTAACATTGTCCAGGAGAACCAAAAATCCTGGCACCAGACTCCAGGTCCGAGCAGTAAAAAACACACTTGAAACTCAGGGAAGTGAGCAACGTAATCAAGTTGCCTGGTTTAACAACTCAAACACCAAGAAATGAAGGGAATTACAGAGTGTAGTCAGCATTGCCCAGTCCATCCCATGTACTGACCTCCCCACAATCAAAGGGATCTTTCGGCCCTTCAAAAGGCAGTCGTTATCACCAGAGACCCACGCCACAATTTCATGATCACCATTGGGAAGAAGATACAGGAGTCTGAAAACCTTGGCCACCAGGTTCAAGAACAGCTTCTTCCCAGAAACCCCATGCTCTAGAACACTGCACAATACTGACCACTACCTCAACAACTATGACCTTCTATGGAGTGTGCCTTTTGATTGCACAAAGCACTTCTTTTTTGCTCTATTATGCTTAACAGGGATTACGGTTCTTAATGAATTATATTATTGATTATTATATATTTATCTATAAATCGTTATATTCATGGGTTTGTTAAACGACAGAAAGTAAGAATTTCATTGTTCAATTTCTGGTCCACATGACAATTAAACACTTGACTCTTGACCAGTTCATGAAGTTTGCCCTTTTAATGACCAATGTAGCAGCATGAGGGCGGAACAAAAACACTACTGGAGGAACTCAGCAGGTCAGGCAGCATCTGTGGGAGGAAACTGACAGATGGTGGTTTGGGTAGGTCTGCCAATAGTCAACAGGAATTAGAGGAGCAAATATGTAGGATGATCGCAGGTAGCTGCAAGAATAATAGGGCTGTAAAAGTAGCTGATTTTGACTGCCCTATAGTTGATTGGGACTACTATAGTCTTAAGGGGTTGGATGGAGGGATTTTGTTACGTGTGTCTGGAAAGTGTTCTCGAGCATTATGTAGATGGCCCTACTAGATTTGAGGCAACACCGGGCCTCCTATTGGGAATGAGGCAGGCAAGTGACTGAAGTGTCAGTGGGGGAGCACTTTGGGGACTAGTGACCATAATTCTAATAATTTTTAAATAGTTATGGAAAAAGATAGGATTGATCCACAAGTGGGAAATCCAATATTGGGGCAAAGCTAATTTTAATGGCATTAGACAGTAATTTAGAAAGGCTGATTGTGAGAGGATGTTTGCAAATAAGGGGACATCTGGCCAGTGGGAGGCTTTTAAGTGTGAGATGGGGAGAGGACCAGGCAAACATATTCCTGTCAGAGTGAAGGGTGAGAATGGCAGGATTAGGGAACCTTAGATAATGAGGGTTGATGACACTCCGGTCAGGAAAAAGGAGGAATATGTCAGGTACAAGCAACTTGGATCAAGCAAATTCAAGTATTATCAAGTATAAGGGAAGCAGCAGTACATGGTTGCAAAAAGGGATCAACCTTGGCAGATTCAGTCAAAGAGTACTCTTAAAGACTCTATAAGCATATCAAGAGCAAAGGGTTAATGAGGGAGAGGTATTGTGTCATGGTTGTCTATGTATGGAACCACAGGAGATGGGTGAGGGCTCAAATTAATATTTCTTATCTGTGTTTACATGGAGAAGATAATTGAAGCTTGGGAATTGAGGGAAGAGATCTTGAAACATTTCCACATTACAAAAGATAAACTGTTGACAGTCTTAAAGCGCATGAAGGTGGATAAATCACCAGAGCCTGGCCAAGTGTATTTTAGGATATTGTGGGAAAAGAAAGAAGAAATTGCTGGTGGCCTGACAGATATATTGTTTGCCAATGGATAGCAATGATGCCATGTTATCTGACCCATTATATACCTTAGTTAACCAGAAGACTGGAGGGTGGCTAATGTTGTGCCTTTATAACAGGGGTTCCCAACCTTTTTCATCCCGTTTACCCCAGGCAACTTTAATAGCACATAACAATGTTATTTCACTTAGTTATGAACAACTAATGTAATCCCAGAACCAAACATAGTCAATGAGAAAAAATATGCACAAATCCAGAATCAACAAATTTACCCCCCGGGGATAAATTTACCCCAGGTTGGAAACCCTTGCTTTATGAGATATTTAAGGGCTGCAATGAAAGGCCAAGAAACCACCTGTGAGCCCAAGATCAGTGATGGAAGTGTGCTGGATGGGATTCCAAGGGACAGGATCTATCTGCATTTGGAAAAGCAAGAGGACTTAGGGATTGTCAGTATGGTTTTGTGCGTGGGAAATCATGTCTCACAAATGTGATTATATTGAGGTGACCAAGAGGATTAACAAGACAAGATATTGTCTACAGGACCTCAGCAAGGCCTTTGACAAAATCCCGAAAAGTAGACTGGTCCAGAGGTTAGATCATATCGGATCATGAGGGGAGCTAGCCAACTAGAAATAAAATTGCCTATTTCCTATCCATGTACCTCTCCAAATGTCTTACCGAGTCAGAGGGTGGTAGTGGACAGTTGTATTTCAGACTAGAGGTTTGTAACTGGTGGTATGCCGTTGGGATCGCTGTTGATTCCATTTTTGTTTATCGTCTGCATTAATTATTTGGATGGGAATGTAGTTGGCATGGTTGATAAGTTTGTGGATAACACCAGAATAGGTGGTATTATGGACAATGAAGAAGACTATCTAAGATTACAATGGGATCTGGATTAATCGGAGAAGTGTGCCAAGGATTGGTGCAAAAAGATGCACTTTGTAAGTGGATATGCTGGGACTGAGGCGGATGGTTGACCTCACAGAGATCAATAAAACCATGAGGGGCATAGATGAGGTGAATGGTCACTGTCATTTCCCTAAAGTTGGGTATCTAAAATTGGAGGGCTTAGGTTTGGAGGTGAGAGGGGAGAGATTTAAAAAATACCTAAAGGGCAACTTTTTCACACAAAGAGTAGTATGTGGAATGAGCTGTCAGAGGAAGTAAAATAAGAGGCAGGTAGAATGACAATGTTTAGAAGACATTTGGACAGGTACATGGATAGGAAATGTTCAGTGGGATATGGGCCTTTTGCAGGCAAATGGGATTAGCTCAAATAGGCAGCTTGGATGAGTGGGGTTTAAGGGGCTGTTACCGTGCTGAATAACTCTATGACTGAGTAGCATTATCAAGGAATTCAACCGTGCATTGGAACAAATTGGCTTTGAATGGCTGTTTTGGATCCAAGATCGGCAACATTAAAAGAATGAAGAAACAAATGGTGCAACAGTAGCATGAGTGATGTAGGGCACAAAAGGTTCCTCAATGATTCTAGTATGGTAATAATATCAAAACATGAAAAGGTTTAAGAAACTAAGGAACTTGAAAGAATTTGCTTAAATACATTTATTTTGCCTTCCACACCCTCAGAATGAACAACCAATGGGATATTTCTGAAACGCAGCATTAGGTCAATTCTGACATCTTCTGATCTCAGAAACGTAATTTAACGTGACCATTGCTTTTCAGTCAAATTGCAAACCATTTTAAGTCATCAATATGCAAATTAAAAATGTTAACTTCAAAAGTGTTGGAATAGGAATATTATCTTGTTCCTGTACTATCAATGTGGAAATCAAAATCAAAAAGTGCAGCTGACAAGAAGAAGACGTAACAAAAGCTAAGAATGAGAGGTTTATTAAAATTGTACAAACATTTGTTCCTTTGTTGCACAACCGCTAAGTAGTTCTCAAAGCGAAAAAGTCCAATGCTTACATACACTGCTACAGAGTTGAGACCGAGGGAAAGCCGCACGATGTCTTGGTGGAGCTTAAAGTGCCAACACCAATGAAATTCAGTACGGCTCTTCTAATTCTACATGAAGGTATTTACATTAAAAGGATTACATTTTTATCATTGCTTTCACTGAAAAAAAATCTAAAAAATACTGAAAAATACTGAGAGTACAGTGTGTATTTTACAAGATAAACTACAATGGTAAAGGTGTTTTTTAAAATCAGATCGACAATAAGCTTCAAAGCGCGAGTCCTAAGCTGCCAATGTGATATCTCAAACAGGAAATACTAAAACAATAAAATACGAATGGCTTAAGATCAAGCACAGCTATCAAGTCTAAGGTTTGGCAGTACTGTTGGTCCCGATGTGTAAAACTGACAAGAAATAAGGCACATACCTTATCAACATCCAGCAAATAACATGCTGCTTTCTGTGAAGCACAACCAATATGTTCTAGTTTACTATGCTTTCCCTAGAATTATCACTTCTACTTTAGAATGCATACAGAACTACAGATCCAAACAAACACTAAACTAAATGTTCTACAACTAGTACTGGTCTCCATATGGCTTTCTTGGCAAAAAAAGTTAAACAAAAACAAAAAACAAATAAAACAATTGAAAACCGTACAAGTATTCCATTCAACAGTCAATAAAAGCTACTCAAGCATCCTGGCTGTGAAGCCTTCACATCATGTTTAATACCTTCTGTAGGTCAACAGAGTAGAAATACCAATAAGACCTACCTGAGCAAACAACTTCTCTTGGTTTCCATTGTGAAACCAATCATATTTGTCAATAGTTTCACAAGGACAGTCACTCGTTAAACAGTACCCTCGTGTGAAATATCGCTTGTGAAAATGTTGACATCACACGAAATGCACAAAAAACTTGTCATTACAATAACTACAGGGAACAGTGCTTATGTTTGGCCTTTAAAATGTTCTAAACATGCATATTAAACATTTACCGCAGCTCTTTATTCAGTAAACAAAGTGAAAAAGAAACACAAACTAACTTAAAATACTGACGCTGAAGAATTTAAATCTGTTACTGCAGTGGAAGACATGTTCTCCCATGCATGGCACGAGGGGACACCTTTAATCCCGCATCAGGGATTTAGTAGAATGCATCCCTTTGTTGGGCCAAAATTGCTAAAATGTACATAGGTGGCGATAAAAAAACACCCTGCCCATTATCTGGACCTTTATGGCATCACTGTTAAGAATTTACTTTCTTCTGCGAGTGAAGTCAGCAAGGAGGTCATATCACCAATGGCCATATTTGTGGTGCTCACGGGCATGCTATGGAATGTGAGAGACGTGCGTGGGGTATTGAGACGCGAAGAAGTCTGGGAGAAATTTTGCAGAATGCTTGGACTCAGGGCTCCTGAAATTAAACTGCCATGGTCTTCATCGTCTAGGATGGCATCAAAATCAATCTGTACAGTGTCTAGGCTATTGCCATCAACAGTGCTAGTCACTTGATTGGAACCTGGAGAAAGCAGCTCTGTAGACTTGCTATGGCCAGTCTGCTGCAGCTGGAAGTTGGCCTCCTGACCTGTGAACTTGACATTTTTCCTGGCTTGCTGTTTGAAGGTAGAGTTTTGGTTATAACCTTGCCGAATGTAATGCTGCGCATTGGAGCACGAACTGTTCAGGGTCTGTGGCAGGTCTTGTATCTCTGTCTTAATACTGGCCATGCGGTAGATTTGGTTCATGTTACCTAAACTGCTTTGCTGGTGGGTAACTCGGTTCGTCGGTAGACTTGGCTGCTTGTTGGCGTTGTGGGTTGCGTACATTTGATGACCTTTCGATGTATGCAAGGCAAACTGTTGATTTCCTGAACTGTGAGAAATTTGTTGGGACCCTTGAAGCCCTGGAAACACAGCAGCTTGAGGTGGCTGGTTACTAAATCCAATAATGCCTAAATCACTGATGCTTGCTTGAGCAGAGCCATTCACACAGTGGAAAAGTAACCCTTCCATCGTTTGCTGATTGGCAACTTGCTGACACTGATTGAAATTCTGCACCATCATGTTTCGGTTTTGCATCCCATTGGTCACTTTTGTAGCTGGATGCCGTGACACTAATGAAGGGTAATGTGATCCATCTTGGCTGCCAACGCCTTGTAAGTTATCCGACTCCATCTCTCGGTTTGGTAAATCCGCAACGTAAGGGAACTCCCCAGTTGCAGGAATGAACATCTGCCTGTTGAGGTTTTGGTTATGCTGATGACCTTTGTTTGTTTGGGGACCTGGAATTTTAATGCTACGTTGGACACTCGGTGCCACTTCCATGCACTGTTGATACCCATTTGGCTGGCATGCAAATGCATTCTGGTGAACCGTTGGAAGGTTTTGTGGGGGATTAGTCGTGCTGGCAAACAGCCCGGGCATCCGACTCTGTGGCACACTACCCACGGCTCGTTGCCTGAATTTCTGCTTCTGAGGTGACATGTCAATACTTCCTGAGCTAACCTCGTTCCATTGAATTGGCAGATCATCCTTATTTGTTTGCAAATTCACCTGTGGGCTGGCAAACTGCTGGATTGCAGACGGAGACTGGTCAAAAGAAGGCATGGCGACTATGTGATCCTGCTGCATTTCACTTAATGGCATGTTTGGCAGGTGGTCATATATGTCCTGATTTGACATATTTATTTCACCCTGTAGGCGACTGCCTACTTCATTGCTTTGTGAGCTAATGTACTGGACTACATCATCCGGCAAGATATCCTCATCAATGTGGTCATAAGTCTCCATAGCAATGGCCTCCTGAACAACATTCTCACTGATACTCGGAGGACAAGGAGAGTAGATGCTTCGATGGAGGTTCCCATCAGAACGAGTGTAGTTCTGAAGGCTGAAGTTATGTCGCTCCATTGAGGGAGGCACAGCGACAGGATTAATATTGTTAAGACTGTTATAACGGTGTACTGGGTGTGTCGAGAAGGATTCTGCAACTGTTCTCACTGGATCACTGGCTCTTCTTATTCCATGGCCTGGCACATCATTAGGCAACAGGGGCCTCCTGCCAAATGCATTGTATGCCCCATCACTGCACCTCCGAGAAACATTTATTTGAGGCAAGGAAAATATTTCCGCATCTCTATAGTCACCCAGCAGGGCCATCCTTGCCTTTAAGCTCATGCGCTCCATATTTGGCAATGGAGTTGGTGGAGGCCCACCAGTGGCTGCAGCATATTTAGCTTTCAGCCTATAATGCTGTGCGGGAGTAAGGCTCAGTAGTCCGGGCAGCCCACCACATTGGCTAGCTTCACTTGATCGCCTTGATGCATCTGTTGAGATGGGATCATATGAATCGGTAACACTCAGGTTGTGTGGTCGGCCATCAGCCTGGGAGACCTCACTGGACCTTCTACTTGAAAGATATGGTGAAATGCCAGAAGACCTGCGGCTGCTCATGTATGCAGAGCTGATGGTACTAGTGGTGCTGTCTCGTCTCTCATTCAGCTTATTTAACGTAGTGATGTCTGCGTTTGAAAGTTCATTTCTGTTTGGCATGATAGTCATGGATCCTCCAACACTAGAGCTGTCCAGCTGAGAGCCTGCGTTTAAGTGGAAGATTTTAATTAGCAGTTATAACTTGAAACGTTTTTACAGTTTAAATTGAGAAGGATTTAAATGTTTAAATTATTCCGGATAACCCCTTGAGATGGACAATCATCTCGTTTTCGAGGGGGTCCAACATGGAACATACAGCACAAGACATAACATACATAGCATACATAGAGGCTCTCATTGACCCACCTACCCACACACCAATCCCAAAACCCCTCCATCCCCATATTATTTCATAGTATTGTGACATAATACAATATAAGACCTTGTTATACTATGCAATACAATAATACATAGGTGTAATGGCCATGCATGTACAATAGCTATGACACATGATCACACACAGAGCAAGCTAGATAAAGGAGCTCGAAGACTCTAATACTAGAAACAGGTACATGGTTTTATAAGTAAGGGTAAAGTTGTATTTTTAAATAGACGAAATGAGCTAATAGTTCTTATGGTACTAGGCAGAGTGTTCCAGTCAGAAGGAGCTTTGAATTTAAATGCACGTCTCCCAATTTCTTTGTTAGTTCTTGGAATGAGAAAGAAGGGTTGCTGAATATGTCTTAGTGAATATGAGGGTGTGTATCATAATAGGTCTTGTTTTAAATAAGAAGGGTAATTGAGATGGATGCATTTAAAGATGAACTGGAACCAGTGGTAGCATCTTCGAGCGTGGGGGGATAACCAGTTTAGAGTTTCGTACATAGAACAGTGGTGAGTTAGATATGGACACCTTAAAATAAATCTGCAGAGACTATTATAAACTACATTGAGGGGTTGAAGATGTGTATCAAATGTATTCTGATAGACAATATCAGCATAATCCAGTGTTGGTAGTAGTAGTTGAGAGACAATTCTTTTTCTCATCTGAAAGGTGAAACAATTTATATGGCGGTAAAGAATAGCTAGATTATAGCTGAGTTTTTTAGTAATCGTCTCAATATGCTACGTAAATGAAAACGTTGGGTCGAGCCAAACACCAAGATATTTGAAGTTCAATACTTGTTCCAATGGTGATCCTTCATTAAATGATATAGTCAGATCTACAGAATTACCAAGGCCTTGTCTGGTACCAAATAACATACTGCATGATTTATTTTTATTTAAAATTAATTTGTTAAATAATAGCCATTTCTGAACAGAAGTAAGATCTGATTGAAGGGATCTTTCAATTTCAGACTTGTTAGTACTAGATGTACATAGCACTGCATCATCAGCATATAGTTGTGTTTGACAGTCAGAACAAAGGGAGGTCATTTATAAAAATAGGGAAAAGGAGTGGTCCCAAAGACGAACCTTGCGGGACCCCCTTCTCAACAATTAAGGAATTGGATTGATTTCCATTAAAGGTAACACATTGGCGTCTGTTATGAAGGTATGAGTTAAACCACAGTAGACTGTTTTGAGAAAGACCAATTGAGTAAAGCTTATCAAGCAGTAGGTAGTGGTCAACAACATCAAAGGCCTTGGTTAAATCAAGAAAGATGGCACCGGTGAGTTTACCATCCTCAGAAGCAGAGAACACATCGCTGGTGAGTTTTAACAGAGCTGTAGTTGTGGATTCATTTGCTTTCAGTTCATTTGCGCACAACCAGAAGAGGCTTCAAAGCACAGTTCGTAGGATGTTGAATTTAAAAAAAAATAGAATGACTAAAGAAAGCTCAAATCCACAACTTCTACAAGCCATATTTAACCCAGAATGAAAAATGAGTTAAAATTCTTTTTTTTTTTCACCCAGAAATTATAAAGCAAATTATATGTTAAAAGTTATGATTTGTATACTTGCACTTATCCCCCTTGCATAATTAAGATTTAAAAATGAACTTTAAAGCATTTCTCATACTTTGGGGAAAAACTTGAATCGTTTCAATACATACTACAAGGGTATAATATGTTATGATAGTATGAGATGGCATCTCTAAAAAGTGTTTTCAATAGGATACGATTCATGTTCTGAGGTATGTATAATATTTTAGGGCAAAGAACACATTGGGGATTGAAGTAACTGGCAAGCAAGAGCACATGCCAGCAGCGGAGACTCACAACTTTATTTCCTTAATTCTTTCCCAGACTTGAAAGACTCGAAGGACAAAGAAGCCATTGAGAACCATGATGTAAAAATCTCTGACTTAGGTGCAAGAACATGGAAAAATATACATAATTTAGAACCCTTCCCATTTTCCTAATCATTTAAATGACTTCAGTGAGAGAGTGGAATCCTAGCCTCATGCTAAAATTATTTCCAGGTCTGAAAGCATTTTTTTTTTTTAAACAGCAATTGCAATATAATTTTGAATATTATAGCGCACTTTACTTGGATATTCTGATTGACAAACAAATGTTAGGGCAGCAAAGTTTTACCGCTTAATGCTAATTGCATGGCAATGAGAACTTACAAGATGTCTCTGCATAGAAACATCTATTCAGTGTACATTTTTCGGACAAAAAATGTATTACTTTATAAATTTATAACTGTTAGGTCAAATCACACACATCAGCATTTACACAATTATAATGACACTACATATCACAATTACATTTATGAAGAGGTTTAATGTGCGTGAGGAAGAGGAGTGTGAATCCTACGATGTAGCATTTTTAAATTGAGCACCGAGCACTCTCAAATTCTGGTAAAATACATGCAAGTTCATATAAGGAGCTCCTTGCACTAACCACCATCATATGTCCTAATCATAGAACAAGGCCTCCTGCAACACAAGAACCACGACTTTTTAAATTCCATTAGTCAGACTTCCTTTTGGCTTGTGTGGAAGATCGGTTGTAAAAGTCCTGTCTTTTCGGAACATGGATTAAGGTTTTTCTAAGTTTACTTCAGGTAGCACCTCTACCAGCAGCGAAACAAAAAGGAATAGAATTGGGAATCGATTACTTTAGGACTATATTTGCTCCACACTACGAATAACATCTTCAAGAGATGATATTTGGAGAGGGCGGAGTTGGAAGGTGTCGTGCTCATTAAAATTGGTGTTAGACAAAAACAAAGGCCTTTCCTCTCCCTCATTCTACCAGTTTGGAATCGGCCAAGAAACTCAATTAGATGTTGGGTCTCACAGTGAGCTTCCAGTGGAGAGGCGGCTGGAATTGAGGGCGAATCAAACCTCCAGCCAGTGGTCACAAATAGCTGGGAGCAGAGGTGGTTCTGATGGGAATGAAGTGGTGTTAGGCCTGAAGGAGACCTGGCGCACAGGAGAATGGGGTAGGGTATGGGAGTCGCAGGGATTAGTGGTGGGAAGAAAGAGTAGCGGATTCAAGTGTTGGAGTCCACAGCCTTGAACATTGTAGAGATAGCCTTCCTTTTAGATTCACTGAAATAAGATTAGATGTGTTGCACAGACCTGGTTGCGTATGAACGGCCACAAGCCACAACTGCACAGAAGAATTTTAAGTGAGTGATGATCAACCATGCATTGAATATCTGGGCACGACATGACTTAGTGTACACAACTCATGAATGCCTGACCTGGGTTCAATTTGGCAAACTCTGTGGGCTGTGTTAAAGCACTGTGCTGTTACATAAAATTCCTAGGCCATTTACTCTGCTGATGTAGATTATAACTGAACCCAGGGCCTGGGTTCACATTAGGCTGCAATAGCTATTGTTTTAAAAATAGCAAAATGACAATGACTCATTAATAAAACTTTTGTCTGTCGACCCTGGTACATTCTTACGCACTTGTAAAAATGTTTGGGTATTCCTTTATTGTTATTAATTTTTTGTTCTTAAACTAAAGTGATATAGAAATTTAATCAAATAAGTACTTATTTTCAGTTTTAATCATGGGAAATTTCCTTTTCCAGAAAACACGCTCTTCCTCCCTGCCTCTAGATGTTTAAATTTTAAACTTAAGTAAACGTTCCCTGATTTTAGTCATACAGCATGAAAGCAGGCCCTTAGGCCCAACTTTTCCCAACCGGCCAACATGTGCCGGCTACACTCGTCCCACCTACCTGCGTTTGGCCCATATCCCTCCAAACCTCTCCTATCCATGTACTGTTTAACTGTTTCTTAAATGTTGGTATAGTCCCAGCCTCAAATACCTCCTCTGGCAGCTCGTTCCATACACCATTTGTGTGACTAAGTTATCCTTCAGATTCTTATTCAATCTTTTTCCCTTCACCTTAAACCTATGTCTTCTGGTCCTCGATTCACCTACTCTGGGCAAGAGACTCTGTGCATCTACCCAATTCATTTCATGATATTAGCATCCCAGCTTACTCAACCTCTCCCTATAGCCCCAACCTGGCAACATCCTCGTAAATCTTCTCTGTATTCTCTCCAGCTTGACGACATCTAGAATTCATTTTATCCAGATACGGCTCTCTTCTCTGCAGTTTTAAAAAATAATTAAATGCATGCGCTTTTTTTTACCCTTACCACTTCCTGGAAGAGGAGGCAAAGATATGTTTTTGGTTGCTGGCACAGTGTTGACTCTGGGAAGGAATCCATTGACTTGTTTCAACCTCTCCACCTTTAGCTGCTCCATCCACCTGGTCCCTGTCAAATTCCTTCTGGCCTGCAGGCCTAATGCTGTGGTTGCTGTGGAAACTGTAGAGTCCATGATCGGTGTCTCATCAGTGGCACTGAGATCTCCCACGCTGCCTCCGCTATTCAGATGAAGCTCGATCCCACTGTTGGAGTGGTCGCTGAAGGGGGACGGTTCACTGCTGCACGTAGACTGACCACCAGGGCTTGGCTGAGATGTCTGCGGGAGGGAGAGAGGGGAAGAAATGGCTCAATTCTTTAGCTTGCAGCCCACCAGTGGGTCCAATGACACAGTAAAAGCCACACAAAATTAAATTATTTTTGTGAAATTCTCTTTTTTGAACAATTTATGCCAGTACATCATTAATAACGGTTTGATTTCTTTCTTTAAATTATTTCAAAGAAAGCAAGAAATTCGAGTGGTTTAACAACAAGCAGGAGAATTACACACCTGTACACACTTGCCACAACTGAACGACACTACAAGATGACACTACAAGCATGCACTGACTGCTCTCCAGGATATTGTTCTGAAACTCAAAATTAGAGTGAATCTGTGGAATTCTCTGCCACAGAAAGTAGTTGAGGCCAGTTCATTGGCTATATTTTAGAGGGAGTTAGATGTGGCCCTTGTGGCTAACGGGATCAGGGGGTATGGAGAGAAGGCAGGTACAGGATACTGAGTTGGATGATCAGCCATGATCATATTGAATGGCGGTGCAGGCTCGAACAGCCGAATGGCCTACTCCTGCACCTATTTTCTATGTTTCTAAAAGCAAGGAACTACCAGAGAATGGCTGTGTAACTGGATTCAGTGTAGGAATAGAAAGCTTGAGGATTTGATTGGGAAATAATTACTTTCTACAAGGAGATGTAAAAGGATCTATCCTGAAATAATAGGAATGGAAGCTTGTCAAATTGTGCTGCAGTTCACTAACTGGCGGATTTAAATAAAAAAATAGCAAGTACACGTCAATCAGTAGTTGCAAAGGAAGGGGCTTCTGTAGATATTATATGGCTTGGAATTAAACTACAGGGGCAAAGAAGATTTTTAAGGTCATGAGAATATAAAGAACGATAAAAGTTACAAAATTAGTCATTAATAAATTGGAAGAGGACTGAGAGGGATAAAGGAAACAAAATTACCCTGGCATTAACCACCCTGAAGGTCCCTGTTTTTTTTAAAGCCAACATCTTATCTTTGAAACATTCTTTGCTTATTCTTTCTTCTGCCATATTATTAAAAAGAAATAAAGTTACAATTGGAAGAGTTCCCAAAATGTAGAGGGGAATTTGTAGCTTTTCAGGATTGGAGGTAGATACTCAGATTATAGTGTGTCGAACGGGTAACAAAACCTGATTTATCCATGAACAATATGGTTGAATTTTAACTATCCTCTTGGCAGATGGCCTGATATCATTTTCTCAGGGGTGGCTACATGCCACAGACTCCCATACGCGACAGAATTAAGACTTTCCATAAATTCACAGCTCAATGCCTTCACAAAGTATTAACACAAAATTGTTCAAACAACGGAGGAGGAATTCAGGCAATAAAATCTCACCTTATTACCCACTGTCCTTAGGAAGACAGAACAAGAAAGCACCAGACAGTAATGTCAGCAAGTTAGTGAAAACAAGAAAGAGAACAGTCAGTTACTTTCAGTTAGAAGCAGTTAATTCTAGGACTGAGTTAATCAGAATAATGGATCAATACATTTCATTTGACTGTAAAAAATGTTTGTACCATTTTAATAATTTGCACAGTGCATTGCGTTTTGGATTCATATTAAATATCAATAGTGCATGCTCTGAGTTTATTCCAGTCCACGTAAGAAAGGCTAGTGTTCCAGTCAGATGTAATCTACCTGATTTTTACACACCACAGCATTCAATAAGTTTGCAGAAGTAATGTGTCGGAGTTTGCCGATTGATCAACAACATTGCACCGATCACTTTGAATTTGTGCATGTGCATTTTGTTTTTAAACGGAAGAATCATTAAATGCAACTTGTGCAGAGAATTTCTCACACTGCAGAATATTTTAAGCGCTGCATATGTTAGTGTTATCTAAAGCATGTGCATGCAGTGTGCACTTCTGAAAATTCCATTTTGATCCTCCTAGCATTCAGCTTAACAAGTACTGCCGGACATATGGCATCAATGGACATTAATTGCTCAATTGGTATCACTTGCATGAAATTCCATCAGGCTCATGAGGTTCCAAATCAACGTGGAACTTAAGCCACGGAAAATATCTTAATAGGTGGATTGAGGGCTATTTATTCGTAGATCAAAGGCCTGATCCTATATGGGCCACTGCCTGTGAATCTGAGGCATTGATCATAGAAACATAGAACATAGGTGCAGGAGTAGGCCATTCGGCCCTTCAAGCCAACACCTCCATTCAATATGATCATAGCTGATCATCCAGAATCAGTACTGTGTTCCTGCTTTTTCCCTGTATCCCTTGATTCCATTAGCCCTAGGAGCTAAATGTAACTCTCTCTTGAAAAGATCCAGTGAATTGGCCTCCACTGCCTTCTGTGGCACAGAATTCCACAGGTTCACAACTCTCTGGGCGAAAAGTTTTTTCTACATCTCAGTCCTAAATGGCCTACCCCTTATTCTTAAACTGTGACCTCTGGTTCTGGACTCCCCCAATATTGGGAACATTTTTCCTGCATCTAACCTGCATAACCCCTTACGAATCTTATATGTTTCTATATGATCCCCTCTCATCCTTCTAAATTCCAGTGATACAACCTTGTTAGAAGGTGCATATCTTCCAAGCTCCAGAAGTTAATTTTGGTCAATCTGCATTCCTGAATTTTCTACAACCAAGTGAAAATGTACTCATTAGCAGAATCGCCATACATTGTTCTTTGCATCTCTGATGCCAGCTTGCCACAGCAGAGGTAGGGGTCTCAGTTTAGCCGCCACCCCACTGCTGATCATTCTATTAGTGCTGGAGGTGGGGGGGGGGGGGAGGGTGGTGGGGGGGCTTGTGGTACAAGTCACAAGCTGGGGGTATTTCACCCCACAAAATATATATTTGAATGAATGTACAGTAATTATGTTTTACTTTAACGGGCATTTCTGGTTATGGGACTGGGGGAGACCCCTTCAAAAGACCCGGACTTCCATTCAAGTGACCCTTCAAGTATTAGCCCTGAGGCCACAAAGAAAATAAAGACTCCACAAATTTAGCAGTGCAACTAAAGTTGTATATTTTTTGTCAACCAGCATCTGCAGTTCCTTGTTTCTGCACTCTTCTTTTTTAAAGTTGGCTGGAGGTCGGTGCTCTCACGGTTGAACATTTGACTTGTGCCTGATTTACCCCAGAGAAATGTTTGGAAAACTCACCAGTTTCAAGACTGTCCTTCCTCCTGACTTTCCCAACCCATTTCCCTATTTTGTCCTAAGATGGCGATCTTCTGTGCCATTGTTAACTGCTCTCTGTTCCTGTTGACATTTTTCTACCTTTCTGGCTTCTGTGAACAATTCCTAAAGGGCCTGTCCCACTGTACGAGGTAATTCAAGAGTTCTCCCGAGTTTTCCCCTGATTCGAACTCGGAGAATGTCCGTAGCGGGGCCGTAGGAGTTCGTGGATGTCTCATAGCGGCTCGTACGAGTAAATAGTAACCATTTTTTTCATCACGAGTATTTTTTTACTCGTGGACATTTTTCACAGTGTTGAAAAAATGTCACGAGTTTACCGGATGTCCCGAGTACCTACCGTTAGCATTACGAGCCGCTACGAGACATCCACGAACTCCTACGGACCGGCTACGGACATTCTCCAAGTTCAAATCAGGAGAAAACTCGGGAGAACGCTTGAATTACCTCGTCCAGTGGGACAGGCCCTTAAATCGTATCTCCCTGCAAGATCCTAGAATTTGCCTGAGACAGTGACAGACTTCCCGCTCTGTGATGCAAGGGTTAAAACATGCCTGTGACTGAAATGGAGTTTGTGTAGGATGGAACTGCAGATGCTGGTTTAAACCGAAGATAGACACAAAAAGCTGGTGTATCTCAGCGGGTGTCGGAACGGGAAATGCAATGTCAGCTAACAGCACCTAGGCTAAGTAAGTAAGTAACCTTGTTTAATAAAAACACAAGTAAATTACGAAGCCTTGAGGAATGCAGCTGTAAAACATGGGATGAGACAACTTATTTATGAAAGAAGGTGATTTAGACTTGCTTGAAGCTGAATGCAGTAAATAACCTTATATTGTTAATAACTTTATCTCTTTATGAGGTCGGCTAGCTGTTGTTTTCCCAATGTAGCTGCCATCTGCTTGTAAATTAAGGGAAAAAGCTGTTAAATTGATTATGTAAGTGTAAGCTGTTTGCAAGCTCATAAGACTACCCTTCCGACCATGATCCGGAACTGTGCCAAAGCCCTCCAGCTCTGCAGATCAGCCTTCTGAAGCCAGAGTCCTTGGCGGGAAGAAGTGCATGATTCTTGTTGCCACATTGATGTTTTAATAAATGCATTGTTTTTAACTTTACATTGTTGAAGTTTTTTCCCCCCATCATCGATCCAGATTCTCGAAGCCTGCTTGTACCATTACACAATCGTGGCATTCGACACATCCAACTTCAGTCTCATATCTTTAGAGCAAAAGAAGAGATCCTGGGACAGAGATCTTATTGATATTCTGAATCATAACGGGTCTCACTACGGGTTTGATCTGGGGCATCAGTCTTAATGGTAGAACAGTAGATAGAAATGGAGGAGGAGAGGGACCAACTTATTTCAAGGATGTAAGGGAGAGGAAAACAGAAACCAAAACAATTATAAAATCATGAGAGGAATAGATCGGGTAGTTATAGAAAGTTGGTGAATCGAGGACCAGAGGCTATAGGTTCAAGGTGAAGGGGAAAAGATTTAATAGTAACCTTTTCACACAAAGGGTGGTGGGTGTATGGAACAAGCTGCAAGATGAGGTAGTTGAGGCAGGGACTATCCCATCATTGAAGAAACAGTTAGGCAGGTACATGGATAGGGCAGGTTTGGAGGGATATGGACCACACGTGGGCAGGTGGGACTAGTGTAGCTGGGACATGTTGGCTGGAGTGGGCAAGTTGGGCCAGTTTCCACGCTATATCACTCTATGGTTCAAAAGGTGATGCCATTGACAGAACAGGTCACCATGTTGGTGGCAGTAGGGAAGTAGTTTGGGGAGGGAACTGTTTCTGTTGCAAACAAGCAAGAGTATTTTAAAACTGCTCCGTCCCCATCCATCCTTGGTTGTGTAAAAGCTGCATCGACTCGGCAAAGTGGAGCAGGCACCAAGTCCAGCAGTGTGGTTCCTTGAATGTTTCAGAATGCCATGTGAAAACAGATCGTCCAAAAGGTCAGTGTTACCTGGTTAGAGTAGTAGCATCAGAGCAGAGGATCCTGACCTCCTATTGTTCTTGCATCTACATTTGTCTTTCACAGTTTGAACATGACATCAGTCATGGGGAAAATGTGATGTGTGATGAGAAGCAGTGGATGTGGTGCATTTAAACTTTCAGACGATCTCACAAAATAAATTAATATACAATATTATAGCATGTGGGATTGGGGATATCAATACTGGCGTGGGAAACTGGTTTATAGACGGGAAACTGAAGTAGGAATATACAGGCCACTTTCCGGGTAGCAGGCGATTCACTCCAAATGTACCCATCGACAGCTGAAAAGGTGCCTAAATATTAATCATCATCATCATTGATTATTGACAAAACTAGCCTGGTCTGTGCCCCCTTTTCTGCGACTGATGGAGCCTGCAAATGTTCACTTACATGTTCACACCTGACGAACGTTCGCAAGTATGGCGCATCAGTGACCTGTTGTCACCCATGCGACAGTTAGGGGTGATGAGAAATTTCAAAGCATGAGAGCAAATAACCTGGAAATGAAATGCTTCGTAGTAAGTGACTTGTTTGATTTGTGGGAACAAATGTGGACATACCATTGGTTTCTCTTTCTTGATGGCTTTAACTTGTTGGCATTCTTCGCGCTTTGAGGTAGCGTTGTTCAGCTCCGCCTGCTGATGTCCAGGTGATTTGGACTGGGAGTTATTGGCTGGATCCCTGGGTGCTGGAGGTCCTCGGTGGATATCTCCACGTTGTTTCTTTGTGATGTGAGCCTCTGGGCCGTGAACTGTCTTAACGTGTTTCCGGAGGGAACTAGGGTCGGTGTAGCGCTTTGTGCAGCCAGGTATCTTACAGACGTAAGGTTTCTATAAAACATTAATGAGCATCAAGAGAATTAGAAGAATCACTTCCAACAAGTAGACAACAAAACAAATGGAATATTGTGACATTTCTCTCACGTTTGGACTGGCAGGTCTGGTTTCAAAAGGACACAAAGTGCGAAGGTGACTCAGCGGGTCAGTCAGCATCTTTGGAGAGAAGGAATAGGTGACGTTTCGGGTCGAGACCCTGTCTGAAGAAGGTGGGTCTCGACTCGAAACATCACCTATCCCTTTTCTCCAGAGATGCTGTCTGACCCGCTGAGTCACTCCAGCTTTTTGTGTCTGTCTCCGGGCCTGGAATGCTGCATTGAATCAGCATCCTGGATGATGAGAGAAATTGTGGCTTTGGTCAGGAAAAAGGAGGAGGCGTGGGTCAAGTATAGAACCGGGATCAGGTGTATCTCTGTGGAGGTTTAGGAGATTGGGGAGAATACATAAGAGGGAAATCAGGAGGGTAAAATGGGAGCTCTGGTATATTAAAGGGAAAACTGGAGCGATAGTAAGCCCTCTCAGAAACCAAAGTAATTATCTATGTCCTAGTTATAGACTGACACAGCGAGGGCACAGGCCCTTCAGCCCAACTTATCCACACTAGCCAACATGTCCCAGCTACACAAGTCCCACCTGCCAGTGTTTGGCCCGTATCCCTCCAATCCTGTCCTATCCATGTGCCTGTCTAACTGTTTCTTAAATGTTGGGATAGTCCCTGCCTCAACTACCTCCTCTGACAGCTTGTTCAATACACCCACCACCCTTTGTGTGAAAAAGTTACACCTCAGATTCCCATTAAATCTTTTCCTCATCCCCTTAAACCTATGTCCTCTTGACCTCGATTCACATACTCTGGGCAAGAGACTCTGTACAGCTACCCGAGCTATTCCTCTCATGCTTTTCTACACCTCCGTAAGATCATCCCTCATCCTTCTGCGCTCCAAGGATTAGAGTCCCAGCCTACTCAACCTCTCCCTATAGCTCAGACCATCTAGGCCTGGCAACATCCTCGTAAATCTTCTCTGTACCCTTTCCAGCTTGAAATGTGTGGAGCTGCAGGAGACCAGCAAGGGCCTTAATGAATATTTCTCCCCTGTTTTCAGACATGAAGATTAGGGAACCATATGATTCATTGTTAGACAAGTCAGGTCAGGATGAGTTCCCCCCCCCCCCGGGTACCATGTAATCCCGTGCCACCTGCTCCATGGTCAGATAGTCGACGACTAAACCGTCTCCCCCACCTGGTTTTCCAGGTGAGGAGGGGCCTGTAGACCCCCAGCAGGACCAAAAACAAGACCTGTCAAAGGGTGGATGAGCTTCTAGCGAGTCAACAGCCATCCACACTTCGGTAGAAGTTGCGATCACTGTCGTACATAAAATTGTATGGAATTATGATAAAGCACACACACCAAAATCCGATACTTCCAGCGGCGGAAGTCCGCAGGAACTGGAGGACAGAGATGTGTGTTGCGTCCGTCACTGTTCCGGTCGGAAACCAGCACCTCAGCGTCGCTAATGTTTTCAACGATGATGAATGAATGAAATGAATGAATGTTAGGCACAGGTGAGGAGCCGTAAGAGTGCAGGGAGGCGATTGTGCCTCTATTTAAGGAGGGATGCAAAGAAAAACCTGGGAACCGTAGACCAACATCTGTGGCAGGACAGGATTCTGAGAGATAAGATATAGGATGTAGAAATACAGGGGTTGATTTGGGATCGTCCACATGGTTTTGTGCCTGGAAAATCATGCCTCATGAATTTCACTGAGGACTTTGAAGAAGCAACCAAGAAAGTTGTCAAGGGCATAGTTTATATGGTTTATATACTGTAAATAGCCTATCTGGGCTTTAACAAAACTTTTGATTGGGTTCCACATGGAAGGCTTCTTTGGAAGGTTAGATTGCAAGGGATCCAGGGAGAGATAGCTAACTATTCAGAGAATTGGCTTAACATGATGGTGGACAGTTGTTTTTCAGACTGGAGGCCTGGGACTAGTGGTGTGCCTCAGGGATTGGTCCTGGGCACATTGCTCGTTGTCATCTACGATTTAGATGAGAATGTATAAGGCTCGATTAGTAAGTTTGCGGGTGACACAAATATTGGTGGTATCATTGACAGTGAGGACGGTATCAAGAATTACCGTGGGATCTTGGTCAGCTGAATGCGGGCCGAGAAACAGCAAATGGTGCTTAATTCAGGTAAGTCTGATGTGCGGCACTTTAGGAAGTCAAACCAGGCCAGGACCTTCATCGAATAGTCGTGGCTTAAGGAGTGTTGTAGAGCAGAGGGATGTAGGAATACAAGTACATAGCTTGCTGAAAGTGGCGTCACGGGTAGATTGGGTGGTGACGAAGGCTTTTGCCATGCTTGTTTCATCAGTTGGGGAATTGAGTATAGAAGTTGCGATGTTATGTTACAATTGCAGGGGTCATATCTGAGATGGGACATGGTGGAGATGCCAGAAGACTGGAATCCTCAGGAAAGTATGCAGATACAGCAGGTAATAAGGAAAGCCAACAGAATGTTCTTTTATTTTGTGAGGGGAACTGAATATAAAAGCAAAGATGCTATGCTTCATTTATGTAAGGCATTGGTAAGATCACATATGAAGTATCGGGTACAACATTGATCTCCTTATGTAAGCAAAGATATGAACTGCATCTAAAGGATTTAGAGATATGTACTGGGTTAACTGGGATGGATGGGTTATCTGGTGAAGAAGGTTTGAATATAACCATATAACAATTACAGCACGGAAACAAGCCTTTTCGGCCCTTCCAGTCCGTGCCGACCAGCAGATCAAGAATATGCTTGATTTGTATCCAGTGAGGTCTAGAAGAGTGAGAATGGTCTTAATTGAAACAATTATCAAGAGGGGCTTGACAAGTTAGATGAGATGAGGATGTTTCTCTTGTCGGAGAGTATAGAATTTGCGGTAACTTTAAAAAAAATACAAGGTGGCCCGTTTAAGGCAGCAAAGAAACTAATTTCTGATGGTCACAAGACTGGAATATTTTTCCTTGGAGGGCAATGGAAGCAGAGTCTATAAATGTTATAATTAGTTCACTAGATGGTTAATAAGTAGGCGAGAAGCCAGGAATGTGAAATTGACATTGCAGTCTGTTCCACTTTGATCTTGTTGATGCCTTTGCTACAGCGCCAGAGAACCAAGTTCCACTTTGGTTCAATGGTGCTTATAGTTTAGTTTTAGTTTAGTTTTGAGATACAGTGCAAAAACAGGCCCTTCCATCTACTGGGTCCACGCCGACCAGCGATCCCCGCACATTAACGCTATCCTACACTCACTAGGGACAATTTTTACATTTACCAAACCAATTAACCTACAAACCTGTACATCTTTGGAGTGTGGGAGGAAACCGAAGATCTTGGAGAAAACCCACGCAGGTCACGGGGAGAATGTACAAACTCCCTACAGACAGCACTCGTAGTTGGGATCAAACTCGGGTTTCCGACGCTGCATTCGCTGTAAGGCAGCAACTCTACTACAGCGTACAAACGCACAGTGAAATTATTTTCTTATGAACAGTCCAGTCGAGTATTGCCATGCCCAAGTACATTCCAGAGTAGCAAATTGTAATCGATCCCGCATGCTGCCTATGTGGAGTTTGCACATTCTTCCTGGGACCACATGGCTTCCTTATGGTGCTCCAATTTCCTCTCATGTCCCAAAATCGTTTAAAGTGGACACTGAAAATTGCCCCTAGTGTGTGGGTGAGTAGCAGAATCTGAGGGAGAGTTGATGGGAATGTAGGATTATTGTTGAGCTCGTGCAAGTAGGTGCACACTCAGCATAACTATTACCATCATGATAAAATCATCTTATCTTATCATGATCAGAAAGCTTACTGATTACAAATTCACAACCCTGCCACCTCTTTGGGACAGGCTGATTGATGAATGGTGCTACAAACCAACAAGTCTTTTCTGAAACAGAGATAAAGACTTGTTTCTATGGTGTCTTATCACATCCCAAAAAGGGGTGGGAGATTGCAACCTTCACGTGGTCCACCCTGTTTCGATTAATGCAATCAACCCGGCGTGCACAAACAAAAGATCAAATAGAACAAGTTGACCCACAACTTTAGGCTGTGCACGCCATACGCAAGAAGAAGAAGAAGAAGACATCCCCAAAAAAGGTGCAAATATAATGTGGAGAAACATGAAAGGCAGGTAAAAGCATTTGACATTCCTATATATATTAAACTACATCTGTGAGTAATTAAAGTTGTATTTAACACATTAGAAACACTCCCAGTTGCACTTTAAATTAAGCCATTGCATCTTTCATTTCAATTGAAAACGAAAACTAGGCTTTGCATCAATGCCTCATTTGAACTGTTGCACATCTTAAACTGCAGTAATTCATCTGCTGTATGCAGGAAAGTCATCTCAAATGATGGGCTCAGGTGAGCCTTGAACTTCAAATTTTCACATCGAGCCATGAGCATAAAGAACTTGATCGAGGCATACAAAGCAAAAGGGAATCCATTGCTTTCTTCTTAATATTGCTTTGACCTAAGGTAAACATCAGATTTAGGAGCAGGAATGGGTCTGACACCCTCTCAATTCGCTCAGCCATCCAACAAGTCCATGGGTGATCTGATGTTGGCTTCAACTCCATTCTCCCACCCGTTCCCCTTTGACCTTCCCATTTCTCCACTCTATATGCTCTGTGACTCACCCCCCACAGCTCCCCTGAATAGAGAATTCCAAAACACAATGAATCTGAGAGACAAAATTCCCAGTCTTAAATTCTGAGACTATGCTCCCATATCATTATATCGTATTGTTATAATGCCAATTGACCCAAAGTTGCCTTGCGTTACATGTAATTATGGATAATAAATTAACTATCCAGCTATCATTGGAGAAAAATATGTTTAAATCAGATTTACTGATGTGTTGAATAAATACGGAAGATTGCAACCTTCACGTGTTTCGACAAAAGCAATCAACTTGGTTTGCACAATTAAATAGAACAAGTTGTCCTGCAATTTTAGGCTGTGCACGTCATATGCAAGAAGAAGAAGACTGTAATAAACTGACCAACATGCAGGAAATCAGCAGCGCATGCCGGAAAACAGCTTACCTCATTAGAGTGAGTTCGGTTCTGGTGCTTTGCCCGATCGGATGCATTAGAGAACGCTTTGTTGCAGCCCTCATGCTCACAGACGTACGGTTTTTCTCCGGTGTGAGACCGCAGGTGTGTTTTCAAGTTTTCCAGTCTGGAGTAGGCCTTTGCACAGCCTTCAAACTATACAAAACAAATTAGCTGCACATTACCTTCAATTATTTAACTCTCTCAATGTTACCGATGGCAGAAGCAAAAAAACTATTCATTTACCATACATTGAATTATTGAATTCTGTGTTTGGCCATGAAGGAGATGCAGTACCAATAACCTAACAATTATTTCTGATAAGAACATTACACATGCATTTTAAATAATAACTTGTTTGGTTTTTTTTTATGCCACTAGGCTATAGAATTTTGCATTCTTGCAGAGGTCAACGGAAGACCCCACGGAAGAACCTACTTGTATCAATTTTCTGTGTAGAATTCACTTGTGATAGAAGGGAGCCAGGGTGATTAAGCATGCCTACTTGGTGATCATGTTAATGTACCATACCTGGAACAGCTCCAAAATTTGCGTCCCTAGTCCATTTACTATGTGGAACTGTCTATTGAAGCAGGGTTCAGTTCAGTGATCACTGGGATTGAATGTACTGTACAGTCATAACGATGCTTTGACAGTTTGAACATATTGCTTAGCAAGTTTACTGGGATTCTTTGTGAGTGGTGCAAGCCAACATTTTCCCCAATTGGGGCATTTATCTTTACTGTCCAGTCAGGACATGTGCTTTGAGAAATAGAACATGCACTAATCAAGGATCTCTTTGCTCCATTTGATGCAAAGGAGATTTAGTTTAGTTTAGTTTAGAGATACAGCGTGGAAACAGGCCCTTCGGCCCACCGAGTCCACCCCGGCCAGCAATCCTCGCACACTAACACTATCCTACAAACACGAGGGACAATTTATGCATTTACACCAAGCCAATTAACCTACAAACCTGTACGTCTTTGGAGTGTGAGAGGAAACCAAAGATCTCGGAGAAAACCCACGCAGGTCGCAGGGAGAACGTACAAACTCTGTACAGACAGCACCCGTACTCAGGATTGCACCCGGGTCTCTGGCGCTGTAAGGCAGTAGCTCTACCGCTGCACCACCGTACCGCCCTGGTCTGGGGATGTTAATTTAGAAAATGGATTTTCAGCCCTTTTTGGTGCATTAATTGGCACCACTTTGCCCAAATGCCAAATCAAATGTCTTTAAAAATAGAAAGCACCGAATTAGGACATGGTCATTTTAAGAAATATTGAAGCATCACCTAAGGGGTGCAGGAAGCAGCTGCTGTGCCATTTACTTGCTGATTCACTGGAGGGATGTCAGTAGTCTTAATATGCTGACATTTACATCAGTAAGTAATTAATGGATGCTGAATATCTCAATGATGTCAGTGTATGAATGAAAAGTGACAGGGCAATTATATTGCATTCGGATGAATCATGACAAGAGATGTTGAATCTGATTTCTTGATGTGTGCTGTACTTTAATAGGAAAATAACACAGCAACCTTCAAAGCATCCACATGGCAAATGTTGGCATGATTTGCAAATGAGCAACATTTTTGAATAGCTATGTTTTACAGAGCGGAATAGAGATATACCTACAACGTGGCTGACAGTTGCTTTCAATCCTAAAACCTAGAGTAGGTCTGGGTTATAAATGAGCTGACATGGTGCTTATGACATGATGTATTAACAAAAAGCCCCTGTTGGCAATATAGCTTGTGAAAGCCGTGACTCCTTGAGTGGCATAGTGTACGTAAGTGACTGAGGGTCTGCATTTCTCCGCAGAGTAGTAGCCTCATGAATAGTTCGGCCAAGTTTGGGAAAATGAAGGAGATTAGACAGTAGGCAATTCTTCTTATCCCAGAAAATGACATATCAATTGAATATATTGTTTGCTTGTGCGGTGAATTGCAGATTTATTGTCTACTTTGGAACGAGAGTAAGCTGGCTTCTTGCTGGGCAAGAAACAACTTAGAAAATGTTGTTCCCTGTCTAGTGAGGCATCTACTCATTGCTTGAGAAACTTTCCTGGACAGTCATAACAAATTCTGCCCCCCTTCAGTCCCAGTCAATGTGAAGGAAGTCAAAACCATTTGCTATTACAATGTTATTGTCCCTAACTTATCAGCTATTTCCCCACATATTGATCCTCTAATTCCCATTGACTATTGGGAGGCCTGTAATACCATCCCATCAAAGTGATTTCACTGTCTTATTTCTACTTTCACCAAATAGTCTCGCTCGATGCACCTCTTGGAATATATCCTCCCTAAGGTTTGTTTGAGTGCAATTACTGAATAGGTAACTATCCATCCCTATTCATTGCTGTCTTACCTTATCGGGTAAATGTAAAGTGATCAATATACATCTTTGGAGAACGATACTGCATCCAAAGTCAATGGAGCTCAATTTTAAGGTGGAGTATAACATGTGGGACAAATTGAATTCACCTAATTGCTGTCTACAGTCATTTCTCCATCATATCTCTAAAGTAATGGAAGGTGCCATGCACTTTGCTACCAGGCAGCACATACGCACAAATAATCTCCTCACTGATGCCCAGTTAGGGCCTCATCAAGGACACCCCATTCACAAACATAGGCACAAAGTGCTGGAGCAACTCAGCGGGACAGGCAGCATCTCTGGAGAACATGGATAGATGACGTTTTGGTTCGGATGCTGATGCTGATCCGCTGAGTTACTCCAGCATTTTGTGTCTATCTTTGGTATACACCGACATCGACAGTTCCTTTTTGTTACACTCCATTCACAGATTTGGTCCGGCTTAGACGAAGGAAGACGTGAAGATGATTTTGATGGGCATTGAATCAAGGCAGCATTTGTCAACTCTGACATCCAACCACCCTGGTAAGACTAGTCAATCAGACTAGAGAATCAAAACAAAATAAACCTTCTAGTTATTAAAGTCATTTATGTTGCAAAGAATAATGACAGTGGTCGTTGGAATCAAGCTATCAGTTCCAGGACATTGTGACAGGTGTTTCTAGAAGCAGTATCTAGGACCCAATCAATTTCCGACTATGGGTGCTGCCAGAAGGTCATAAGGAATAGGTGTAGAATTAGGCCATTTGGCCCATCAAATGTTCTCCGCCACTCTATCATGGCCAATCTATCTCTCCCTCCTAACCCCATTCTCCTGTTGTTTCCCCATAACCTCTGACAACCCTACCAATCAAGTACTGATTACTACCCTGTACTGTCTGTATGGAGTTTGCACGTTTAGTTTAGAGATACAGCGCGGAAACAGGCCCTTCGGCCCACTGAGTCCGCACTGACCAGCGATCCCCGCATGTTAACTCTATCCGACACACACTATGGACAATTTACCCTTATTCCAAGCCAATTAACCTACAAAACCTGTACGACTTTGGCGTGTGGGGGGAACCCGAAGATCTCGGAGAAAACCCACATGGTCACGGGGAGAACGTACAAACTCCATACAGACAGCACCCATAGTCGGGATCGAACCCGGGGCTCCAGCGCTGCAAGCGCTGTAAGGCCACAACTCTACCTCCGCACCACCGTGCTGTTCCCGTGTTCTCCCCGTGACAGCACGGGATTTCTCCGAGAGCCTCGATTTCCTCCCACACTCCAAAGACATACAGGTACGTAGGTTAATTGGTTTGGTATAAATGTAAAACTGTGTCTGGTGAGTGTTAATGTGCGGGGGTCGCTGGTCGGTGCGGACTCGATGGGCCGAAGGGCCTGTTTCTGCGCTGTATCTCCAAACTAAATAAACTAAAATTTCAGGTAACCTGCATCCCGCTCTATCCCTTTCACTCTCCTTTTGAACTCCCCAGTATGGCACTAAATTCTTGTAGTAGTATCTACATATTCTTTCAAGAAACCCTCCAGGATGCACTCAACAAATTCTGCCCCATTTAAGCTTCTGGTACTAAGGGAGTCCCAGTCAGGATGAATGAAGTTAAAATCATTGTTGTTTTTACATATTTCCTGATGTGCCTGCATATTTATTGTCCCACTGGCTTTTATAGTATAACTTGAGAGTTGTTGAATGTTGCACTCATCAAGGGAAGTGATGAATATTCAATCATATTCCCGATGGGGTACCAGCTAGTGAAACATTCGCCCAATGGATAATCAGTGCCAGTTTGGTGGAATTTGACTTCCACAATGAGTTTGGAAGTTGGATATAAAACTCGCCTGGTCATAAAAGACATCACAGAAGACAGAAGGTAGTGGTGGAATGGTGTTTCTTGGATTGGAGGTTGGCGATTAGTGGTGGTCTGTGAGGATCAGCACTGCGACCAGCGGTTCTGCAATGATCAGTGCTAGGAACGCTGCTTTTTATGGTGTATATATAAATGATCCGGATGAGCATGTAGGTGGGCTGATCAGTAAGTTTGCAGACGACCCAAAATTTTGTTTAGTTTAGTTTAGAGATACAGCACGGAAACAGGCCCTTCGGCCCACCGGGTCCGCGGCGACCAGCGATCCCCGCACATTAACACTATCCTATACCCACTAGGGACAATTTTTACATTTACCCAGCCAATCAACCTACAAACCTGTACGTCTTTGTAGCGTGGGTGGAAACCAAAGATCTCGGAGAAAACCCACGCAGGTCACGGGGAGAACGTACACCGTCCATAGTTGGGATCAAACCTGGGTGTCCGGCGCTGCATTCGCGGTATGGCAGCAACTCTACCACTGCGCCACCGTGACCGCCCTCAGTTGGTACAATTGAGCGTATTGAGGAAAGTTGTGAAATGATACGGTAAGATATAGACCAGTCAGAAAATTGGCAAGGGAAATGGCAAATAGAGTTTAATTCTGACACATGTGTGGTGTTGCATTTTAGCAGGTCAAAGCAAGAGGAGAGTATACGTTACAATGCAGTGTCCTGGGGAACATTCATGTACAGAGGGATCTTGGATTGCAAGTCCATACATCCTTGAAAGTGAATCAAGAGGTTAAGGAAGTGTCGGGGCATGTTTGCCTTCATTGCTCAGATTATTAAGTATTAAAGTTGTAAAGTTGAGGAGCGTCTGAAGAAGGGTCTCGACCCCAAACGTCATCCATTCCTTCTCTCCAGAGATGCTGCCTGTCCCGCTGAGTTACTCCAGCATTGTGTGTCTAAGTTGAGGGCAATGTTTGCCCTCATTGGTCAGGATGATAAGTATCAAAGTTAGACATCGGCAGCTGTGTAAAACCTTATTTGGGTCACATTTAGAGTACGGTGTGCAGTTCTTGTCTCTACACCATAGGGAGGATGTGGAGATTATGGAAAGGGTGAACAAATTGTGAGAGACATCGACAGGTAGATAATCAGGCTTTACCTTGCACTGATCATTATTCCCTTATCATGTATCTATACACCGTAATGGTTTGATTGCAGTCCAAGCAACATGAGCCTCATACCGATATTAAAGTTTTGTTTATTGTCACGTGTACCGAGGTAGAGTGAAAAGCTTTTGTTGCGTGCTATTCAGTCAGCAGAAAGACAATACATTATTACAATTGAGCCATTATAGTCTATAGATACATGATAAGGGAATAACAGATGGAGTCCATAGAATGAAGGTTGGTTTTGCGTAATAGTCTGGGCTGCGTGCACAATTCTCTGTAATTTCTTGCCGACTTGTTTAGTGCAAGGTAAAGCCAGCGATAAGTCCAATCAAGGATAGTCCAAGGGTCAACAATGAGGTTGATAGTAGTTCAGGTATGCTCTCTGGTTATGGTAGGATGATTCAGTTGCCTGATAAATCCCCTGTCACAGCTGCTTCTGTGATTCCCCCTGTCACACACTGTTTTTATTTATTTCCAATTTACGAAAAATGTGGGCTATGGACAATTCTCAGAACCCTTTTGTAACACGATGACTGCCTGTATTGCAACACTGACCATAATTCATAACTAATCAACTAATTTTGAAGAATGTGGGATGCGTTAAATGCATGAATAATAAATAAATGCAAGTTCATTTTTTAATCTGCATAATTTTGGGAATAGCTCCACATGTTTGAAAATAATATTTCGTTGAGTTAATCTCTGTAATTTTCAGTTGTATTTAGTAAAATAGTTGTCCCTCATTTGTACTACTTTGGAACCAATGTGGTATTAGCCACAAAGAAGAAAATTTGAGCAATCTCAAATCTTGGTCATGCCAGAATATACAAGGCACTCGATGATAAGTGGAAAACTTTACTGAAGGATTCAGCAATAACAGGCGATTGCATAATGCGGCGTATTTACTTAAAGTATCACATTTGACAAGCTCCATGTCAAAGCCTGGATTTAAAAGTCTCTACAATGAGTAATGGCATCGGTTTGGCAGCATTCACTCCAAGAGCTGCATAGCCAAGTAGTCATCAGACGACACCACCGTAGTGTGCTGGATATCAAATAATGATAATACAGGAAGGAGATTGAGAACCTCGTAACCTGGTGCCAAGACAACAACCTCTCCCTCAATGTCAGGAACACAAAGGAGTTTGTGATGACTTCAGGAACATAAGCAGTGCACACATCCCAGTATACTTCGATGGCGCCAAAGTAAACTTCATTCTTAGGACTAAATATCACCAGCAATTTGTCCTGGACCAGCCATGTCGAAGCAATGGCCAAGCAAGCACGTTGACACCTCTACTTCCTTAGGGGGCTGAGGATGTTGGACATGTCCCCAAAAACCCTCACCAACTTCTCCAGATGCACCGTAGAAAGCATTTTATCAGAATGTATCACAGCATGGTTTGGGAACAGCTCCGTACAAGTCGGCAAGAAATTACAGAGAATTGTGCACGCAGCCCAGACTATTACGCAAAACCAACCTCCCTTCTATGGACTCCATCTGTACTTCACGCTGTCTCAGCAAGGCCATTGGCATTATCATGGAGCAGTTTAACGCCAGCCTCTCCCTCTTCTCCCCTTTCCCAAACGAGCACGAGGTACAGACGTTTGCAATTGCATACCTATAGATTCAGGGGCAATTTCTACGAAGCTGCTATCAGGCAACTGAACAGTCCTACCCCCATGGAGACCTTTGAGCTATCTTTAATCAGACTTTATTGGATTTTATCTAGCACTAAATGTTATACCCTTTATCCTAGATCTGTACAATGTGGATCATGTTTAAACCCCTGTTCCACGGTACGAGTTCATTCCAAGAGTTCTCCCGAGTTTGCCCTGATTCGAACTCGGAGATTTACGGTAATGGCCACTCGTCGATACCCGGTGATTGAAGATTGAAAAATCTTCACGAGTCTTCCCGTGCTTACCTGCCGTTAGCGAGTCTTCCCGAGTACCTGCCGTTAGCGTTACGAGCCGCTAACAGACGTCTCCAAGCTCCGACGTACCCGCTACATTCATTCTCCGTGCTTACCACGAGTTTGATTTTTTTTTAACTCGGGCGAGCTCTTGGAATGAACTCGCACCATGGGACAGGGCTATTAGAATTGCTTTTGAGACTCACAGGAGTGTGGCTTGTGTCAATACAGATTAAAAGTAAAACAAACATTGCAGGTGTATAGAGTCCATAGAAACAGGTCCTTCAGCCCATAATGTCCACCTGAAATGAGACCCCACGCTTTCTTCAGTTGCCTCTCTGATTCTACCAGTTTGAGCATTTAATCAGAATCATAACTTATTTCATTAACAGGGTCATTATAACATAATTAACAGCCTTGAACGCTTGTGGGAAAATTAATTTGCATTCATGCTGCAAATCCGAGCACCCGCCGTTAGCGTTATGAGACGTTAAGAGATGTCCCCGAGCTCCGACGTACCCGCTACGTTCATTCTCCGTGCTTTTATTTTTTTTTAAATCGGAAGAGCTCTTGGAATGAACTCGTACCGTGGGACAGGGCTATTAGTATTTTCTTTGACTGGATAACAGGCAATTAAAAAGCTTACCACTGTATATCAGTACAAGTAACAATAATAAACCAAACTAATTAAACTGAGGTCTGGAATTTTTAGCCAGTAGCCACCTGATAGGAATCATTCCAAACCAAAGTAAGAAATGGAAGCACAAAATTACTAATTATTCCTGGAATAAGTCAAGTAGAAAAATATATTGTTTTGCTGTGCTGGGTGGACTTGAAAAAAAGCGCTTGACCAGATAGAATGAAACAGCGAAAATAGACATTAGAATATACAATGGCGAGAATCACTCTTATCAGTGATAAGACAGTGGCCTTTGGAGAATAATGAGGAAGGCAAAAACTCCATGAACAAACTCACAGTGCACTTGTGTGGCTTCTCCCCAGTATGTCGCCTCATATGTACCACAAGCATGTACTGGGCTTTGAATGGCTTCTGTTCTCGAGAGCAGTCCAGCCACCGGCACACAAACTCTTTCTTCTCTCCGTGGATGTGGTCATTGTTAATGTGCTGATTGGAGAATAAAGAGGCAGAATATCAGTGAACATCTTGAAACCTTGTCTGCAAATAAGTATTTTCACTTCCTACAATGTGGTCTGTGAGTAGCAAAACTTATCAAGTCTGAAGAAGGGCCCGGAAATGTCACCTATCCATGTTTCCCAGTGATGCTACCTGACCCGTTGAGTTGCTCCAACACTTTGTGTCCTTTTTTGCAAATCAGCATCTGTAGTTCCTTGTGTCTCTATCAACTTATTTCAACTTTACAAAATTCGGATTCTTGGATGATCATCTTTACTTCAGTGCAAAAGGATGTCCTCCAAGTTTCTCAGTTCTGTTCATTGTAACTTTGATTGAAAATAAACAGAACTGGCATTAATGATCATACCTGCCCTTTTCTCAGGCTCGGTACTGAGGCCTCTGAAAATCCACTCCGTCATTGCTTTGCAAATATTGCAAGTAAATATCCACCGTTTTACAACCTATCTATATTATTAAAAAAATTAATTCATTATTTTTAAACATCACTCGTTTATCTTTTAGTTTAATTTAGAGATACACGCGGAAACAAGCTCTTTGGCCCAGCAACCAGTGACCAGCGACCCCCATGCATTAACAAAGCCCTACACACACTAGGGACAATTTACATTTATACCAAGCCAATTAACCTACAAACCTGTACATCTTTGGAATATGGGAGGAGAATGTACAAACTCAATTCACACAGCTTCTGTAGTCAGGATCAAACCGGACTCCTTGCACTGAAAGGCAGCAATTCTAGCAATGCGCCACCATGCTATGGATACTTTCAAGAGAGAGCTAGATAGGGCTCTTGAAGATAACGGTCAGGGGATATGGGGAGAAGGCAGGTACGGGGTATTGATTGGGGTTGATCAGCCATGATCATATTGAATGGCGGTGCTGGGCCGAATGGCCTACTGTTGCACCTATTGTCTATTGTCTATGCCGTCCCATGTTTTTTGTGCACTGTTGGAAAGCACCCTTGATTTCAAATCAAAATAATAGCAGCTAAGTCCCATTCCAGACTCTTAAGACCAAACACCTAAGGTAACTCTCCTTTACTGTGGGAGTGTTGCATTGTCAGCAGTGCAATTAAACAGAGGGCCCAACTTTCCTCTCAGAAAGTTGCAAAAGATTCCATGCTACTATTTTAAAGAAAAGCAGAGGAAAGGTAACTGGTATTTTGGCCAGTACTTATCCTGCGGTCAACCTTGCAAAATCAGGTACTCTTGTCATTATCTGGTTGTTTATAGGAACTAATCTTGTGTAAACCAGCTGCCATGTCTCCTTCAATTTGACCCTCAATCCTTTCCTTGGATCTGAAACATTTTGGGATCTCAATCTAATTGAAATTTTAATTTCAATCAAAATATAAACATCAAGAGTCAAGAGTGTTTAATTGTCATTTATTCCAGGAATGGAATCACAAAGCTGTTAGCTGCTGCAATAACATGACAATAAAATATACAACAATCAATTAATAATCAGTAATACTAGAAAAACTCTGATCATTAATAGCCCATTGCACTTTATCTGTTTATGGATGTGTGTATATATATATATTCATTGGTATATGGTCACACTGATCAGTTCTGTTCTGTATTAATTTATCCCTACTATATTCTGTTGTGCTGAAGCAAAGCAAGAATTTCATTGTCCTATCTGGGACACATGACAATAAACTCTCTTGAATCTTGAATCTAACAAGACCACAATAATCTTTCCTTCTTTGTAAACTCACCGGTTAAACACTTTTCATTGACAAGTGATGAAGACAATTCTTTGCAGCTTCCACTCAATTCCTGAGTATAAAAGTTCGCGGTTCATGTGGTAACACTATAAAACTTAGGTGAAGCCACATTTGGAGTATTTTGTGCTCCATTACTGTTCTAGTCATCACATTACAAAAAGGATTGTGGTGGTCTTGGAGAGGGCTCACGAGGAGGTGGTCAGTGTTAAAAATTATTCGCTACAAGGAAAGGTTGGGCAAACTTGGATTGTTTATCAAGCATGAGAGGCTGAAGGGAACTCTGATAGAATCAGAATCAGAATCGCACTTTATTGGCCAAGTATGTTGAGGAATTTCAATGGCCAGAGCAGAGTCATACAATTAAAGTAACAGATCACTCAAAAACACCTTTTAACGTGAACATCCACCACAGTGACTCCTACACATTCCTCACTGTGATAGAAGGCAAAATAAAGTTAAAGTCCTTTCCTTAGTAAGCACAAATATGTGATACATAGTTGGATAGAGAGTCGGAGTCTTTTTCCCAGGGTAGAAATGTCAAATGCTTGAGGGCACAGATTTAAGGTAAGAGGGAGAGAATTAAAAAGTTTGCAAGGCAAGTTTTTTTACACAGAGGATGGTAGGTGCTTGGAACATGCTGCCAGGGGAGATGATGAAAGCAGATATGATAGCTATGTTTACGAAGCACTTAAAAAGGGACATGAATAGCCAGGGATTAGAGCGATACATACCATGTGGGATTAGTTTAATTTAGCATGCTGATCAGCGTAGACGGTGCGATGAAGGGCATGTTGCTATGTTGCATTGTCCTATGTTCTGTCTATGGGAGTGTGAAGATATAATTTAAGACGTAAAGAATTCTGCCTTAATACCATGAAAATCTGTCAGGATGTTCATTCCTTCTCAATGTGATTCAGTTGCTTCGGGGGTTTATTATTGAAACACTGGTTGGGAAAATATAACAACATTGCGAAAAGGAAGTGAAGCTTGCAGTGCTATAAGTGTACCAGAAGAGGGCTCATCAGTTTCACTTTTGTGTTAAACCTGGGTTTTATGTCTGATTTTCCCAGCAGTTCTGTTTGGAAAGGCAGGTATTTTTCAGCATAGAAGTCAGTCTGTTTCACGACTCCTGTATAAATGTGCTCGTCTTGCATTTAATGACCACTTCGCAGGTGCACTCCACTGGAAAACTCTCATGGAATCAACAGACAATAGGTGCAGGATCTTTGCACCCATTTGAGCCAGCACCGCCATTCAATGTGATCATGGCTGATCATCCCCAATCAGTACCCCGTTCCTGCCTTCTCCCCATACCCCCTGACTCCGCTATCTTTAAGAGCCCTATCTAGCTCTCTCTTGAAAGCATCCAGAGAACCTGCCTCCACTGCCCTCTGAGGCAGAGAATTCCACAGACTCACCACTCTCTGTGAGAAAAAGTGTTTTCTCGTCTCCGTTCTAAATGGCTTACTCCTTATTCTTAAACTGTGGCCCCTGGTTCTGGACTCCCCCAACCTCGGAACATGTTTCCTGCCTCTAGTGTGTCCAAGCCCTTAACAATGTTATAAGTTTCAATGAGATCCCCTCTCATCCTTCTCATCCAGTGGTGGAGCAGGAGTTTGCTGCAGTTGGCCAGCATTCATGCAATGGGATCCGACTTGGATCCAGGCCCAGGTTAGACCAGGTGAAGGACCCACATGCCCATTCATTTGCTTGTAGGTTGTAGGGGTCAGGGCAAGACAAAAACATTCAAATTACTGAACGGAGCCATGGTACAGCATTAGACTTGCGCCAGAGACCCGGGTTCAATAGACAGGTGGAGTTTGTACGTTCTCCCCGTGACCTGCGTGGGTTTTCTCCGGGTGCTCCGGTTTCCTCTCACACTCCGAAGGCGTACAGGCTTGTAGGTTAATTGGCTTGGTTTAATTGTAATTTGTCCCTAGTGTGTGTAGGATAGTGTTAATGTGCGGCGATCGTTGGTCGGTGCAGACTCGGTTGGCCGAAAGGCCTGTTTCCATGCTGTACTAAACTAAACTATTTCTATGTCATTCAATGCTTTTTGATAGTTATAGTTGATTTTTAAAACATATAATCTTAAAAATGTCAAATAACTAGGAAAATTTGAAAAATCTTGATAGATTTAACTATCAAATAAGCAGGGTCTGAGCCTTGTTAAAAGTTAAAGACGTGTCAAACCAGGTCAAGGCGTTATCACAAGCACAAGTACAGTGAAGTATAGGGTGCAGTAAAAATCTTGTTTGCAGCAGCATGACAAGCTCATAGACTCAAATACACAAAATATAAATCTACACACGTTTTTATAGACTGTAAAGGGGCTGTCCCAGTGCGGAGACTTAATTGGAGAGTTTAGAAGAGTTTAGGAGAGTTTGAAAAAATGTCATGTTGAAGACCTCCTTCAACTATGTAGAAGACCTCCTTTGACCTCCTTCAACTATGTTGAAGACTAGCTTCGACTAGCTGCAACTAAATCGGGAAAATTGCACACCGAATAGTGGAGAGTGAAGACGGCCTCCTTTGATCTCTCTTCGACTATGATAAAGACTATCTACGACTACTTTCGACTACCCTCGATTACTTACGACTAACATGCCGACCTACTACGACTAAACCTACGAGTAAAAAAAGTAGCGTTTTTTTCCATGGCGACCTTTTTTTACTCGCAGGCATTCTTCAACATGTTGAAAAATACGCCGTGACCTAGCTGAGGTCTCGAGTACACGGGGACTACTCTCGAGCATGAAGGAGAGTTACGAAGACCTCCTACGACCTTGTGTCGACCATGCTGCGAGTATGAGTCGAGGGCAAACTGGCCAGAACTCGCGGATGAGGTCGCCTAAGTGGGACAGCCCCTTAAATTGTATACAATATATTTTATGCAAAAAAAAAAATTAAGAGGAAAGCAACCCAAAGGAGTTCTGAGGGTAGGGCTTATTCCGACCCATATACTTGAATTGTGCTATTCAAGGTCCTGCCCCATTCAGGACCATGTAAATTAGCTCCACTGGCACAGATAAGATTATCTTTCTGAATCCAGCAAGGGAGTCTCTGATGGAATGGGTAACATGGAAAATGAGTGCAGGCATCTTAGGAAAATCTAGACGAAAGCATTTGCTGGACCTGCATATTCATGAGCTTCTAAATTCGTGCCATAGTTCCCCCTTAGCGCATGTGTACTTCAGTTTAACAAAGAGGTGCCAGGTGCTGGAGGACTTAGAAATGCTGTCAGGCAAAGCAATTTTAAACAATGGATTAAGTGTTGTTAAGTGCTGTCGATACCACGCTCTTCCTGACCTGCTCCATGGTAAGCAGATGTCATTCTTTATGAAGGAGGCTTCTCTTATCACTTTTGGTCTTAAGAATGAGTCTGTGGACATTCTTCATCGTCACACTGGGCGGATATGCGGCAATTTCACGGCCATGTAGTTAGTACGGAGGGGGGGGGGGGGGGGGGGTGTAACAGACCCTTTGCACCAACAGTCAACCATCCAACCACACTCATCTCACATTATCCCACTCTTCATTCTCTGCACATTCTCACCAACTTTCCTCAAAATTCTACCATCCATCCACACTTGGGGCAATTTACAGTGGCCATTTAACCTATCTACCTGTGCATCTTTGGGTAGAATATCCGAGCACAGACTGAAACCCGTGTTGTTAAAAGGCTTCAGATTTATTTTTCTAAAGCCTGAGTCCATCTGCTGCTTTAATATGTTGGTGACTATACTGCAAAAACAGTGGAACAACACACAAACAAATAAGAAAACAACCCGATGCCAATTTAATCATTTACACCTTAAATGATTACTCGCCTTTTGCGAGTTACAAAAATCGATAGACAAACAAGTATGTGCATTGCTCTCAGAGTCTGCAACAAGATCTCCCTCACTCACAGAAACCTTATTATTTCAGAATCCTTGCAAGCTGCCTCTGCTGTGATGCGGCGCACATGTCACGTTGCAGCTTAGTTCAGCACCATCGAGCCGAGTGGGGAATCTTCTATTTTTGATTAATAAAACGTTTGCATTCATAGACGGAAGAGGCATTTACCTGCATTGCAAGGTTCCCCTTAGCACATAGATTTGTAACACTCTTGTTTTTAGACATTTCCTTGTAAGTGCTCTTTGCTCAAGGAAGCATCTGTCAGTGTGCACTGCTTTTCAGAGCAACTTTGCAGGTTCCTCTGCCTCATTGATGGCCTCTGCCATCATTGCAGTCATGTCTTACCAGCCTGCCTGAGGAGTTGAAAGAGTATAGTTTGTTTGTGGTGACACTCTTTAAAGGACACATGTGAAATGTGGTTCATATGATCATAAGTAGTAGGAGCAGAATTAGGCCATTCGGCCCATCAAGCCTACTCCGCCATTCAATCATGGCTGATCTATCTCTCCCTGCTAACCCCATTCTCCCGCCTCCTCCCCATAACCCCTGACATCTGTACTAATTAAGCATCTTTCTATCTCTGCCTTAAATATATCCACTGGCCTCCATAGCCTTTTGTGGCAAAGACTTCCACAGATTCACCACCCTCTGACTAAAGAAAGTTATATCTCACATCAGGTTTGTTGTCATATGCTGGTGGAGACGGGAACAGTGCAATTCTTACTTGCAGCAGCATCACTTGCACATAGACTCAAACAAAGTGGAAAAAGACTCAGCAAAAAAACAAAGTACTCGAGCAACTCAACTTGTCAGGCAGCATGTGTGAGGGAGTGGATAGTTCTTCAGGTCGGGGCCCTTCTTCAGACTTGGCCAAGACCATACTGGTGACAGTCTCGACTCCTCCATTCATACCCGCTACAATCTCACCCCTCCAATCGTACAGCCCTCCGCTCCCTCAGTACCAATCCCAATAATGTCATCAAATCCACAGACATGGGAGGTGCCATTGTGGATGGATCAATACCGTACTAAGGCCAGGCGACAACTCTCGGACACCTACCACCCTTTGACCATGACCCCACTGACGAACACCAGACCACCATCTTCCAAAACATCATACATCTGAAGAAGGGCCTCGACTGAAACTTTATCTGTGCATTCCCTCCACAGATGTTTCCAGACCAGTTGAATTCCTCCCACTCTTTGTACTTTGCTCAGGATTCCAGTATCCATAGTTTCAGTCAACATAGACTCAGGCAAGTGGATGCAAACGGTTCCATTGCACTTTGTAAAACAGTTTGTTACCATATTCTCCAATACCCAGCCCAACATTCCTCTCTTAATTCCCTGTGCCAAATTTAGTTAAATGACCGTTCAACTCCTTTGAATTATGTGGGAGGACTCAAGTTGGATCGCCAGTATTGCTTACATGTGCTGACACTCTTTAGATGTTTTGTTAGTCATGAAAAGCTTTGAAAGATCTGAAGTGCCGCAAATGCAATAGTTTCCGCTCATCACTGGCATCACAATGTGAACAATAGAAAAACATCAAAACCAATAAGACGGAGAGCCTTTAAGATTGGGAGGATACAGTTGAATGGGGAGCATGGGGTAGGACCTCTTGACCTCTAGGGAGAGAAAGGCATTGAGAAGGGTCTGAACCTACTTTAAAGGTATCACAGTCATGTATCAAAATCTCAGCCCAGGGCATACATGTGCTGAGGTTATTGGTAATGGCACAGATCACACAGCACAGAAACAGGTCCTTCAGCTAACTAAGTGCAAAGCAAACATCAAATCTCCATCTGCATTGATCTCTATTTTCAGCATCTGGCCTGCAGTCTTTCTTATTCGCTAAATATATTTACAAAATCATTTGAAGCATTGTTTCAGTTCACCAATCCTCAGATGAGAGTTACCAACTTAAATAAAGTGCTCAAGAATTACAAGGCATCATCGGAAAAAAAAACGCAGTTTCTGAAAACTGAGATAATTTATGAGAAACAGACAAAATAAAATATCTCAGAAGTTCCACGCCAGAATAACAATAGTTGTTAAAATTAAAGAATGGTTTGGAGGATTAATGATCACAGTAAGTGATATGAATCCATCATCATTTTACTGACGTATGTGCATAGAATGCATGAGCAGTGGTGAGCTGGATTAGATTTGTTCTGGTTATCATGACCAGAACATATTTTGGTAATATTCCACATTGCCAGGCAGATACTAATGTTGCAGCTGCACTTTGCAGCTACTAATGGAGCACAGATCTTAAGTACAAACACTGGGATGTTGTTTGGTCTCTTAATCTTCGATGTGTCTGATGCACTCAACAATTTCTTGATATCACATTAATTGAATCTGAAGAAGGGTCCAAAGAAGGGTCCTGAATTTGAAACGTCACCTATCCATGTCCTCCAGAAATGCTGCCTGACCCATTGAGATACTCCAACACTTTGTGTCCTTTGAATCAAATCGAATTGGGTGGACATTAGCTTTTGTGATGGTAGAGATCTCAGGAGGAGGTCTGGATGCATCATCTATTTGGCCCTTCCCGGCTGGACATGGTTGCCTTTCTCTTCAGTGCTCATATGTGTCTTAGCATTGTTGACAATGGGGACATTCTGGAGCCTCCTGCTTCAGTTAGCGGCTTGCTTGTCCACCACCTTTCCTGACTAGATGTGGCAGAACCACTGTGTGTTGATCTAGCCCATTGGTTGAAATATAATTTAGTTTGATCTATTGCTTTTTTTTCTGTTTGCATGCAATAAGTTTTGTATTGTTAAACCAGGGTTGATAGTAATGGTAGAGTGAAGATTATGTGGAGTCATGAGGTCTGATTGCAGAAGTGTACACTTCTGTTAATTTGATTCACAGTACCTCATGGATTCAGTTATCATGCTTGTTTTGAATCTGTGTGATGCCACATGATATGGTAGATGGAGGGTGCCCTCAGTGTGAAGATAGGACTCAATCTCCACAAATGTTGTGTGGAGGTCAATTCCACCAGTGGACAGATTATTTTGCCACCAGTGGATCAGAGAGGACACGGTCAGTTAAACTTATCCTCGAGTTGGTTCACTCCTTGCTGCCGCAAAGCACTGAGACATCAGCTGATGGAGGATTCCCCTTGTTGTTGGTAATCGGGGAGAGGTTTCCTTCCCACATGTGATATCGGGAGAAGGCAGGAACGGGGTACTGATTGTGGACGATCAGCCACGATCACAATGAATGGCGGTGCTGGCTCGAAGGAAAACACGGCCTCCTCCTGCACCTATTGTCTATGTTTCTGTGACATGACCCCATGGGGTTTGGAGTCAATACTGAGGCTTCCAAAGTTTCTCCAGTCTGCCTATGAATAACTCTGCTACCATTTCTAGTGTGTTGGTCCTGCTGAGGAGATGGGATGTATCCAGGAATTGTGATGGAGGAATGTGAGCAACTTTTCTATGCCATGCATAGTGTATACAATTTTGATTTTCCTTCCTTTTGACTTACTTTCTCATCTCTTTTACAAATGTTTTATAGGCTTCACAAAGAGACAGTTGAATCCATAAATCAACTCTCTGAACCCCACCCACTCCTCTCCCTGTCATAATCAGTGACAATAGAGCTATTAGCACCAATGTTTCCCTGCACAGCATAGTACATCAATTGATCAAAAAGAAAGGCCAATTCATTTTTTCATTGCACAAACAAGTAAAACAAAAATAACTGGCAGTTTTAAGCTGCAAAGAAGGGATTATAATTTATTTTCCAGTCAACAGAACGTGACCTCCCAATTTCCTTAGCTCTCGTGTAAATTATCTTAGTTTAGCTTAGTTTAGAGATACAGCACGGAAACAGGCCCTTCAGCCCACCGATACCATGCCGACCAGCGATCACCCCGTATACTGGCACTACTCTACACACACTAAGGACAATTTATAATTTTTTACCAAAGCCAATTAACCTACAAACCTGCACGTCTTTGGAATGTGGGAGGAAACCCGAGCACCAGGAGAACACCCGCGCGGTCACAGGGCGAGCGTGCAAACTCCGTACAGACAGCACCCGTAGTCAGGATCAAATCCGGGTCTCTGGCTCTGTAACGCAGCAACTCTGCCGCAGCGCCACATGGCCACCACCGTGTCTTCTTGAAGATAAATTACGTTTGACAGACCCAAGTGTAATAATAGATAGAGCTGGCGAGGGGAAAATGGTTGTTCAGTGGATTTTCAGAGAGCATTTTGCATTTTTTTACAAAATGAATGTTTACAGATTGGAGGTCCATGGGATTAATGGCTGAACAGAGAGGAGCTTGACCTCTCAAGGGACAGGAGAAATTTACTGGAAGCGTTCAAATTTAAAATCATTCTATTACCTAAAGAATAATTGTTTCCACTGGCAAAAAAAAAAAAATACTAATCAGAGAAGAATGATTTAAGATAGGAGGAGGCATTTTTAAAAACAACGAGTGATGCACTGAAACATACATTATCCAATGGGATCCCACTACTGGCCACATCTTCTCATCTGCACCCCTATCTGCTTTCTGCAGAGACCGTTCCTTCCGAAACTCCCTGGTCAACTTGTCCCTTCGCACTCAAACCACCCCTGTCCCTAGGTACTTTCCCCTGCAACCGCAGGAGATGCAACACCTATCCCTTTATCTTCCCCCCTTGAGTCATCCAAGGACCCAAAAAGTTCTTCCAGGTGAGACAGAGGTTCACTTGCACCTCCTCCAACCTCATCTACTGTATCCTCTGTTCCAGGTGTCAACTTCTCTACATCGGCGAGACCACTCGCAGGCTCGGCGATCATTTCGCTGAACAACTCCGCTCAGTCTGCCTTAACCTAGCTGATCTCCCGGTGGCTCAGCACTTCAGCTCCCCCTCCTATTCCCAATCTGACCTTTCTGTCCTGGGCCTCTTCCATTGTCAGAGTGAGGCCCAGCGCAAATTGGAGGAACAGCACTTCATATTTCACTTGGGTAGTTACCTCAGTGGTATGAACATTGACTTCTCTAACTTAAGATAGCCCTTGCTTTCTCTCTCTGTCCCCTCCCCCCTCCAGTTCTCCCGCTAGTCTTACTGTCTCCGACTACATTCTATCTTTGTCCCGCCCACTCCCCTGACAACAGTCTGAAAAAGGGTCTTGACCCGAAACGTCCCCCATTCCTTCTCTCCTGAGATGCTGCCTCACCCGCTGAGTTACTCCAGCATTTTGCGTCTATCAGAAAGCAAGTTGGGAATAGATTAAACTTGTGTGATAACACGATGTATACTGTAGAAGAGAGGTTTGCAGCAATTGGACTTGGATCAAGAGAGACAACAATTGGGCTGCAAGATGAATACAGGAGGGTATGGAATTGAAGGAGTATCACCGTTGAGCCCTCTGGAGATGTTGCGGGCTTATCAATGGAACGTCAAAGGAGGGTGCCCACCTGATGACCCCGATGACGTACCTACCCTACCTTTCACCACTCCAATCCCACTGCAAATAGCAAGAGTGCCGACTTATTACAGGGATTGAAACATCAAGTCCTATTAGCTCTACTGTAGAAGAGAGGTTTGAAGGGATAATCAGAAGATTAATTGTGTAACTGTTTAAAACAACAGTCACAGGTAAATTGTGGTCACAGCTCTTTTTCTGTACTCTATTGTTCCATTTTGATACCAACCCTCTCATGTGCCAACTCATTTGTCGAGTCACTGAGGGATCGAGGGTTATTTTTAATCTTTGGTCCTAAGTGTATGCGTTCCATGTATCCATATAAATCAGAGTTTCATGATCTGAGTAAATCAAGCACATGGAAACAACCACAGCTTCAATGGTTACATGCCATAAATAACAATTTAGTTTTACAGCGTGAATGCTTTGACCAATTTTCTCATCATTGAAGCTCTATGAAACAAACATCATTTTACAACTGCGGAAGTGTGAATGGAATGAGAATCAAAACTTAGCTGAAATGAACTGGCAGCAAAGTTGAGCCAGAGTCAGGAAACTGCCAGTGAGAAGACTCTTTAAACAATGTTTCCATAGCAATTCAGCAGGGAATTAAATTGAAATTATTGCTTTATTCAACAGTGCAGCCCTTGTAAAAAGGAAGAACTGAAATAAACTGCAGCTTTGCCGGCACCAGCTCTAACCTTGTGAAGATTCACGCAGTCAACACATTTTTAGAATTATAGCACATTTTAAAACATTTTTGTATGGTAACAGATATTTAGCAAATTGTTTTAAGGTCTCTCTGCAAAATTATAGGAAGCTGGAGGATTTGAAGCGTCATGATGGTCTCCCATATTGGAATTTTGGAAAGAGCCCAGTGAAGAGCAGGCATTTCCCCATCAATGTCCCTCATGGTAAGCTGGTCCAGAAGATTAAGTCGCGGAGGGTTACCCAGATGGTGCCGTGCGCAGCTGAAGGGATCCCAGAGGTCGCTTCGAGGTGGTGAAGGGATCCCAGTGGGTGCCGTGGCTTACGGAGCAAGCTGCTGGGCCAACGGACCTTGGCTGAACGCAAGACCAAGTGGATCACTCCGAGCACAAGACCTAGTGGATCACAGCGAACACAAAACCTGATGGATCACACTGAGCACAAGATCTAGTGGATCACACCGAGCACAAGACCTAGTGGATCACACCGAGCACAAGACCTAGTGGATCACACCGAACACAAGACCTAGTGGATCACACCGAGCACAAGACCTAGTGGATCACTCCGAACACAAGACCTAGTGGATCACACCGAGCACAAGACCTAGTGGATCACTCCGAACACAAGACCTAGTGGATCACACCGAGCACAAAACCTAGTGGATCACACCGAGCACAAGACCTAGTGGATCACACCGAGCACAAGACCTAGTGGATCACTCAGAACACAATACCTAGTGGATCACACCGAACACAAGACCTAGTGGATCACACCGAGCACAAGACCTAGTGGATCACACCGAACACAAGACCTGATGGATCACACCGAACATATGACCTGATGGATCACACCGAACATACGACCTAGTGGATCACACCGAACACAAGAATCAGTGGATCACACTGAGCACACGACCTAGTGGATCACACCGAACATACGACCTGATGGATCACACCGAACATACGACCTAGTGGATCACACCGAACACAAGACCTAGTGGATCACACCGAACACAAGACCTAGTGGATCACACTGAACATACGACCTAGTGGATCACACCGAACATACGACCTAGTGGATCACACCGAACATACGACCTAGTGGATCACACCGAACACAAGAATCAGTGGATTGCGCCGAACACAAGACCTAGTCGATCACACTGAGCACAAGAATCAGTGGATCACAACGAACATAAGATTCAGTGGATCACACCGAACACAATACCTAGTGGAACGCACTGAACACGCGACCTAGTGGATCACATTGAACACAGGAACCAGTGGATCACAACACAAAAAAGGCCCAGTGGATCACAACGAACGCAAGACCCAATGGATCACAACAAACACAAGACCGGTAGATCACACGAGTCACATGACCCAATGGATCGCTACAGACATAATACCCAGTGGATCACATACATAGAAACATAGAAAATTGGTGCAGGAGTAGGCCATTCAGCCCTTCGAGCCTGCACCGCCATTCAATATGATCATGGTCGATCATCCAACTCAGTATCCCGTACCTGCCTTCTCTCCATACCCCCTGATTCCCTTTAGCCACAAGGGTCACATCTAACTCCCTCTTAAATATAGCCAATGAACTGCCTTCTGTGGCAGATAATTCCAGAGATTCACCACTCTCTGTGTGATAAATGTTTTTTTCTCATCTTGGTCCTACAAAACTTCCCCCTTATCCTTAAACCGTGACCTCTTGTTCTGGACTTCCCCAACATCAGGAACAATCTTCCTGCATCTAGCCTGTCCAACCACTACACTGTAGAACATAAGACCCAGTGGATCACACAGATCACAAGACCCACTGGATCACAACAAACTCCAGGCCCAGTGGACCACATGGAACACAAGATCCAGTGGATCACACCGACCACAAGATGCAGTGGATCAAACTGAACACAAGGTCCAGTGGATCACAACAAACACGACCCAGTGGATCACACCGAACACAAGACCCATCGGTCCGTGGCTTCCAGAAACAAGGAAAATGGAACTGGCGACAGACCTGCTGGGAGAGGAGCAAGTCTGGTAGGAGAGGAGAGGGAATCGGGGCCTGGTCCACTGCCAGGTGGTGGAAACAGATATGAGAGTAATGATTCAGAGGCATTTGGACAGGCATGAGATCAGCAGGGAATGGAGGTATTGCCTCCATGTACAGGCAGATGCAATTAGTTTACATTGGCATCATAGCTGGTAGATTCATGGTGGGCTGAAGTATCTGTTCCTTTACTGTTCTATGTTCTAAATGATGGGAGAGAACTATTTCAACCTTTCTCCTGGCCTCATGTCATGTTACCAAAATTCTTTTGGCTAAAAGTCTGGAAATGGCTACCCGATGAATGAATCATTTAAAAGGACCCTGGAGACAAAAAGAACTACAGATGCTGGAGCCTTGAGTAAAACCCAAAGGGCTGGAGGAACTCAGCGGGTCGGGGAGCATCTGTGGATGAAATGTATAGGTGACGTTTCGGATCAGGATACTTCTTCAGACTACAGTCAGGAAACTGTTAGTTAGATTTTTCAGACTTTCCTTCCAGCTTCTTCTATCTGTTTATGTATATATATATATATATATCTCTACGGCACCCCTGTTAGCCAGCTGATCGAGATTTGCTGAGGAGGCAAGTGGAACTGAGCTCAATGGTCATTCGGCCTCAAAAGTCTTAATAGACAATGGAAAATAGGGTCTGAAGAAGGGTCTCAACCCAAAACGTCGCCTATCTCCTTTGCTCCTTAGATGCTGCTGCACCCGCTGAGTTTCTCCAGCTTTTTGTGTAACCAACAATGGAAAATAGGTGCAGGGTACACAATCAGTATCCTGTTCTTATCTTCTCTCCATATCCCTTAACTCCGTTATCCATAAGATTTCTATCTAACTCTCTCTTAAAAGCATCCAGAGAACCAGCCTCCACCTGAGACAGAGAATTCCACACATTCACAACTCTCTGTGTGAAATGCCTGATCTTGCTTCTTAATTTAAAGTTAGAACCATCTCGATAAAAATTCTGAAGTAGCAGAATAAGTCCCATTACAGATCCATGAGTCATTATCCCAGGACAGCATGTTCTCCATCATTATGTTATCAATTGTTCAAACTATTTTCCAAGCATCAGGATAATAACACTCTTTTCAAGTACCAAGGCTGTTAGCAAATAATAATGATTTATGTGCAATGGCTAGAAGTATTTGCCTATATCATACCTTTTAAGTGGACTTAAAATATATCAACGTTTTATTAGCAAACATATTTTACTCAAAATATAATTTAGTGAAGATAGTTGCATTATATAAAACCATTTAAAATTTGAGAATACCTTTGTTGTGAATTACATGTGTAGGAAAGTATTTGTAGTTTAATAAAAGAGTAATATAATACTTAAATATATAAAAAAGAGTAACATTTAATTTGTCCATTTGGAATGGGAACCATTTTAATGCTTAAAACACCACAACACAAATGGGTGGCACACACACACACACACACACACACACACATACAGGCACATACACACTCTCCAATAGTTGAATATGTAACATCACATTGAAAAATATAAAATGTAAAGTTAAAATGTCAATCAAAAACAAGTTACAAAAATTATCCTCCACAGTGTAATCCTAATGGGATTAGTATTATTTTACATGAGTCCAAACTACACACCAATAAATGAAAATTAAAAAATGCAGATGCTAGAAGTAAGAAATAAAAATTGAAATTGCTGGAACCAATCAGCAGATTATGCAGGGTCAGACAGATAAACAACCTTTGAACAGGGCAGCACGGTGGCGCAGTGGTAGACTTGCTGCCTTACACCACCAGAGACCCAGGTTCAATCCTAACAATAGGTGCTGTCTGTACGGAGTTTGTATGTTCTCCCCGTGACCTGCGAGGGTTTTCTCCGAGATCTTCGGTTTCCTCCCACACTGCAAACGCATACCGGTTTGTAGGTTAATGGCTTGGTATAAATGTAAATTGTCCCTAGTGTGTGTAAGATAGTGCAAGTGTGTGGTGATCGCTGGTCGATGTGGATTCGATGGGCCGAAGGGCCTGTTTCCGCGTGCATCTCCAAACTAAACCTGTATCTCTAATCTGTAGGGCCTGTATCTCTATGCTAAACTAAAAGCTAAAAACATATTAACCCCATTTCTCTTTAGACAGACGCTGCTCAAACTGCCGAGTGCTTCCATAGTTTAAGCTTTTATTTCAAACTATTCCACTCGGTCTCAGAGGGAGGGAGTAGTATTTGAAACAAAATTTGAATAGGGACCAGGTATTGCAGATTTCCTGAAATGAAGTGTGATTGTATTCGATATATTCGTGCTTTGGCTGCCTTAGGAAGGTTTGCTGGCAATTGCCATATGCAATATTGGCTGAGATGGGACATCACTATCGTTTGAGAAAGCAAAGGGTGCGAGGCGGAATAAGACGACGTGTTCCTGTCTACACCAGTAGAACAAAGTAAAAGAGAGCTGGTGACATGAAATATTGTGGAAGATTTTGATGCATGAGTGTTGCTTGGGAAGAACGATGTCCACTACTGTTTGTGATTATGGATCACACCCTGCCCTAATAACAAGTTTTATTTAATCAATAATTTTCATGCTGAATAGACAGCCCAATCCCAGAAAATCGACAAGCAGGCACTGATAGCAGTGCAACTGGTTATTAATCTTTACCCTACCAGTTCATCTACTAACTACTGCATAAGCACAACAAGATAGATTAAACAGTTAAAAATACCCAAGTATCTCAGAAGATGAACAAAGTCTTTCCAGTGGCATGCATAGATGTATATAATACAATCACAAAGAGACTGCATTTTAAGCAATTTTACAAATCGGTTGGGTCTGGGTTGTTACTTAGCCCTCAATGTAATCAATTAAAGGCTGGTAAATCAGACTTTTCCCTTTCAGATGCCAATCGCCATACTGCTTTACTGGGAAACACGACATCTATGTTTCACCAAAGGCTTTTTCATCACAAACTCTGATAGTGAGGACAGATAAGCAAAATAATCGGTGCTGATCAAAAAAAAAATCTGCATTATACCAATTAAAGTCCCTGCCAGAAGCAAAATGCTACAGCTCTCAAACTCCACAGCAGTTTATCTCGCCTGAACACAAGGAGGGAGAACGGGAAAGAACGTTCTTTCATTTTCGACTGACAACTTTTATCTCCTTCAGCTGGATATGGAATCTCAGTTGTCTGTAGGGCACAGGACTTATACGTGTAGATGCATTGTTTTTGTTAATATTCTTAAAAACAGCAATGTCACATCTAGACTTAAAATGGAAAGCAATAACCATTTAGTAACCGACAGTGAATGACCCGCAAGTGACCATTGTTCCTTTTGAGACAGAGCACAAATTTGCTACTCATTTAAATGGGATTTTTATCTGTCATTTCAGTCAGATACAACAATGAACTAAAAGCTTCCACTGAAAACACAAGCAAATAAATATGAAACAGTAATTTAAATTCTATTTTGTTATTATCAACAAAAAAAAGCTGCTCATTCAGAACGGGATGCTCGCCACTTCAATTCCCAGCCCTGAGAGCTGATCTCACTGTTCAGACAGCAGTGAGCCCATTATAATTGGCTTTGCACAGAGCAGGACAATGATCTGAGTTTCCAATGTTGTTTTCAAACCACTTCAGGTAGCCTCGGAATTGGAGATCGCCCCATTTTGCTGAGATAAATTGGGCTGCAAGTAGCTTTAAAGCTATTTGGATCTCCTGTAAAATTTCATGGAAATGGGCAAAGGTGGCATGCGCAACGCACACCGATTCAACTGTACCTCATTGTTCCTGTTGGGAGCTGTGTGTAGAGCTTACAGCTCTGGATTTGTTGCCATGCAAACAGCTAGGATGTGAGATATAGCTGAAAGATCTCTCACCCATTACTGCCACTGTACAGCAGCAGAGGCTTCATGGGATTGGTGTGCCCCTCTGCCTGACTTCGTATCATCTGCAAACTTGGCCACAAAGCCTTCCATTCCCTCATCCAAATCACTAATATACAACATGAAGAGCAGGGGCCCCAGCACCGACCCCTGCAGAACTCTGCTAGTCACTGGCAGCCAACCAGAAAAATAATCCTTTATTGCCACTCTTTGCCTTTTGCCATCCAGACAACCTGCTATCCATGCTAGTATCTCCCCTTTGATACCATGGGCTCCCTTCTTCTTTTGCAGCCACATGAGCAGCTCCTTATCAAAGACATTCTGAAAATCTAGGTAAACAACATCCAGTGACTCTCCTTTGTCTGTCCTGCTATTTACTTCTTCAAAGAATTCCAACAGGTTCGTCGGGCAAGATCTCCCTTTCACAAAACCATGCCGACCTCAGCCTATTTTATCATGTGCTTCTTAGTACTCCGTAACCTCATTCTCTATGGACCAGGCCATAACCTCAGAATAAAAGGACGTACCTTTAGAAAGGAGATGAGGAGGAATTTCTTTAGTCGAAGGGTGGTCATTCTGTGGAATTCATTGCCACCGATGGCTGTGGAGGCCAAGTCATTGGATATTTTTAAAGCTGAGATTGTCAGATTCTTGATTAGTTTGAGTGTCAAAGATTATGGGGAGAGGGAAAAAATTGGGTTGAGAGGGAAAGATAGATCAGCTGTGATTGAATAGCAGAATAGACTTAATGGGCCGATTAGTAAGGGTGTCAAGCTTTATGGGAAGGCAGAATAGGGTTGAGAGGGAAAGATAAACCAGTCAGGAGTGTATAGCGCATTGGACGATGGGCAGAATGGCCTAATTCTGCTCCTAGAACCTTTAACCGTTTTTTTGGTAAAGGCTGTAATCAGCTATTTAACAATATGTTGGCCATTGAAAAGTGAGGCTTGGTGATGTTGTTGGTAAGACATTGATGCAACAGAGTAAACCCTTTAACTAGTATCTCACTCCTGAATCTCGGGTAGTATGGTCCTATTATTTTTGTAGGTGAAGAACAAAGGTTGTAGACTTCCATCAAAAGCTTACATTTCAACTGGCAGAGAAAAAACATGCACCAAGTGACCCACGACATCATCAACTGCTTGACTGGAACTCTGCAAAAATCAGGCACGCCGACAGTAACTGACCATGAATGAGAAGGAAGCCACTTCCTGCCGGCCACTACACTGCAACAAATTGTGGACGCAGCCCAGACCATCACACAAACCAACCTTCCTTCCATTGATTCCATTTATACCTCATGCTGCCTCGGCAAGGCCAGCAGCATAATTAAGGCATAGAAGTGTGAAAACGCACATCTCCAGATTCAGGGACAGTTTCTTCCCAGCTGTTATCAGGCAACGGAATCGCCCTACCACAACTAGAGAGCAGTCCTGAACTACTATCTATCTCATTGGTAATCCTTCTTTTGTCCTTGATTGGACTTTCTTCACTTTATCTTGCGCTAAACATTCATACACTGTTAATGGCTCGATTGTAATCATGTATTGTCTTTTCGCTGACTGGATAGCAGGCAACAAAAGCTTTTCACTGTACCTTGCGACACAAGACAATGAACTAAACTGCAACTATTCAGAAACGATCTCCAGTCTAATATGCAGGAAACCATTTTATGCTCAATTTGCAAATTAAGAACTATATACAAATGAATCTGATTAATTGCAGCATCCAGGTTCAATGCTTTCCTCCAGCCTGACGAACTTCTTCATTTTCAATAATTCCCAGATGCACAAAGCATCAGCAGAGTTGTGACCTGAACTATGTTGGGCTGTTCTCTGCCAGGAGCACATGACTGTGGAGCGATTCCTGGTAAAACATTTCCAAACCAAGAGATGGTCCCTGCGGAACCATGTCGATCCATTAGTTGGTCCGTGTGGAGTGGTTCCTGGCCAGAACTCAATTCCTGTTGAAATGTTTCCAGACAAAGTTGGCTCCCATGTGACTCTTCAAGGTCAGGAGTCAGTCCCTACGGAAATGTTGTTTTGTAACTTTGTCAGCGCAGTAGGTGGCCGTTATTTGTATACGTTGGGTATCCGAGCAAAGAATGCCACTGTGCCTTGTCACATGTGACAATTAATTATTCCTTTACATTAGTCGTTGTGGAACTTTTCCAAGCCAGGTCTTAGTGCTTGTACAGAGAAGTGTCTCAGTATCTTTACCACACGCTGTATCAGTGCTTGTTGAATTGTTCCCAGCAAAGAAACAATGTTAGTGCCATTTGCCGGAGGTGCAAAGGGTTAAATTCCAGCTAAAAATGCAACATTTATATATCATCACGTCCAAACAGAATAAGGCTTCTTGTGGTAAAGATGCTTCTTCATATCTAGACACTTCACTGTACAAGCAGTGTCGTATAATGTTAACCTGAGATCAATTCTCCTTGGCAATGTCCATCTTTCCAAGTTGCAATTACAATTGAGGTTCAATATTACAGGGAAGCTATCAGCCAAGTGACTTCCATCACCCTGAGTCATGAAGTGTCAGATAATAACTAAGCCAGCGGAAATGTCACTCACTGATTCCCAATGACTCGCTAATGCTGGCTCTACTCAACAGAAATGCACAAAGTCTATTACAATTATTGCTGGCACCGCAGCCAGGGGGCAGGATGGATACACAGGAAATACTGGTGGAGTCACAGTTGGGTCATTAAAAAAGGAAAGCCAAAAGTACTTTCCCCCTACACAGACTAGTGGATGACTCGATTTTCATCCCTTAAAATACAGAACTGTGGCAATCGCATGTTAAAGACTGAGATCAATGGATTTGTGATCAACAAGGGTAGCAAGGGATATGGAGCCACACCAGGAAACATAGAAACATAGAAATTAGGTGCAGGAGTAGGCCATTCGGCCCTTCGAGCCTGCACCGCCATTCAATATGATCATGGCTGATCATCCAACTCAGTATCCCGTACCTGCCTTCTCTCCATACCCCCTGATCCCCTTAGCCACAAGGGCCACATCTAACTCCCTCTTAAATATAGCCAATGAACTGGCCTCAACTACCCTCTGTGGCAGAGAGTTCCAGAGACCCACCACTCTCTGTGTGACAAAAGTCCGTCTCATCTCGGTCCTAAAGGATTTCCCCCTTATCCTTAAGCTGTGACCCCTTGTCCTGGACCTCCCCAACATCGGGAACAATCTTCCTGCATCTAGCCTGTCCAACCCCTTAAGAATTTTGTAAGTTTCTATAAGATCGCCTCTCAATCTCCTAAATTCTAGAGAGTATAAACCGAGTCTATGCAGTCTTTGTTCATAAGACAGTCCTGACATCCCAGGAATCAGTCTGGTGAACCTTCGCTGCACTCCCTCTATGGCAATAATGTCCTTCCTCAGATTTGGAGACCAGAACTGTACGCAATACACCTGGTGTGGTCTCACCAAGACCCTATACAACTGGCATAGAACCTCCCTGCTCCTATACTCAAATCCTTTTGCTATGAAGCCGAAGTATGGGTCAGCCATGGCGAATTAGTGGTGTATTCCTGTCCTTGTATTATCAAGAGCGTATAGTAATACAAACAGCTCAGATACACATGCATTTGAAAGAATTTGGAAGCAATATCTCATTCTCTTTTGTAATTGAAAAGTAAAGGAACTGCAGATGCTGGAAATCTGATATAACAAGTGAAAATGCTGTAAACAGGAGGTAATTCAGTATCCGTAGTGGAGCGTGAGAGGAAACCGAAGATCTCGGAGAAAACCCACGTGGTCACGGGGAGAACGTACAAACTCTGTACAGACAGCACCCATAATCATGATCAAACCCGCATCTCCGGCGCTGAAGGAGCTGTAAGGGAGCAACTCTACCGCTGCACCACCGTCCCGCCCCCAGCATCTTTTTACAGATGCTGATCTACTGCTTGCTTTTCTATTTCAGACTTCCAGCATATGCAGTTTCCAGCGTAAAAACTTCTTTACTTTTCAATTTCAATAGAAGAGTTGCTTTGTTGCATAGGAGATTGCTTCTAGTTATTTCAAGAGCATGCATGGACTTCAAGTTCTGCCTGACTTGCTGAATTTTTCCTGCATTTTCTACCTCTATTGTCTCTTGTACAGTGTTTATTAAATGTAGGATTGATAGCGCAATGGTACAAAAAAAAGGTTTAAAGACATCATGACAGAGAACAATAAAAACTATTATAACTGATGATAAGTAGCAACCTGAAACATAGAAAAGCAGAATCAAAGGTTACTGCAGAAAATAAAAGGTCACGGTATAGGCAACAACATATGGGTGCGGAAAGAAGGTTGGCTAGCTAACTGGGAACAGAGCCGAGACATAAATAGGCCTTTCACAAGATGTAATGAGTGGTCTGCCACTGGTGATAAGTGCAGGGACTTCAACTTTTACAATTTATTTGAATGATCTGCATGAAGGCACCAAAGTTATGGTTGTTAAATTTGCTGATGATACAAAGATGAGTAGGAGACTGAGTTGTGGAAAATACATAAGGAGGCTACAAAGGTTGTAGATAGATTAATTAAATGGGCAAAGATCTGGTACAAGGATTCTAATGTGGGAGAATGTACATTTGTTCATTGTGACTAGAAAAGAAAGGAAAGCATATTACCTTAAATGGTCAAATGGATGCAAAGTACTGGAGTAACTCAGCAGGTCAGGCAGCAGCCCTGGAGAATATGGATCGGGTTGAGCCCTTAAATGGTGGGAGATTGCTAAGTATTTAGATGCAGAGGGTCCAGTGAATGATTTGCATAAGGCTAGTATGTACAGGATCTTGAGGAGCTTTGACAAGATGGAAGTGCAGAAATTATTTTCACATCTGTGAAAATCTAGAGCTAGCAGTCATAGTTTTTAAGACAAGTGTAGTGAAATCTTTGGAAAACGTTTCCTGGCTGGTTGAGACATGCATAATCTTTAAATATGTTAAAGGCAGAGGTAGAGAGATACTTGATAAGCAAGAGGGTGAGAGGCCAAGGAAAGCAGATTTGTAACAATTGGAACATCTTATTAAATACCACTGAGCTTGAGTGTGCCACTGTTCCTAATTAGTTTGTTTTATGGCAATTAAGGAAACAAAAGATTTTAGGGAAGAAATTCCAAAACATGGAGGTCTAAGTGGTGAAGACACACGCTGAATGAAGGAGGTGAAGGATGCACAGAGTCATTTAGCTTCACAATTGCTGTGAACTTGGGTGGGTTAAATTATCATGGTCACCATAACAAAGACTGGGGATGTGCGATTGCAGCAGAACCACAAGATTAGGCTTGAATTGTCCCATATCGATGAATAACTAGAGAGCATTTACTGTGAGACTTCGAAGTTTTTTTACAATCAGATCAGCCAAGATCTTATTAAATTGAGGAGTAGTCTCGAGGGACCAAGTGGCCTACTGCTTCTAATGTGTGTGTTCATACAATGGTTACCTAGGGAGCCAAATGATATTGGCATTAAGCAGCCGAGAAAGCAGGAGAAAAATTGTCCCACCCAGGCATTATTTTGATAACATTATACTAAATTAGTGGGAAATACAGACTCCTGAACCCTTATTTTTTTAATTCCTGATTTAATATAGGGGGCATACTTTAACATTGTAGATGACTGCACTGAGCATATAACTACTGCTGCTGATATAATCGTTCAAATTACACCCAAATAACTATGACTGGCAACCGTTACCAGAGCATAGCATAGTACTATGGAAACAAGTAAAGGTAATGTGGAATAAAATGATACCATCGTGGGACCAGGAGAGTTGTAACAGGCAGAATGCCAATTAACTAGAAGGAAAATTGAAACAACACAGAACTTTGCACCAGGGATCAGATTTAAAGGAAGAAAGGGAATATGCAGAGTCAGAAGGAGAAAGTTGAGTTAGAGAAAAATAAACCATGAATGCTATAAAAAGGAGATTTTTTAATAATATAGGGGCATTTTATTTTAATGGAGAACACATTAATAACCCAAAGTGCTGTCCCTAAAAATTAAATTCATAGGAGCTTCAAGAAGACAAGACTGCTCTGCAATTACAAGTCACTGTATACTTTCACAACATAGGTCTCATAGCATGATGATGGCTGGAAATAGGATAGGTGAACTGAGACAAAAACATCTGCAGTCGGCTAATGCATTGCAGCCTCGAAAATAATCACAAACTGGGTTGACTTAAAACATCACGTTAAATAAAGCACAACGTTACCCAATCAATCTAGACTTTTTTCACATTTGAAAATCATATTTAAACATTGTTTGTGACCACCCTCGGCATAGACTATGCATGAACTCGTCTAAACATTTGATTAGCAGCCCTTTATTTCGTAAGAGTTAGTATTGGTGCCTCAGAGCAAAGAGGAACCATTCCAGCTCCCATATGGATGTTTTCAACATAAGTTGAAACACTGGCATGACTTTTATTGAAACTTTGAGCCCACTGTTTAATAAACTAAATGCAACATCAGTTTTCCTTTCTCAGGCTTAATGTAAATGAGTCTGTTCTGGCATGCAATCATAAGAAGAATTCTTGTGCTTCCATCAATGTTTGTGATTTGACTAATGTGAAACACATGTAGCCTCTGCTCCATAGTTCAACAACTCTGACATTCCACCAGAGAAGTTTCAAAGGTGCATCACCGAGGGCAAAAGTTGTCAGGATTACTGAAAACCTTTAACAAAGACCTTGAAATGCAGTCAACAGCCTTATTTCAGAGAAGGATATCAATTATTGAGAGTGGCGACTTTGGCTTAAGCTGGTACTGTTTTCTATTAACCTACGGAACCACCAACAGAAAAAACCATTGAAAGGTAGCGCTCACGTCCACCCCGCACTTATAAAAACAGCCTGCTCATAATTTAAACTGTGCATGTCCCATGGAGAGTCAACCTCAGACATGAAGCGGACCCAACACTTGTTTTAGCCTGCACAGTTGCCAGCACAACAGGGGATTCATTCACCCGGCCTCCTACATAAAAACAAAAGATAGGCACTAAGTGCTGGAGTAACTCAGCGGGGTCAGGCAGCATCTCTGGAGAAAAAGAATGGGTGACATTTTAGGTTGGGACCCTTCTTCAGACAGTCCGAATTTGTTGAGTTACTCCAGAACTAGCTTTCCACATATATCTGGCAAACTCAATTAAAAAAAAAAGTCTCTCTGATTGGAAAAGATAGTCCAGTGGACACTTATAATCCCAAGACAATTGACTTGTTAACAGTAATTGAGATAAAGCATGGAGTTCAGGTTGCTGGTCTACAGTGAAACATCAACCTATCTCAATCTTGCTGCTGCCAAAAAAACCTCAGTGACACAAACCTCAGTGATGCGAGCTTGGGCTGTGGCGGCTTCCTCTGTCTCCAATAGCTAGTCTCAGACACACGTTAGGAAGCACCCACTATGAGGTTGCAGATAAATGCAAGCAACAAACAGGAGACATGCGCTGCTTTATATTTTTTTCTTCACCTTGGCCATCTCAAGGCTTCAACTTTTCCTGGGCAGATTCTCAGACGCATCCTCAGGTAGTTCAACTAAAACACTCATCTAAGCCGGGGACGGGCAGATGAACAGGGTATACGAGTGAAAACTCAATCTGAGTCAAAAACGATGATCAGATTGTTTCAGCATGAGAACCTGGATGAAGCATATGACAATGGACAATGGACAATAGGCAAGAGGTACAGGAGGAGGCCATACTGCCCTTCGAGCCAGCACCGCCATTCATTGTGATCATAGCTGATCATGGTAATGAGCGAATCGAATTAGAAGTAGGTGCTGATGTTGATGCTTTATCAATGTTTACATAAGTTCATATGTTATAGTAGCAGATTTAGGCTATTCGGCCCATCGAGTCTATTCTGCTATTCAATCACGGCTGATCTATCTTTCCCTCCCAACCCAAGTGTCCTGCCCTCTCCCCATAATCTTTCACACCCATACTAATCTCAGTTTTAAAAATACTCAAAGACGTGGTCTCCACAGTCGTCAGTGGCAATGAATTCCACAAATTCACCACCTACTGACTAAAGAAATTCACCATCAACTTTTCTAAAGGTACGTCCTTTAATTCGGGGGCTGTGCTCTCTGGTCCTAGATTCTCTCACTAGTGGAAACATCTTCTCCACATCCACTCTTTCCAGCCCTGTCACTATTGGGTGCGTTTCAATGAGGTCCCCCCCCCCTCATACATTTAAACTCCAACGAGTACAGGCCCATAGCCATCAAACACTCATCCTTCATCAACCCAATAATCCCAGGATCATTCTCGTAAACCTCCTCTGGACTCTCTCTTCCGCCAGCACATCATTTCTCAGATATGCGGGCCTAAACTGCTCACACTACTCTAAAGTGGTCTTCCTGGTGCCTTAGAAAGCCTCAGCATTATATCCCTTTTAAAAAATATATTCTAGTCCTCTTGAAATGAATGCTAACATTGCATTTGTCTTCCGTACTACTGATTCAACTTGCAAATTAATCTCTTGGAAATCCTGCATCAGCACTCGCAAGGCTTGTCACTGGCAGCCAACCCAAATAAGCCCCTTTTATTGCCACTCTTTGCCTTCTGCCATTCAGCCAACCTGCTATCCATGCTAGTATCGCTCCTCTGATACCATGGGCTCTCATCTTCTTTAGCAGTCTCTTTCAAAGGCCTTCTGAAAATCCAGGTAAACATCACCGACTGACTCTCCTTTGTCTATCCTGCTATTTACTTCCTCAAAGAATTCCAACAAGTTCATCAGCCAAGATTTCCCTTTCACAAAACCACACTGACTTTGGCCTATTTTATCATGTGTTTCTAAGTACTCAGAAACCTCATCCTTTATAATGGATTAAAGTTTTACCAACTGAAGTCAGGCTAACCAGCCTATGCTATCCACTCTTTTAATTTGATCCCTTTTTGAACATTTAATATTTGCAATTTTCCAATTGTCTGGGACCACTCCTGACTCTAGTGATCATCAAAGATCACTATTAATGCCTGTACAATCTCTAAAGCCACCTCTTTCAGAATCCTTGGGTGCTGCCCATCCGGACCAGGTGACTTATCCACCTTCAGCCCTTTCAGCTTCCCAAGCACCTTCTCTTTAGTACTAACTGCTCCACAAACTTCCATCCCCTGCTCTCATGAATTTCAGGCATGTTGCTGGTGTCTTCCACCGTGAAAACTGATGCAAAAACATATTCAATTCCTCTGCCATTTCTTTATTCCCTATTATCTCTTCTCCTGCATCATTTTCCAGTGATCCAACGTCCACTCTTGCCTCTTTCTTATTCTTTGTATATCTGAAGAAACTCTTGCTCTCCTCTTTTATATTATTGGCCAGCTTACTTTCATAGTTCATCCCTTCTCCCCATATTGCCTTTTTGGTTACTTTCTGTTGTTTTTTTAAAAGCTGCCCAATCCTCCAGCTTCCCACAATTCTTTGCAATCTTATTTATATGTCTTCTCTTTTAATTTGATGCTGTCTCTTGGTAGCCACGGTAACCTCATTCTCCCCCCAGAATCCTACTTCCCCTTTGGAATGAAAAGATTCTGCATCTCCCAAATCATTCCCAGAAATTCCTGCCATTGCTGTTCCACCAACATTCCTGCTAGGGTCCCTTTCCAATCAACTTTTGCCAACCCCTCCCTCGTGCCTATGTAGTCCCCGTTGCTCAACCGTAACACGAACACATCTGATTTCATATTCTCGCTCTCAAATTGCAGGTTGAATTATATCGATGGTCACTCCCTCCTAGTGGTTCCTTTACCTTAAGCTCCCTAATTAAATCTGGTTCATTGCACAATACCAAATCTAGAATTGCCTTTTCCCTGGTAGGCTCAACTACAAGCTGCTCTAAGAAACCATCTCGGAGGCACGCTACAAATTCCCTTTCTTGGGTATTTCTTGCATTATCAACCTGATGTTCCCATTCTACTGCATATTGAAATCCCCCTTGACCACTGTAACATTGCCTTTCTTACATGCCGATTGTGTCTGCTGATGTAATTTGCACCCTACATCCTGGCTACTCTTCGGAAACCTGTGTATAATTCCCATCAGGGTATTTTTACCTTTGCAGTTTCTTAGCGCTTTCTCTCAATTGTTCTTTCAATGATTAGAATCATCTCAAACGCTCTGGCACATGTTTAGAAATGATAACATTTTAAATGAGAATGCCCTTTTATTTCATTCTCGGCAAGATTCACACTTCCGTTTGCACAATCCAAAACACAAGCATTCTTTCATTGAGCAATTGACAAAAGATCCCCTTTTGGCTGCAGATGTATGACGAGGTCAAGCTTTGCAGCATTGAGTTCCCTGGCATAAATAACATGCACTCTATTGCTCAGTGTTTCAGGCTAAGAAATGTGATACCCTGTAATCAAAAAAAATCTGGCCTTCAGAAATTCTGTAGGGAACCACAGCAGTCTCTGGCTTCGATTACTTACATGGACTAACTGCTCCTGTGTGTCAAATTCTCTTGAGCACCCTTCCCAGTGGCAGTTTGTTTCGTAAATGACTTCTGGCTCTTGCTTGCTTTCATCTTTATCCACCTCCTCTTTGACCAGCGTCATTCCTTCCGGCTGTTCCTGTTATAGAGAAATCCACTTGTCAATCCACTAATGCCTGAATTGTTACAGCATTCTAGGCTCTTGCACACAGCTCATACAAGGGCCCGTGTACCTGAATGGCTTACAGACCGGTTCCCCGAATAATGTGCACCATGGAACTGCAGATGCTGGTTTAAACCGAGGATAAGACACAAAATGCTGGAGTAACTCAGTGGGTCAGACCGCATCTCTGGAGGAAAGGAATAGATGACATTTCAGGTTGAGACCCTTCTGCAGACTGAGAGTCAGGGGAAATGGAAACGAGAGATATATACTCTGAATATTATAATGTTGGGGATTAATGTGCACAAGGTGATGTGCAATGGTGGGATTTGTCGTTAGGTCAGAAAGTTTGTCTGTCAATCTCCACTCAAGAGCAAAGAGCAGATAATGCAGTTTAACATTCCAGTATCATGCTGAGAGAACACTGCGATATCAGCACAGTCATTTTTCAAATAAGTTGTTACACTGAGGCCGGCAGATCTTGTATTTCGGCATGAAAGATCCCAGGAGGCAAACCAAAGTGAAACAGAGTTCTCTCCAGGGTCATGGCGGATATTTATACCTTAAGATAAATTAGAAATTATCTTCTTATTCCTTTAACGTGCTTGTGAAATGCTGATGTGTGCAAATGGACTCCATACTTCTCCATTACAATAGTGTCTAGCATTTAAACTAAAATGTCTTGCAAACTTAGTTGAGTTTCTTGAGGAGGTGATGAAGAACGTTGATGAGGCTAGGGCAGTGGATGTTGTCTAATGCTTTAGCAAAGCATTTGACAAGGCCCCTAATCCATAAGAATAGGGCTCATGAGACCCATGGAGACTTGGTAGATTGGATTCAACAAAGGCTTGGCCACAGGAGACAGAGGGTACTGGAGATGGGTATTATTCCAACCAGTGGTCTGTGACAAGTGTATGTTCCGCTGGGATCAGTGCTGTGCCTCTATTGTTTTGTGATTATATAAATGATATGCACGCAAGTGTAGGTAATCTGTTTATAAATTTGCGAAGGACACCAAAATGGTTGGAGTTATGGATAGCAAGGAAGAGTGTCAAAGAATGCAGCAGCACATCGATCAGTTGGAAATATTGGCGGAGAAACTCCAAATAAAGCTTAATCTGTTTCAGTGTGAGTTGTTGCATTTTGGGAGGTTAAATGTAAGTGGTAAACAGTAAACAGTGGGAACCTTAGGACCATAGATGTACAGAGGAATCTTGAGGTGCAAGTCCATAGCTCCCTGAATAGACAATAGGGGCAGGAGTAGCCAATTCGGCCGTTCGAGCCAGCACTGCCATTCACTGTGATCATGGCTGATCATCTACAATCAGTACCCCGGGGTTCCTGCCTTCTCCCCATATTCCTTGACTCCCTATCTTTAAGAGCTCTATCTAACTCTCTCTTCAAAGCATCCAGAGAATTGGCCTCCACTATCTTCTGAGGCAGAGAATTCCACAGACTCACAAATCTGGGTGAAAATGTTTTTCCTCATCTCCGTTCTCAATGGCTTACTCCTTATTCTTAAACTGTGGCCCCTGGTTCTCCACTCCCCCAACATTGGGAACATATTTCCTGCCTCTAGCGTGTCCAATCCCTTAATAATCTTATATGTTTCAATAAGATCCCCCTCAAATTCCAGTGTATACAAGCCCAATCGCTCCATTTTATCAACATATGAGAGTCCCGCCATCCTGGGACTGTAGATCGTGTGGTAAAGAAGGCATCCAACATACTTGCTTGCCTTAATCAGTTGTGGTTTAAAGGTATTAATGTTGGCCAGACATGCAGCTGCTTTATAAAACTTTAGTCAGGCCATATTTGGAATATTATGTCCATTTCTTGACACTGCATTATTGGGAGGCTTGGGTTAGGGTGTAGGAAAGGTTCACCAGGATGCCTCTCAGACTGGAGAATATTTGAATAGTTTCCTCGGGACCATCAGATGCTGAGGGGCATCCTGATAATAGTTTCTAAAATTATGAGAGGCACATACAGAGTGTGTATGGGTGAGTTGGGTGAGTTGTCATATAACAGAGGACAACTTAAATCTGGTGCGAGGAGGAAATTTTAAAGGAGATTTGCGAAGTAAAGTTTTTAAAATAGGGTGCAGGTGCCTGGAAAGTATTGCCATGGGAGATGATGGAAGTAGATCCGATAGCAACATTTAAGAGGCAATAAGACAGGCACATCATGCTGGACATGTTGTACTAATATCTACCTCCATGGTGACCCTCGGACAGTCCTTGACTGGACTTTGCTGGCTTAACATTGCACTAAACGTCATTCCCTTATCATGTATCTATACATTGTAAATTGCTCGATTGTAATCATGTATAGTCTTTCTGCTGACTAGTCAGCACGCATCAAAAGCTTTGCACTGTACCTCGGTAGATGTGACAGTAAACGAAACTGAAACTGAAGCTGAAACATCAACAGGCATTGAATGGAAGGAATGGAAACCATGTGCAGACACATAGTGTTTCCTTAAATGGCATTATGAACGGCACAGACTTGTGGGTGAAGTGTTTATTCATGTGCTGTACGCTCTGTTTTAATAACTTCTAATAGAATTGTAAAGCACTTTTGGACATTCTATAGTTCAAAAATGTTTTATATGAACCTATTTTTTTTCCCCCAAGAACTGATCACATTTTAATTGACCCATTTTTTTTTACTCACAAAGAAAACACCTCTTTGCCCTATTTCCCTTTGTTTATGAAAACATAACGATGTGGGTAAAATTTAAACCTTCCAGCTGAGTGTACGAATGGTTCAGCAGATCAATGGCTTCATTGTGAAAGCTCCAGGCTGCCCCGAATAATCAAAGTGTTGCATCCTTTCCAAATATCTATAGTTGATTTAGACAGTCAGAAAAGCTCAAAAATCACTTGGTGTGTTAACCATACCTCCACAGGACTGCAGTGCATGGCATCAAAAGCTGATAAACCTGATGAGAAACTATTAAAAGTGGAGAGGGAATATAACCTAGTGGTGTCATTCTGAGGAATGGAGGTATGTGTGTACTTCAAACTTGAATTTAATATTATGGGAGCTCACTTGTAAATTTGTGTGTCCACACATTGGCCATTTGCTACCCAAGGATGGGCTGGACTTGATTCATGGTGATTTTTATGTGGTTTTCATCATGGAAGGCTACCATGCAACATCTGGCTCACAAGTAGGCAAGCTGAATATCTATCCCTATGTCTCAGCACTTTCTGCTAAATGTAGGTATGTTACAAAACTTACCTTGAGCAGCGCTGCAGTTCTGCCGCTCCCCGTGTGCGTGACTTTGGCGCCTTTCAGAGGGGGGCGGGCTTAAAGTGCCGATTTTATGCAGACTGGGAAAATCGATCCATGTCGGGCGATTTCGTTGTGGAAGAAAAATCGCTCCGACATTTCATTCATGAAGGTATTTTTAAATTACTCTAGATTATTTATTAACTAGAGTAATTTAAAAATCACCTTCAAAAGCCGTGAGCACAGACAACGGGAAGGATTTTGCGTAGGGGAGAAAAAAAGGTACACAGTTTATTTTTATATTAAAAGTTGGTTTTTATGGAGGCTTTAATCATATTTTCATGTTGCGAAATGGGGTCCAAAAAAAAATGTATGAACCAACAGTATTTTTCCTCCCGACTTCACCGCAAACCGCAACGTTCCAATCCACCGCATTCCACTAAAACCCACTCGCTAGTTGATTTAAATGGCCATTAATTTCCAGGCATTAAACACTAAATTCCTTCCATTTGGCCCAGATATTCATGAAAATGAGATTTCAAAATTATGTTATATTGTGGATTATTGTGTGAATGTTATTTGGACACTTAGGCAATTTCAAAAAAGTTTATCTTTTCTTAAGAAATGGATAGATGTTTAGATCTACTCATTGAATTTTGTAATTAGCTACAATTAGATTAACTAATTATATGCTTTAATTTCAGGTCATCCAAGTAAGATTGTTTCATATTTGTTTCAGAATGCTTCAATCTATAATAACTGAAAATTTCATTGAGTTATCTTAATTTTTAAGAAAGTTATGAGCTTTTAACGGTTCTAGATCACAGCTTTTGAGTTAAGTCAATTGAAAGGCAGTGGGGAACAAGATGCTAATTTCCGAGTATGAAAATGGTCATAACTTTCTTAATACTGAAGATATGAAAGTAAATTAGGTGTCAAATTAAACTTCTTTTTATACTTTATCTGGTGGGATAAATTGCAGACTTGATTTTTAAAATCTCAAAATGTTGTAACATTGCTACTAAATGATACCTGTTTTGCTCAGTGCTCTACATTGCAATTTTGTCCCACCACTGATCATGTTCCCACAGGACTATTTCCCATTTATTTATGCAAAGCTATAAGATCGGTGAGTAATGTAAATAATTGTAAAAAATCTACACGTTTTAGACTTGAAAGCCAGTGGAAAGAAAGTCATCTAAATTATTGGATTAAAGTTAAATGTTCAGTGCTCCAAACAATGTCAGTAATGCAAGATGACTCCACAGAGTTGAATAATGTCTAACTGTGGGTAACAGCTGATGCACCTACATAACCGGGGATAATGATTTTTGCTTTGAAAATTAGATCACAGGAGGCTGTTTACAGAATCAGCCAAAATTTCGAAAAGTGAGCAAGCCGTTCTAAAAATAAGTGCATGCCCATTGTATTTGGGAGCTAATAATTGTCCACTTTTATGTAAAACTCCGAACACACCTTATCTTATAGTGGTGTGTAAAATCATGAGAGGAATAGGTCAATAGATGCAGAGTGTCTTGCGCAGTGTAGGTGAATCGAGGACCAGAGGTTCTCCAGCTCGAGAGTTGAGCTATTGGTTGGGCTCAAGGGTTGAGCTATAGGCAGAGGTTGAGTAGGCTGGGACTCTATTCCTTGGGGCGCAGGAGGATGAGGGGTGATCTCATTGAGGTGTGTAAAATCATGAGACAAATTAGATCGGGTAGATGCAGCGAGCCTCTTGCCCAGTGTAGGTGAATCGAGGACCAGAGGACAAAGGTTTAAGGTGAAGAGGAAAAGATTTAATAGGAATCTGAGGGGTAACTGTTTCACACAAAAGGTGATGGGTGAATGGATCGAGCTGCCAGAGGCTGGGACTATCCCAATGTTTAAGAACCAGTTAGACAGATACATGGACAGGACAGGTTTGCAGGGATATGGGTCAAACGCAGGCAGGTGGGACTAGTGTAGCTGCGGCATGTTGGCCGGTGTGGGCAAGTTGGGCCGAAGGGCCAGTTTCCACGCTGTATAACTCTGTGAGTCGAAGACACCATTGACAAAAAAATCATGTGCCAAGGTTTCTAAAATAACAGATGGAAATAATAACATCTATTCGTAACATTGCAGTTTAGTACCAATTTTATGTCATAGCTCAGTCATATTTGCAGTTAAAATATACTGATTCCTGCAGTACAGATCTTGGGACAAAATATATAATACAAGATATATAACTTGCTGAATGAAGTTGTGCTGTCATGTCCACTCTGCATAGAATATTGCACCTCACCTGTCACAAATAAGAACATTTGCACACTTACTGCATTAATGATATTCCATATAATCACTAAGATGTTCACAATAGGTACCATGGAAAAATAGCTTGCAACCAGCGTGTTTTAAAGCATCAGCTAGGAAGTTCAGTTCAGTTTAGTTTATTGGCCCCATAGCAGGAGCGTCCACATTGCGGGGCTAGAAACTGGAAGAATCCTGAGCTAATTCTGCTACCACCATCATCTACTGCGACAAGTGATGGCTCCCACTGATTGTCCCGGTAAGCTTGCGTCCTTGTCAGGACGGACGCTGACAGCGATGTCAACATTTGTCACAAGATGGTCACAAAAAGAAGCAGTTTAGTTTATTGTCATGTGTACCGAAGTGCAGTGAAAGGCTTTTGTTGCATAGATACATGATGAGGGAATAACGTTTAGTGCAAGGTAAAGCCAGCAAGGTCCAATCAAGGATGGTCTGAGCAGGCACGTGCCGTGAGTAATCAGCCTGGGTAGGAAGTGACTTTTAAAAATCTTGAAAACCGCGCATGCGCAGATTATTCTCTCCCCGGTGAGCTGTCAGTCGGCTTTTTTTTAATCTTGTAACTGCGCATGCGCACATTGTTCCCTGCCCGTGAGCTGTCGGTCGGCATTTTTTAAATCGTGGAAACCGCGCATGCGCAGATTGTTCTCTCGACTTTTATCATGTAATTTGTTTTCAATAGGTCCTATCTCTTAATAAAGTATTTAAAAACGTATAGCTCCAAAAAATTTACTTACCATATTATTTGTGCACAAAATCCATTCTTCTCTCTTTGTTTGCAGCAAAAATATCCATAAGGTTGCTTCGTGAAACTCTTCAGGTAATCACTATCCACCCTTGAAAATCCTGCTAAGAAACTTGCGCATGCGCAGGCGCAGTAGGCTGGTGCGCATGCGCAGTGCGCAACGCAGCACATGCACTGGTCCACAGTGTAAAGGCAGAGTTCCAGCTGCCTTTACGGACCGTTCCCACTGATGGCTTGAAGCAGCGTCGACGGCACATGAGTAGCACAAACTTCCGCGTTTAAAACGTACTGCAGATGAAAGGCACGAGAGAACTCTTAGGGACGGGAGACTCTTACGGAGGCATAATTCTCCCGTGCCTTCACTATTTATGACCATTTTATGCATGTTTTATATATATTTTATATATATTGTATTTATATATAAAATAATCACTATTTTATAATTTTAGTCAGGGTAGGCTCTGCCTACCTTGCCTACCCTGACGGCACGCTCCTGGTCTGAGGGTCACCAATGAGGTAGATTGTAGTTCAGCCCTGCTCTCTAATTGCGTTAGGATGATGCATTTGCCTGATAACAGCTGGGAAGAAACTGTCCCTGACTCTGGAGGTGTGTGTTTTCACACTTCTTTACCTTCTGCCCAATGGGAAAGGGGAGAAGAGGTAGTGGCTGGGGTCTAGGTGAGAGGTGAGCTCAAGACTATCTGCCAGTGATGCTCACACACCAACTTCATCTGGTGCTCTTGCGAGTCTGATCGTGAGTTTCAAACTCCACAACATTTTCTTAGCAGAGTCTTTTAGAGGATTTTGCACTTTGAGACTGATTGAAAACTTCAGCATTTGTAAATGCGGCGGTTACATTTGTTGTTACAGAGATGCACCTCGAATGCAAATTCATGTCTGATTCAAGGCTGAGATTATACACTGAATGTGGCATGATCACCACAACAAATCCAAGGTATCTATCAAAACTGTGCCGCTAATTTAAATACTATATTTAATCGCCTACCTATAAAAGGAAAGTAAATAACATGAAAAAAGTTTCTGTAATTGGTCCCTGAGCACACTTGGTGGAAGCAGCATGTATTATCGAATGCATCTGCTACGAGAAGGAGTGGGGGCTGATTAATGAAGTCGTGGTTATACCTGCTCACTGCCACCTCCTGGGCTCGGCAGTTCTTCATCAGCTTTAATCCGTGAGCGCTTATGTTGCATTGGATCACCCGTGCTGCTGACTGCAGACTCACTCGTTGGCTTACTCTACAAAGATGAAAGAAATTCAAAGTAATGGTTGATCATCACATAGGTAGCATTTCAAAGATACTGAACAACAAAAGATGGACAAAAAAATCCCGAGTAACACAGAGGGTCAGACTGCACCTCTGCAGAAAATGAGTAGATCAATTTGAGGAAGGACATCCTTGTGATTGAGGCAGTGCAGCGTTGGTTCACAAGATTCATCCCTGACATGGCGGGACTGTCATATGAGGAAAGATTGAAAAGAGTAGGCTTGTATTCACTGGAGTTTAGAAGGATGAGGGGGGATCTTGTAGAAACATATAAAATTATAAAAGGACTGGACAAGCTTGATGCAGGAAAAATGTTCCCAATTTTGGGTGAGTCCAGAACCAGGGGCCACAGTCTTAGAATAAAGGGGAGGCCATTTAAGAATGAGGTGAGAAAAAACGTTTTTACCCAGAGAGTTGTGAATTTGTGGAGTTCCCTGCCACAGAGGGCAGTGGAGGCCAAATCACTGGATGGATTTAAGAGAGAGTTAGATAGAGCTCTAGAGGTTAGTGGAGTCAAGGGATATGGGGAGAAGGCAGGCACGGGTTATTGATTGGGGATGATCAGCCATAATCATAATGAATGGCGGTGCTGGCTCGAGGGGCTGAATGGCCTTCTCCTGCACCTGTTCTATGTTTCTATGTGATGTTTCTTGGCAGGACAGATCAAAATAGGACGTAAATGGTAAATGGTAGGGAATTGGGGAATGCTGTGGAACAGAGGGATCTAGGAATAACTGTGCATAGTTCCCTGAAGGTGGACTCGCATGTAGATAGGGTGGTAAAGAAAGCTTTTGGTGTGCTGGCCTTTATAAATCAGAGCATTGAATACAGGAGTAGGGAAGTAATGTTGAAATTGTACGGGGCATTGGTGTGACCAATTCTGGAGTATGGTGTACAATTTTGGTCGCCTAATTATAGGTAGGATGTCAACAGAATAGAGAGAGTACAGAGGCGATTTACTAGAATATTGCCTGGGTTCCAGCAACTAAGTTACAGAGAAAGGTTGAACAAGTTAGGTCTTTATTCTTTGGAGCGCAGAAGGTTAAGGGGGGACTTGATTGAGATCTTTAAAATGATGAAAGGGATAGACAGAGTTGACGTGGATAAGTTTTTCCCATTGAGGGTAGGGAAGATTCAAACAAGAGGGCATGACATGAGAATTAAGGGACAGAAGTTTAGGGGTAACATGAGGGGGAACTTCTTTACTCAGAGAGTGGTGGCTGTGTGGAATGATCTTCCAGCAGAAGTGGTGGAGGCAGGATCGATTTTAACATTTAAAAGTAAAGTGGATAGGTATATGGACGGGAAGGGAATGGAGGGGTATGGTCTGAGTGCAGGTAGATGGGACTAGGGGAAAATAAATGGTCGGCACGGACTGGAAGGGCCGAGAAGGCCTGTTTCCGTGCTGTAATTGTTATATGTTATATGGTTTCAGGTCGAGACCCTTCTTCAGACTCGACCTGAAACGTCACCTTTCCCTTTTCTCCAGAGACGTTGTCTGACCCGCTGAGTTACACCAGCATTTTGTGTCTATCTTTGGTTTAAACCAGCATCTGCCGTTCCTTCCTCCACGTTTATACTGAACAATAATATTGATTCAAATTCCCCATTCAAATGTGACCACTGACAGAATTGAGTGGTCAATGTATTATACAATAATTAGAGGGGACTCCCAATTAATCAGCAGCTGCTTTACCAGCTTCCAGTTTAACAGTGTGATGTTTCAAAGGCTTAAAAGCCCCCCTCAAGAGAGCCCCCAGGCAATATAGTAAGAGTATAGTTGGAGTACGTCAACAGTAGAAAGAATAGAGTAACACGGTATTAACTACAGTTCCAGCCATTAGAGTACATTAGAGACAAATGTGATAACAATAGTGTATAGCAATGAGACTACATTAGCTGCAGTGAGAACAGAGTCATGGTGCATTAAATGTTGGAGTTTTAGAATAGTGATCATTGTAGAGAATGTTAAATACTGAAATACCGTGCCTAGTTCCTCTACTTCTCTGGTGACCCTCGGACTATCTTTGATTGGACTTTGCTGGCTTTACCTTGCACTAAACATTATTCCCTTATCAGAGGTTCACCTGCACCTCCTCCAACCTCATCTACTGCATCCGTTGCTCCAGTTGCCAGCTGATCTACATCGGTGAGACCAAGCGGAGGCTGGGCGATCGTTTCGCCGAACACCTCCGCTCGGTCCGCAATAACCAACCCGACCTCCCGGTGGCTCAGCACTTCAACTCCCCCTCCCATTCCGTATCCGACCTCTCGGTCCTGGGCCTCCTCCACGGCCAGAGTGAGCAACACAGCAAGTTGGAGGAACAGCACCTCATATTCCGCTTGGGGAGTCTGCATCCTCTGGGCTTAAACATTGAATTTTCTCAATTCTGTTAACCCAGGCTGCCTCCTCCCCTTCCCACCTCTCCTTCAGCCCTCGGGCCCTGGCATTCCTTCTCTCTCTATCTCCCCCCCCACCCAAGTCGCACTAGCTTCTCATTTTCACACTACAAACAGCTTACAATGGCCTGTTTCCTTTATCATCGATACTTTTTTGCATATCTTTCATTCATTGTTCTTTATCTCTCCACATCACTGTTTATATCTCTCATTTCCCTGATCCCTGAGCAGTCTGAAGAAGGGTCTCGACCCGAAACGTTGCCTATCTCCTTCGCTCCTTAGATGCTGCTGCACCCGCTGAGTTTCTCTAGCTTTTTATGTAACCCTCGATTCTCCAGCATCTACAGTTCCTTCTTTAACACATTATTCCCTTATCATGTATCTACACATTGTAAATGGCTCGATTGTAACCATGTATTGTCTTTCCGCTGACTGGATAGCACACAACAAAAGCTTGTCACTGTAACTCGGTACACGTAACAATAATCTAAACATAACTGTAGTTTTGGTCCTCTTACCTAAATAATGATACAACACAATGGGAGGCAGCCTGAACGAGATTCACCAGGCCAAACATATTCACCAGGTTGATCTGGTTGTCCTATCAAGAGAGGCTAGACAGAATAGGTCTGTAGTCCTTGGAGTTTAGACGGATGAGAGGTGACATTATTCAAATATATAAGATCCCAAGGGGTTTGACAGGATAGTCATAGTGATACAGTGTGGAAACGGGCCCTTCGCCCAACTTGCCCACACCAGCCAACATGTCCCAGCTGCATTAGTCCCACTTGCCAGCATTTGGTCCATATTCCTCCAAACTTGTCCCACTCATGCACCTGTCTAACAGGGTGGGAGATTGCAACCTTCATGTGGTCCACCCTGTTTCGACTAATACAATCAACTCGACGAAGATCAAATAGAACAAGTTGTCTTACAACTTTAGGCTGTGCACGCCATACGCAAGAAGAAGAAGACCTGTCTAACTGCTTCTAAAATGTTGGGATAGTCCCTGCCTCAACTACCTCCTCTGGCAGCTCGTTCCATACGCCCACCACCCATTGTGTGAAAAGGTTACCCCTCAGATTTGTATTAAATCTTTTCCCCTTCACCTTAAACCTACAGTATGTTCTCTGGTCCTCGATTCACCTACTCTGGACAAGAGACTGGGCATTTGGAGTGAATTGCCTGCTACCCGGAAAGTGGTCTGTATATTCTTACTTTAGTTTCCCGTCTATAAACCAGTTTCCCACGCTAGTATTGATATCCCCAATCCCACGTGCTGTAATATTGTATATTAATTTATTTTGTGAGATCGTCTGAAAGTTTAAATGCACCACATCCACTGCTTCTCATCACACATCACATTTTCCCCATGACTGATGTCAGGTTTAAACTGTGAAAGACCAATGTAGATGCAAGAACAATAGGAGGTCAGGATCTTCTGCTCTGATGCTACTACTCTAACCAGGTAACACTGACCTTTTGGACTATCTGTTTTCACATGGCATTCTGAAACATTCAAGGAACCACACTGCTGGACGTGCCTCCTGCTCCACTTTGCCGAGTCGATGCAGCTTTTACACAACCAAGGATGGATGGGGACGGAGCAGTTTTAAAATACTGTTGCTTGTTTGCAACAGAAACAGTTCCCTCCCCAAACTACTTCCCTACTGCCACCAACATGGTGACCTGTTCTGTCAATGGCATCACCTTTTGAACCATAGAGCGATACAGCGTGGAAACTGGCCCAACTTGCCCACTCCAGCCAACATGTCCCAGCTACACTAGTCCCACCTGCCCATGTGTGGTCCATATCCCTCCAAACCTGTTCTATCCAAGTACCTGTCTAACTGTTTCTTCAATGATGGGATAGTCCCTGCCTCAACTACCTCATCTTGCAGCTTGTTCCATACACCCACCACCCTTTGTGTGAAAAGGTTACGCCTCAGATACCTATTAAATCTTTTCCTCTTCACATTAAAACTATGTCCTCTGGTCCTCGATTCACCTACTCGGTGCAAGAGACTGGGCTTCTGAGTAGATGTTGAGATATTCTCTGTCATGGGAACATCACAAGCAGGTGAATAAGGTACAAAATAAGGGGCCTTTCATTTGTAACTGATATGCTTTGAAACTTTTTACAGAATGGTGAATCTCTGCAATTATCTGCCACTGAGGGTGGCGGAGAACAGATCATGAGATATATTTAAGGTAAGATAGATAAATAGTTGAAAGACAGAAGGCTATGGGCAACTGGCACAAAAGGAGTTAAGGCCAGCATAGATCATGAGGATCATCTTGAAAGGTAGGACATGCTTGAGGAGACTGTTGGTTCACTTTCTTGTGCTCATATCTTTGTATTCCGATGGGTACAATTAAAAGTTAAAAGTTGATTAAATCTTACAATCTCACAGAATCTTATTAGACAGGTTTATAGTGCAGCAAATATGTCTGCAAAGCCCTCCACATGGAAATGTGTAGACTTAACGACTGAAAGGAAGTGTTTGAGAAGTAAGAAAAAAGGTATCTTTGTAAATCAATTCTGAAATAACATAACAAATAAACCCAATGCCATATATTTGCCGTTTTTATGTATGTTACGCTGGCCTATAGACAGGGGATTCTGTGACAGTAAAGGCGATTCCAGGATGTGTGCCAATTTAGTCTGGGACTGCCACAATGCCAAGGGCTCAGATGGGGTGAAATTCATCAAGTGTGTTCAGGAAAGTTTCCTCAGGCAATCTACATTACAACATTTTTTCCGTTTCGAGCTACAGCGGGGAAACAGACCCACCGGCCCAAGTCCGTGCTGACCAGCGGTCCCTGCACACTAACACTACCATGCACACACGAAGGACAATTTTACATTTTATACCAAGCCACTTAACCTACAAACCTGTACGTCTTTGGGGTGTGGGGGGAAACCAAAGATCTCGGGGAAAATCCACGCAGGTCATGGGGAGAACGGACAAACTCCTTACAGACAGCACCCGTGGCGAGATCGAACTGGGGTCTCTGGCATTGTAACGTTGCAACTCTACCACTACGTCACCATGTCGCCCAGCTGTACTTAGGGACCCTACAAAGGTGAGGGCAAAGCCCTGCATAATTGTCATTGGGACAGGGGCTAGGAGGGGAGACTGGGAGCAGTTGTTATTGGGTAAGTCTGCAGATCACATCTGGGCGTCATTTCAAGGCCAGCTGATCAAAGTGAAGGATCAGCACATTCCAGTTAGGAGCGATAAGGACAACAAGGTGAAGGAACTGTGGATGACCAAGGAGATGTAAAGCTGATCTGGAAGAAAAAGGTGTTAGTCAGGTTTACGAAGCTGGCATCAGACAGGGCTTATGAGGAATATAATGGGAGCTGGAAATAACTCAAGCGAGCGATCAGAATGGCCAATTAAATGTCATTGGCGAGTCAGATTAAGGAAAATCTCAAGGCTTTCTGTACAAATGCTTGGAGTCAGAAAATATAGGTGAGGTGCTAAACTAGTACTTTGCAACTGTATTCACCGAGGAGTGGGGCTTGGAGGACAGCAGGATCAGTGTGGAGAATACAAATATGCTAGAGCAGTTTGAGATGGAGAAGGGGGTGGTGCAGAGGTGCTTTGAAGGGCATTAAGATGAATTAGTCATCAGGGCCTGAGGGGATTTATTTCAGGTTATTGAAGGGAGGCAAGAGAGAGATTGTGGGTACGAGGATCTTTGTTTCTTCTCCAGCCGCAGGTGAGGTCTTGGAGGCCAATGTTGATCCTTTGTCTGAGAATCCAGGGAACTGTAGGCCAGTGAGCCTCACAGCAGTGATAGGGAAACTACTGGAGAGAATTGCTTGAGATAGGATTTACTCCCATTTGGAAGAGCATTGTACATGGCACGGCTTTGTAAGCGGCAGTTCGTGTCTCACTAACTTAATTGAGATTTTGGAGGAGGTGACGAAGGAGAATGATGAAAGTAGGGCAGTGGTTGTAATGGTAGGCCAATCCAGAAGGATCGTACGAGTAACGGTATGTACTCGGCAAATCCGGTAAACTCGTGACGTTTTTTCAATACTGTGAAAAATGTCCATGAGTAAAAAATGGTTACTTTTTACTCGTCCGAGCCGCTACGAGACATCCATGAACTCCTATGGACCCGCTACGAACATTCTCCGATTTTGAATCAGGGGGAAACTGGGGGGAACTCTTGAATTACCTTGTACAGTGGGACAGGCCCTTAAGTTTGCTGACAACACCAACATTGGAGGAGTTGCAGACATTGAGGAATGCTGACAGAAGATACAGGGGGATATAGATCAGCTGCATAATGGCTGGAGAAATGGCAGATGGAGTTTGAACCAAGCAAGTGTGAGGTGTTGCTCTTTGGGCGGCTGAATGTAAAGGAAAGTATTAAGTTAATGGCAAAACCCTTATCAGTATTGATGTGCAGTGGGATCTTGGAGTCCAAGTTCATAGATCACTGAAGGTGGCAGTACAAGTGGACAGGGTAGTAAATAAAGCAAATCGTTTGTTGCTTTCATTGCTCGGGGCATTGAATATAAGTCAGTAGTTATGGTGTAGCTCCATCGGACTTTGGTTTGGCTGCATTTGGAGTATTGCATGGTTGCTGCATTACAGGACAGATGTATCTTACAGGACATTACAGGACAGATTGAAGAGAATGCAAAGGAGGTTTACCAGAATGCTGCCAGGATTAGAGGGTTTCACCTACAGGGAACGATTGGGTAGACTTGGATTGTTTTATCTGGAATGTCAGAGGTTGAGGGGAGACTTGATAGAAGTATATAAAATGATGAGAGGCATAGATAGGATAGACAGCCAGAACCTTTTGCCCAAGGTGGAAATGTCCAACGCTAGAGGGGATAGCCATAAGGTGAGAGAGGGAAAGTTTAATGGAGATGTGTGGGGCAAGTATTTTCAACACAGAGAGTGGTGAGGGGGGGTGGGGGGCGGGTTTGAAATGCATTGCCAGTGGTAGTGGAGGCAGATACGACAGTGGTGTTTAGGAGGCTTTTAGATAGGCATATGGAAGTGCAGGGAAGAGGGGGTATGGCAGGCAGATGAGATCAGTTTAACTTGGCATCATGTTCGGCACGAACACTGTGGGCCGAAGGGCCAGTTCCTGTGCTGTACTGCTCTATGTATTATGGTTTTGACTTGCCCAGGTCTCTGAATGTTACTCATCGAAGAATATCCATTACAGTTATATTACCATCTTTCTGATTGATTTTACTTTTCATTGTTTCATGTCAGAGGAGCAGAATTAGGCCATTCAGCCCATCGAATCTATTCTGATATTCAATCTTGTTACTATCTTTCCCTCTCAAACCCATTCTTCTGCCTTCTCCCTATAACCTTTGACACCCTGACTAATTAAGAACCTACCAAACTCCGCTTTAAAGATACCCAAAGACTTGACCTCCACAGTCGTCTGTGGCAAGGAACTCCACAAATTCATCACCCTCTGGCTAAAGAAATTCCTCCTCATCTCCTTCTAAAGATATGTCTTTTTATTCTGAGGCTATGCACTCTGGTCCAAGACTCTCGTACTAGTTGAAACATCCTCTCCACATCCACTCTATCTGGGCCTTTCATTATTCAGTAAGTTTCAATGAGATCGCCCTTCATCCTTCTCAACTCCAGCGAGTACAGGCTCCGAGCCTTCACACACTCATTCATTTCATTCTGTTGTCTCTTACCTGAGCAGATTCGGAAGGGCAGGAGGTGATCTGAGCAGAGGCGAGTACAGTGGACAGGCCTGGCACGTGGCGTTGTGGAGCAAACGTTGGAGCAGGGTGGATGAGAGGAGGGCTGTGGCCAAAGGCAGAACCCAGAGATTGCTGACGGCTCATGATCTGGTGGTGCATCTGTTGGATGGCAACCGGCGTAGCAGGATAAGGAAAGCTGAGAGCGGGACTATGCAAAAGCAAGATGCAGAACAGCATTACCAGACTGACATGATGGAAGAACAAAGAAACATTTCTCCTTGTATGTTAAAATATTTCTGATGTTCTTAATGTATATTTAGAAGAATTCACATAAACCTTTAAATAGAATGATAATTGGCAAGGATTATTAAACCACAAAATAGCACAATATTATCCAATTTCACGTTGTTCTTTGCACAAAAAAATTGTCCAGTGAATTCAAAGTATCTCTGTAATCTTTGCAAAGTAGGATTTTTTTTTAGAGTTTCGATGGGTAATCGGACCATTTGAATTATGCATCTTGGGATTAAGTGGAAATAGCCAGCACTAACCAAACGCTAATAAAAGACCGTGGATTCTGGAATCTGGAACAACAGACAGAATGCTTGGAAGCACTCAGCAGATCATAGCATCTGTGGAGCCACAAGGTGTAACTCTATGTTTTGAGTGGAGACCAAAAGGTGAACGATAGCCAGTATATAGCAGTACAAAAGGGGATGGAATAGAGACTGGTAGGCAATAGGTGAAACCAGATGGGAAGGAGATATTGAGCCAATGGAAGCAGAAGGAGAGGGAATGAGAAAAGTGAACAAAAGTATAGGAAAGAGAGAGAGAGACAGAGAGGGGCAGAGAGGGGGAGAGACAGAGATGGAGAGACGGAGAGGGAGAGACAGAGAGGGAGAGACAGAGAGGGAGAGACAGAGAGGGAGAGACAGAGAGGGAGAGACAGAGAGGGAGAGACAGAGAGGGAGAGACAGAGAGGGAGAGACAGAGAGGGGGAGACAGAGAGGGGGAGACAGAGAGGGGGAGACAGAGAGGGAGAGACAGAGAGGGAGAGACAGAGAGGGGGAGACAGAGAGATGGAGACAGAGAGGGAGAGACAGAGAGATGGAGACAGAGAGGGAGAGACAGAGAGGGAGAGACGGAGAGGGAGAGACGGAGAGGGAGAGACGGAGAGGGGGAGACGGAGAGGGAGAGACGGAGAGGGAGAGACGGAGAGGGAGAGACAGAGAGGGAGAGACAGAGAGGGGGAGACAGAGAGGGGGAGACAGAGAGGGGGAGACAGAGAGGGGGAGACAGAGAGGGGGAGACAGAGAGGGAGAGACAGAGAGGGGGAGACAGAGAGGGGGAGACAGAGAGGGGGAGACGGAGAGGGGGAGACGGAGAGGGGGAGACGGAGAGGGAGAGACAGAGAGGGAGAGACAGAGAGGGAGAGACGGAGAGGGAGACGGAGAGGGAGAGACGGAGAGGGAGAGACGGAGAGGGAGAGACGGAGAGGGAGAGACGGAGAGGGAGAGACGGAGAGGGAGAGACGGAGAGGGAGAGACAGAGAGGGAGAGACGGAGAGGGAGAGACGGAGAGGGAGAGACGGAGAGGGAGAGGGAGAGGGAGAGACGGAGAGGGAGAGACGGAGAGGGAGAGACGGAGAGGGAGAGACGGAGAGGGAGAGACGGAGAGGGAGAGACGGAGAGGGAGAGACGGAGAGGGAGAGACAGAGAGGGAGAGATAGAGAGGGAGACAGAGAGACAGAGGGAGACAGAGAGACAGAGAGGGAGACAGAGAAACAGACAGGGAGACATGCATACAGACAGACAGAAACAGACAGTTTATTGTCATATTGTCATTCCACCAAAAGTGTTTCGTTTGAGGCATAAGGTTAACATTTAAGCTAACTTTTTAGTGCAGTAGCAGACATGCTGCACCATTGCATTTGTTAGCTCTTGGATGAGATTCCAAATCAAGGCCCTCTCTACTCCCTTGGGTGAGAAACAAGGAATTGCAGATGCTGATTTACAAAAAAAGACACAAATTGCTGGAGAATCTCAGCGGGTCAGGCAGCATCCCTGGAGAACATGGATAGGTGATTTTTGGAATCGGGACCCTTCTTCAGACTGACCGGTCTGGAAAAAGGAGCTCGACCCAAAACATCATCTATCCACGTTCTCCAGGGATGCTGCCTGAGCCGCTGAGTTACTCCAGCACTTTGTGCAAAGGATTCCATGGTATTTTCGGAGGAACAACTTGGGAATTTTCTGCAATTCAATTTTACTCATCAGGAGTAAGGCAAAATATGTCCAAATTAACGTATTGTTAACATTTTTATCGACGTTCTTCACTACTGCAACAACCAGCCATATCTTCCAAACCAGGCTGGCAATCCCTGGGTTAACAAAGCCCTTGTTTACGAATTCTCGACTTTACAAAATTTTTCAGATTAATTTTAAAATAATTGTTTGAAAAAGGCTTAGCTTCACTAACGTCACAGCAGAGCTTCACCGGGAAGTCTGTGAGATGAGTCAAAAGATTTGAAGTTGGCCAGTGTGGTCAGAGGCCTATGGTACGCTTACACTTTGCTCAAGTGGAGGTACTGTTTTCAGCAGAAGTTAGTGATTTGGGGATCAGTGTCGGGTCGACATGCGGATGGATTTGCCGACGGCAGGTGGTCTTTTTCAGAATCGAGCAGAATGTTTTTTTGCAGTTGGGAAACCAGTGGGATAGATGGGGTTGAATTTGCCAGTGGCGGCTCTCTTTTGCCGGATGGCAATGTGCCTTTTCTCCTCCCCCCACATCCTCCCCCACTGGGACTGGGTGGAGCCTACAGAGATGGGTGTGGTGAGAAGACTCGCTGGCTCACTGAATGAGTGAGGATAGGTCGCGACCACTCTCCCTGCACTCACTCGCTCTCCCATCACAACTGCTTTTGTGACCCTGTTGTGCATGTCCCACTTGGGCGTCATTTGCGCGTCATTTACGCGACATCATTTACACGTCACGACGCACAACGTGACACGCACATGATGTATGCATGGTGCACATTACGCGCGCATGGTGCGTGGTGACGTAGGTAGTGACACGCGTTCGTGTGCGGCGCCCCAGGATATTAGGATGTACAAAATCTGCGTGGGGCGCGCGCGCGTAATGCGCACCATGCATACATCATGTGTGTGTCACGTCGTGCATCGTGACGCGTAAATGACGCGCAAATGACACCCAAGTGGGACATGCCCTTGTGTTATCCGATTGACAAGAAATTCAGGTTACAACCTCCTCTCAGGGTAAAACATTTTTCTAATCTGCAGACTTCCTGTGCAGAAAGACGTACGCACATAAACTAACTGTGCTGACAAGCGGAGGTACCGTATGACCAAGAACTTGAGAGGAGGCGGGATTTATGTTTTGCAGGTCACAACGGGGAACATGGGAGTTGGGATCAAGTGTACCCCTGGAGGAGTTTCAGGAGCTGAGAAGCACGCTAAAAAAGGAAATCAGGAGGGCAAAAAAAGGGCAACAGATAGCTCGGCAGATAATAAGAAATATGCGGTGGGGGATTGCAACCTTCACGTGGTCCGCCCTGTTTCAATGAATGCAATCAACCTGGTGTGCACAATCAAATAAGATCAAATAGAACAAGTTGTCCTACAACTTTAGGCTGTGCACGCCATACGTAAGACTAAGATAAGAAAGATAATTCCAAGAGCTTTTATAAGTACATTAAGGGAAAAGGGGTAATGAGAGAGCGAATTGGGCCCCTCAGGAATCAAAGTGGTCAACTCTGTGTGGAGCCACAGGAGGTGGCAAGGTCCTCAATTAGTATTTATCCTCTGTTTTTACCATGGACAAAGGCAGGTGGACCAGGGAGCCTGGGGCAGTTAATAGAAGTGTCTTGAGGGCAGTCAGTCTGACATTCATGGAGGCGCTGAAGGTCCTAACATGTATTCAGGTAGACAGATCTCTTGTGGCCTGATTAGATATATCCAAGGCCGCAGAGGGAAACTAGAGAGGAAATTACGGGAGGCTTGGCTGAGATTTATGTCATCATTAAATATTGGAAGACTGGAGGGCAGCGAATGTTATGCCTCTATTTAAGAAGGGCTGCAGGGAAATGCCTGGGAAGCACAGGCCAGTGAGCTTAACATCTATGGTTGAACGTTACCGGAGAGTATTCTGAGGGATACGATATACATGTATTTAGATGGACAGTGGCTAATTAGGGATAGTCAGCATGGTTGGCACGTGCAAGATCATGTCTCAAGAATCTGATTGAGATTTTTGAAGATGTGACCAAAAAAGCAGTCTGAAGATGAGTCTTGACCCGAAATGTCACCAATTCCTTTTCATAGAAACATAGAAATCAGGTGCAGGAGTAGGCCATTCGGCCCTTCGAGCCTGCACCGCCATTCAATATGATCATGGCTGATCATCCAACTCAGTATCCCGTACCTGCCTTCTCTCCATACCCTCTGATCCCCTTAGCCACAAGGGCCACATCTAACTCCCTCTTAAATATAGCCAATGAACTGGCCTCAACTACCCTCTGTGCCAGAGAGTTCCAGAGACCCACCACTCTCTGTGTGAAAAAATTCCTTCTCATCTCGGTCCTAAAGGATTTCCCCCTTATCCTTAAGCTGTGACCCCTTGTCCTGGACCTCTCCAACATCGGGAACAATCTTCCTGCATCTAGCCTGTCCAACCCCTTAAGAATTTTGTAAGTTTCTATAAGATCCCCTCTCAATCTCCTAAACCGTATAAACCGAGAGTATAAACCGAGTCTATGCAGCCTTTGTTCATAAGACAGTCCTGACATCCCAGGAATCAGTCTGGTGAACCTTCTCTGCACTCCCTCTATGGCAATAATGTCCTTCCTCAGATTTGGAGACCAGAACTGTACGCAATACTCCAGGTGTGGCCTCACCAAGACCCTATACAACTGAAGTAGAACCTCCCTGCTCTTATACTCAAATCCTTTTGCTATGAAAGCTAACATACCATTCGCTTTCTTCACTGTCTGCTGTACCTGCATGCCTACTTTCAATGACTGGTGTACCATGACACCCAGGTCGCGCTGCATCTCCCCTTTTCCTAATTGGCCTCCATTTAGATAATAGTCTGTTTTCCTATTTTTGCCACCAAAGTGGATAACCTCACATTTATCCACATTATACTGCATCTGCCAAACATTTGCCCACTCACCCAGCCTATCCAAGTCACCTTGCAGTCCCCTAGCATCCTCCTCACAGCTAACACTGCCCCCCAGCTTAGTGTCATCCGCAAACTTGGAGATATTGCCTTCAATTCCCTCATCCAGATCATTTATGTATATTGTAAATAGCTGGGGTCCCAGCAATGAGCCTTGCGGTACCCCACTAGTCACTGCCTGCCATTGTGAAAACGACCCGTTTACTCCTACTCTTGGCTTCCTGTTTGCCAGCCAGTTCTCTATCCACATCAATACTGAACCCCCAATGCCGTATGCTTTAAGTTTATATACTAATCTCTTATGTGGGACCTTGTCGAAAGCCTTCTGGAAGTCCAGATACACCACATCCACTGGTTCTCCCCTATCCACGCTACTAGTTACATCCTTGAAAAATTCCACAAGATTCGTCAGACATGATTTACCTTTCGTAAATCCATGCTGTCTTTGTCCACTTTCCAAATGTGCTGCTATCCCATCTTTAATAACTGACTCTAGCAGTTTCCCCACTACCGATGTTAGACTAACTGGTCTGTAATTCCCCGTTTTCTCTCTCCCCCCCTTCTTAAAAAGAGGGGTTACGTTTGCTACCCGCCAATCCTCAGGAACTACTCCAGAATCTAAAGAGTTTTGAAAGATTATCACTAATGCATCCACTATTTCCGGAGCTACTTCCTTAAGTACTCTGGGATGCAGCCTATCTGGCCCTGGGGATTTATCGGCCTTTAATGCATTCAATTTACCCAACACCACTTCCCGACTAACCTGGATTTCACTCAAGTCCTCCTTTGACCGGCGGTCCCCTGCTATTTCCGGCAGATTATTTATGTCTTCCAGAGATGCTGCCAGACCCGCTGAGTTACTCCTGCTTTTTGTGTCTATCTTTGGTTTAAACCAGCATCTGCAGTTCCTTCCTACATATGTTGGTATTTGTTACTCCAACTTTCTGTACGATCATGCACGATCGTAAGGTTCCCCTTGGTAACGCTGGCTATCTCTACTACACCTCCACTGCTATCTCCATTGAAATCAGGGAGCAGTCCTAGGAATAAGCAGACTTAAAAATGCTTTTGTGTAAGGGAGCGTGTCAATGGGCATACTCTATGGCCCATTGAGTCAATTATTAAAATAACACAGAGGACAGCACAGAGAATGTCAGAGGAGAAAGAGGAGTGACTTTGTGACTGCTTGGCATCAGAAGACTGAGTGATATTTGAGGACTCAACGAATACACCATGTTTGAATTCGACTACAATATCAAATGCGTAGAGGAATGTGTTCCCACCAAGACCATCAAGACAGACAAAACTGCTGGAGAAACTCAGCGGGTGAGGCAGCATCTATGGAGCGAAGGAATAGGTGACGTTTCGGGTCGAGACCCTTCCTGAGGCTTGGATGAACCAGGAAGTCCACAAATTACTGAGAAGAAGATCTCGGGCATTCTAGTCTGGCAACACAGGGTGACATAAGACGTCCAGGTACAACTTCGATAAGGCCGTCAAGCAAGCGAAAAGACACTTCCAGTCTAAACTGGAGGATCAGACAAATATCGGTAGCTGCGGCATGGCTTGAATGCCATTATTTCATAAAAGGAAAAGCCAAGTAGTAGCTCAGGTGACAGCGAGGCGTCACTTCCTGGCCAGATCAATGTTTCCTCTGGTCGTTTTGAAAAGTGGAACATTCTCAGGCTCCCGCAACCCCCAATGGTATTGTAATCTCACTCACCAAGGAGAATGTGAGAAGTCCCTTCATGAGGGAGAACCTACACAGACAAACTGGCTAGATTTGTTGTGGACATCTACAATCTCTCATTATTAAGGACCTGTCCCACCAGCATGCGACTGCATGCAGCGAGCGCAACCAAACGTGGTGGCTTGAGCTGTACGGCCTCGCGGGGCCGGTTCCACTTCGAACTGCGGAGGCGTCTGGAGTTGTGCAGGGCTGGTCCCGACATCATACTCACCAATCAGCTGGGCAGGAGACGGGCCGAGTGAATTTGGACGTCGCATGGCGTTGGGCGGTGACGTCACCACGCAACGGCACACCGGGCGGTGACTTCATCGCGCAACGCCACGCACTGCGTACGGCGTCCAGACGCTGCGTAGGACGTCGAGACGTTGCCTACATCCTCGATGTGGCTGCGGGCCTGTCGGTTAGCGCTAAGAGATGTCCCCGAGCTCTGACACACCCGCTACGTTCATTCGCCGTGCTTACCACGAGTTTGATTTTTTTAAAACTCGGGATAGCTCTTGGAATGAACTCGTACGGTGGGACAGGGCTATTAAAGTGAGAGGCAAAGTTTAAAGAAGATGTGCAGGGCTGGTTTTTCCACAGAGATGGCGAGTGCCTGAATCACGATGCTGGAGGTGGTGGATGAGGCAGATATGACAGGGCATTTAGACTTTGGGATAGGCATGTCTATATTTGCAGGGAATGGAGGATGTAGGGATTATCTGCGGGCAGATAAGAGTTGGTCTTGGTGTCATTTCCAACACAGATATTGTGGGCCGAAGGGCCTGTTCTTGTGCTGTATTATTCTATATTCGATGTGCTGTTAATTTGTTGTCATTCATTATTGTCTATTTATTTGTGTTATTGTGTCATTGCATTGTCGGGCCTGTAAAGCAGCATAAAGGTAATAATTTAGACACAAGGACCTTCAGATGCTGGAATCTTGAACGTAGAACCCAAGATTGCTGGAGTAACTCAGTAGGTCAGGCAGCATCCAACTCTAAAGGACATGGATAGATAACAATTGGGGACGAGACACTTCTTGAGACTGATTGTAGTGCGGGAAGGAAAGCTGGGATAGATGTGGGGGTGGGACAAAGCCAGCCATCTGAAGAAGGATCTCGACCCGAAATGTCACCTATTTCTTTTCTCCCGAGATGCTGACTGACTCGCTGAGGTACCCCAGCTTGTTGTGTCTATCTTCCAACCAAGTGATTGTTGGATAAGGAGGGGTGCGACCTAAAATTGGAGAATTTACTGTTTGAATTCAGAGCAAGAAATAATATCATTGTTGTGTTACACATGACAATTAAACACACTTAACTCTTGAATGGACTTCAGTTACTATCCTTCTAACCCAATTTCCCCAATCGGTTCAGACATAGAAAATGTGTTGTTCATATATGTATAGAGAAACTTTAAAATTAAAAAAATGTATTCAGCATTTGTGGAGAAGAAAACAGAGTTAATTTTCAAGTAAAAGCCTCTCGTCAAAACCAGGAATTGGTGGAAATAAAATCCGTTTTAAGCTGCATGGGTAACAGCAACAACAGGGAATGTGGTCTCTAAATTAGAGAAACATTATCTGACTTCCTGTAGCACTGGGGAATGGAGGACTTGCTGGAATATCTCATTCTGATAAATTGTTCTGATGACAGATTTTATTCTGGTTACCATGTTGGAAGGCCCGTCATGAACTCCTGGCAAAATTTTAAACAAAATTCACTTACCCTTATTCAACCCATCAGTTTGGCATTTGAGTGGGTTAGAGAGGGCAGAGGGGGAGAGAGGGGGAGGAGAGAGAGGGGGGGGGGGGGGGGAGAGAGACGGGGCCAGAGGAGAGAGAGAGGGAGAGAGGAGAGAGTGGGAGAGAGAGAGAGAGAGAGAGAGAGAGAGGAGAGAAAGGGAGAGAGGAGGGAGAGAGTGAGAGGGAGAGAGAGGGAGGGAGAGGGAGGGGGAGGGAGGGGAGAGAGAGGGGGAGAGGGGGAGGGAGGGGAGAGAGAGGGGAGAGGGAAAGGGAGAGGGAGAGAGAGAGAGAGAGAGAGAGAGAGAGGAGAGAAAGGGAGAGAGGAGAGAAAGGGAGAGAGGAGGGAGAGAGTGAGAGGGAGAGAGAGGGAGGGGGAGAGGGGGAGGGAGGGGAGAGAGAGGGGGAGAGGGGGAGGGAGGGGAGAGAGAGGGGAGAGGGAAAGGGAGAGGGAGAGAGAGAGAGAGAGAGAGAGAGAGAGAGAGGAGAAAGGGAGAGAGGAGGGAGAGAGTGAGGGAGAGAGAGGGGGGAGAGAGAGGGAGGGAGAGAGAGAGAGAGAGAGGGAGAGGAGAGAGAGAGAGGGAGGGGGAGAAGGGGAGGGAGGGGAGAGAGAGGGGAGAGGGAAAGGGAGAGGGAGAGAGAATATGCGCGTGCGTGCTTGTTGGGATTTACAGTCACATATGTGCACATGGGTGTGCACGGATTGCCGTGATCAAATCTCAATTAAAAACTGAAACTTCATTATGAAGTCATGGAAATTAACCATCAAAAGAGCAACAAAATTAAACCTTTTTTTCCCATTAAAAAATATTGCCAAGATTATACAACATTTACTGGGGGCTAATTAGGATATTTGTCAAACTTAGCAACTGCAGGGCAGAAAGCAGCTGATTTAATGTCAGTGAGGTAGTGCACTATTGCACATATATTCATATTTCATTTTCCATTTAATGTGGTACATTTCAATGCTGGCATGAACTAAGTCTTTCCATATGCCTCTAGATCTTATTACAAAGAGAGAAAAAAATCAATCAATTCAATCTGTTGTGAGCTTCATGTTGTCATATCACTCATTCACTTGTGAAGACAGAAAGCTTAGACCATACAAAGTGTCACCTACAGAATTTCCATCAGACTTGTTTAGTTAACGGAATTGATGGATTAACCTCTCCACTGTGAAACTGCCTAAATTGGTGATCAATGAGTTTCAATGATGGACTATTCCACTGGGAAGGTTTTTTTCTCCCCCTCCTTGAATTAAATGTCATTAAATGTCTATTAAAGCACATTACACATGCTAATACCTGTCATCACTTCATTACTCGACAGTACTCTCAGACCATTGTTAGACTGTGCTGTGGCCTACTTAATGCTTATATTAGTTGTCAAAACCAGTTAGCACGACATAATATCGCAATCCCATTCCTCCCTGCTGTGTATCCATTTACAAAAACTGTAATCATTCCAACACACAGTGTTCACACGAGACATTACTTAATAATGACAATCTCTTGGCTCATCTCAACTTGAGATTTAAAACTCTCAGAATTTAGGTTATAACTTTAATATTTTTTAAAGATGTCGTTCTTTAGTAAAGGCCACGAGTAATACAACTTTTAAAGCTTGGACAGCTCCTCCTTAGATTCTTGAGCTGAAATGTAACTATTGTTTAACTTGCATCTGATTTGATATAGTCAAACGTAACAGATCAAAAAATGTAACCCCGAAAACAGTTCAATTTGCATGACATATATGCGGACGTCTTCACAGTGCATTGCATCAGGGTGGCTGGAAGTATCATCCAGGATGCCTGCTTCACTGGCCATTCCCTTTTCTCTCTTCTACCGCATGGGAGAAGATACTGGAGCTTCAAAGCTCGGAATGCAGAATTAAGAACAGCTTCCACCCACAATTATCTAACTCCAAAACCAATTACCTTTTTCACACCTTATTCCCAGAAGAGCTGCTATGTAATCTGAAATTTCATCTCTACCTCTTTGATCAAGTCAAGAGAGTTTATTGTCATGTGTCCCTGACAGGACAATGAAATTCTTGCTTTGCTTCAGCACAACAGAACATAGTAGGCATTGACTACAAAACAGATCCGTGTGTCCATATACCATTATATACGTAAATGCACACATGAATAAATAAACTGATAAAGTGCAAATAACAGATAAAGTGGTATTAATGTTCAGAGTTTCGTCCGAGCCAGGTTTAATAGCCTGATGGCTGTGGGGAAGTAGCTATTCCTGAACCTGGTTGTTGCAGTCTTCAGGCTCCTGTACCTTCTACCTGAAGGTTGCAGGTAATGAGTGTGTAACCAGGATGGTGTGGGTCCTTGATGATGATGCCAGCCTTTTTGAGACAGCGACTGTGGTAGATTCCCTCGATGGAAGGAAGGTCAGAGCCGATGATGGACTGGACAGTGTTTTCTGCTTTTTGTAGTCTTTTCCTCTCCAGGGTGCTCAAGTTGCCGAACCAAGCCACGATGCAACCGGTCAGCATGCTCTCTACTGTGCACCTGTAGAAGTTAGAGAGAGTCCTCCTTGACAGACCGACTCTCCGTAATCATCTCAGGAAGTAGAGGCGCTGATGAGCTTTCTTAATAATTGCATCAGTGTTCTCGGACTAGGAAAGATCTTCAGAGATGTGCACGCCCAGGAATTTGAAGCTCTTGACCCTTTCAACCATCGACCCGTTGATATAAACAGGACTGTGGGTCCTCATCCTACAACTTCCAAAGTCCACAATCAGTTCCTTGGTTTTGCTGGTGTTGAGGGCCAGGTTATTGTGCTGGCACCATATGGACAGTTGCTCGATCTCTCTTCTATACTCTGACTCATCCCCATCGGTGATACGTTCCACAACAGTGGTGTCATCAGCGAACTTGATGATGTTGTTATTGTACGTTAATATTCTGTTGGACTACTCAGTATTGCACTACAGTCATGCAGCATCTTACTAATTGCACTCGTCACATTATCATTGTATTTATCACTGTCTACTTTGTGAATTTCAAGTGAGCAAGGAATTTCTTTGCATCCTGGGTACACGTGACAGTAAACTAATCCAACTAATCTAAATTGGACCCCGATATAAAGTTAATAATATTAGGAGTTCCTGATTCAAGCCTAATATTAACAGTAAGTCAAATAGATTTTCTTGATTACTGTTTGATAATTGGAAAAAAATTAATATTAAAATTCTGGAAGGGAACATTATCCCCCACAATCAAAATGTGGACAGTGGAAATGTCTGAGACGTTGCATTTGGAGAGAATTAGGTTTGTCCTAATGGACAAATACAAACTTTTTGAACAAATATGGTCTCCATTCATTGATTATTTAAAGGGGTAGCTGAGCTCAGCATTGTAACTCAATAAGTACCCAGGTGTAGGATTAGATGAAAAGATCTATTCTGGGATTTGTATACACGTCTCTATAGATATTGTTATGTGAAATTGCTCCATTCATTGTTAAGATGCATTCTTCATTTTTTTATTATATAATAATTGTTTTGTTTTTTCTTATTTGTTTATTTTTATAATTAAAAAAAAAAAAATTAATTAAATTTTTTTTTATTTTTTTCCTTATATAATCATAATCATTATTATTTAATCACCATCTCTATTGATTATAGATCTATTCTTTTCTTTACTTTCCAAAAAAAAACAGAAGCATATAAATTATTTCATAATATTTGTATAATTTTTGAAACAAGTTAAATTTGTATTTGACGAACTGTTATACTGTGGACAATACCCATTGCTTCTAATAAAAATATTTTTTTTAAAAATTAAAAAAACTAATCTGTATGTGTACATGGTTGATAGAACCATGGAGTGTAGCTTCCCACAGTTGGAAGGATAACTTAACAGATACTCACATCACTATGAGGACTTCCACTTTATCTGTTTTCTATTTCCTGCCGGCGCCTACAAATTTCACCCTCCCACATCTTGCATGTCAAAGAAGCTCACTGGTGGTCTGTCTAGAAATAATGGATAGACACAAAATGCTGGAGTAACTCAGTGGAACCAGCGGCATCTCTGGATAGAAGGAATGGGCGACGTTTCGGGTCATTACCCTCCTTCAGATTGAAGAAGCATCTCGACCCAAAACGTCACCCAGAGTCTGAAGAAGGGTCTCGACCCGAAACATCATCCATTCCTTCTATCCAGAGATGCTGTCTGCCCCCCTGAGTTACTCCAGCATTTTGTGTGTGTCTTTGCTGTAAATCATCATCTGCAGTTCCATCCTACATAATTCATCCTGGATATAATGGATACTTGGTTCAAATGTGAGTGATGATATCATTGTGGTACCCAACCAATAATTCCCAGATAGATATAAAATGCTGGAGTAACTCAGCGGGTGGGGCAGCATCTCTGGAGAGAAGGAATGGGGGACGTTTCACGTCGAAACCCTTCTTCAGACTGAAGTCAGGGGAGGGGCGGGACAAAGATAGAATGTAGTCAGAGACAGTAAGACTAGTGGGAAAACTGGGAATGGGGAAGAGGATGGAGAGAGAAAGCAAGGGCTATTTGAAGTTAGAGAAGTCAATGTTCATACTGCTGGGGTGTAAACTACCCAAGTGAATTATGAGGTGCTGTTCCTCCAATTTGCGCTGGGCCTCACTCTGACAATGGAGGAGGCCCAGGACAGAAAGGTCAGATTGGGAATGGGAGATGAAGTGCTGAGTCACCGGGAGATCAGGTAGGTTAAGACGGACTGAGCGGAGGTGTTCAGCGAAACGATCGCCGAGCCTGGCTGGCAAGACCAAGAGCAGGCTTGGCGATCGTTTCGCTGAACACCTCCGCTTATGGGGAGATGGGTGATGGGGAGAAGGCAGGAAATTGGGGTTGGAGGGGAAAGATAGATCAGCCATGATTAAATGCCGCAGTAAAGTTGATGGGCCGAATGGCCTAATTCTGCTCCTTTCATTTACAAAGTATGACAACGTAGTAGTTGCTGTTAGTAAACTTTCAGATGACATCAAATTTAGTGGAATATTGGACAGTATGGAAGGATATCTGAATTTCCAACAGTCCTTGCAAGTGGTCACCTCAAAGCAGAGTATTTTGAAGAAGCTCGATAAGGGCAAAGGCATTTGAAGAGATTCTACATGGCAGGCTACTCTGGAAGGTTAGACTGCACGGGATCCAGGGAAAGCTAACCAAGTGGATGGAGAATTGGTTTCATGGAAGGAAGTAGAGTGTGATGGTGGAATGTTGTTTTTTGGACTGGAGGCCAGTGACTAGTGGTGTGCCTCAGGGATCAGTGCTGGGACCATTGCTGTTTGTGGTTTATATCAATGATTTGGATGAGAATGCACAAAGCATGATTAATAAGTTAGCGGGTGACACTACAGCGGGTGGTATCGTAGATAGTGAAGATGGTTATCAAAAATTACAGCAGGATCTTGGTCAGTTGGACAAGTGGGCTGAGGAATAGTTGGTAGTTTAATGCAGATAAGTGTGAGGTATTGCATTTAGGGAGGTCAAACCAGGGCAGGACCTTCACAGTGAATGACAGAGCTCTGGGGAATGTTGCAGATTAGAGGCATATAGGAGCCCTTAATACATGGTTCCTTGAAAGTGGTGTCACTGGTAGATAGAGTGGTCATGACGGCTTTTGGCACATTGGCCTTCAACAGTCAGGATAATGAGTATGGGAAAATAGACAAATGCTGGAGTAACTCAACAGGTCAGATAGCAACTCTGGGGAAAATAGACAAATTACTTTTTGGGTCACGACCCTTCAGACTAATTGTAGGGGGGAGAAACTGGAAGCAAGAAAAGATTAGGTCTGAAGAAGGGTCTCAACCCAAAGCGTCACCCATTCCTTCTCTCCAGAGATGCTGCCTGTCCCGCTGAGTTACTCCAGCTTTGTGTGTCTACCGAAAGATTAGGACAGGCACAGATGATGTCATGCAGGGTGGTTCCCGATAGGCCAATTGTTAGCTCGGGACGGTGTGATCCCAAAGGGGATACATCGTTGCAAACTATAGAACTGTTTAACCAACCTTTGATGGAAGAAAGAGAGAAGGGGGGGAGGGGAGTGTTGGTATGTTACCTAAAGTTGGAAAATTGAATATTCATACCGCTGGGTTGTAAGCTGCCCAAGCGAAATATGAGGTGCTGTTCCTCCAATTTGCATGTGGCCTCTCTCTGGCAAGGGAGGAGGCCCAGGACAGAAAGGTCAGCGTGGGAATGGGAGGCGGAGTTAAAATGTCAAAGTGTCCTTTGTATCTCTGTCAATGTCACACAGGAGGTGCATTCCAGATCACAACAAACTTTTCCTCTTCTCATCCTATTGCCAAATAATATGAAATCAATGTAGTCTGATTACCAACTCTTCTAATATAATTTTTTTTTTTTTTTAATCTATCAAAAACATTTATTTTATGTGGACATGTCTACCAAATCTCCCTCAACTGCCTCCACATTAAAAAGAAGAATCCTAGCTCACTCCAGACCCTCCATGTAACTGCAGTGGTACAATTTCTATCAATCTGATCCTCCAAGGCCTGTCGTGTGGCACCCAGAGTCTGATAACTACTATAGCCAAAGCTTAACCATCTAAAACAGCTTCCCTGCAATCTAATCTGGTCTGAATGGGTCAGTTGCTCATTGCACTAAATGCATGAAGGAATGCAGATTTGCCAAGTTAATTTCATTTCCCAAATGGCATGACGTTGCAACATAATAAGCTTGGAGTGCTTTTGCGTTGGGCCAATGCTTTCAGACCCTGTCATAGTAATAAATGTATCTGTAAATGAGGCCTCAGTCTTGTGACCGATGTAGAATCTGGGCCTAGATAACATCAGTAAACCACAAAACGAATACGAGGTGGAGCCCATTCCCATCAAGACCATCCAAGTGCTCCTTAACCAGAAGCCTTGACTGAACCAGGTGGGTCACAAATTACTGAGGACCAGACTCAGGCATTCAAGCCTGGTGATACAGGGTAACACAAGTAGTCCAAAACCATGGACGACATTGAGAAGGTGAAGAAATACTTTTGGTCTTCACTAGAGAGTCAGACTGGCAGTTTTGCAGCCTTGACAGGGCGTAGGTGCCATCACTTCCTAATGCTTTCTATGCTCGATTCAAAAACGGGATCTTTGATGTTGCTTCCTGCGCTCCCATAGCTACGATGACACTGTAATCTCAATCTCAGATCCTTCATGACAGTGAGCCATCGGAAGTTATCCGGCTCTGATGACGTACCTGGAGCAGACCTACTGCCTGCAGATTTGTGCAGATATCTTCAATTGCTCAATGCGTTATTCCCTTATCATGTATCTATACACTGTAAATAGCTCCATTGTGATCATGGATTGTCATTCCGCTGGCTGGATAGCACACAACAAAAGCTTTTCACTGTACCTCAGTACACTTGACAATAAACTAAACTGAACTGCAATCTGAGGTCCCCACATGCTTTTAAAAAGGTATCCACATTACCGGTGCCCAAGAAGAGCGAGGCGAAGAGCAGATGAGCAAGAGCATGGTGTCTGAAGAAGGGTCTCAACCTGAAACATCACACATTCCTTCTCTCCAGAGATGCTGTCTAACCCACTGAGTTACTCCAGCTTTTTGTGTCTAACTTTGGTTTAAACCATCATCTGCAGTTCCTGCCTAGTCAAGGTGACATGCTTCATTGCCTGCCAACTAATGTTCATGGTGATGAAGTGCTTTGAGAGGTTGGTTATGATCGTGTGTGAACGTGGTGTCGAAGGACGAGAAGCCAAAGCAAAGAAGTGGAAGCCAAATAGCCGAATGGAAACCAAGCTGAAATGCCAACGGACCAAACGCATACGAAGCCAAAACGCCAATGGACCGAACGCATACGAAGCCGAAACGCCAACGAACAGAAAGGGCGGGACGCTGAAAAGCCAACTAACAGAAAGGCTGCGTCGCCTAAAAGCAAACTCACGGAATGGCCGCTCTGCCGAAACGCTACCTAACCGAAAGGCTGCGTTGCCTACAAGCCAACTAACCGAATGCCGCTCTGCCGAATGGCTTGTGTGGGAAAATGACCCCACCCTCCCGTCTCCACCGGCCAGTGATGCGATGGACGCATTGTTGGGGATGTGGCATGTTGCCAAATACTCTATTGAATTTCTACAGGTAGAGTGTAGACTGACTGGCTGTATCATGATATTTTAGTAACTCAAATGTCCAGGAAAGAAGGAAGCTGCAGAAAGTGGTGGACATTGCCCAGTCCATCAGGATTATTGACCTCCCTACCATCGAAGGGATCTGCAAGAAGCGCTGCCTCAAGAAGATAACTAAATATCATAAAAGACTCAACCACCGATAGTTTCACTGTGGAGTGAGCAGCTGGGAGGAAGCTGGGATAGGAGAAACATGAAATATAAACGTAGTCGATATGGACTTCAGCAAGGCCTTGGATAATGTTCCACATGAAAGGATGCTCTGGAAGGTTAGATGGCATAGGATCCAGGGAGGGTTGGCTGACAGGGTACAGAATCGGCCTCATGGTAGGAAGCAAAGGTTGGTGGTGGAATGTAGCTTTGTCAGCTGTGACTAGCACCTCAGGGATGTGTGCTGGGCCCATTGCTGTTTGTCATCTATATCAATGATTTAGATGCGAATATACTAGGCATAATTAGTAAGTTTGTAGACGACACCAGAATAAGTGTTATTATAGATTGTGAAGAGAGTTATCAAGAATTATAGCGGGATCTTGATCAGCTGGGCAAGTGGGCTAAAGGAGTTTAAATCAGATAAGTGTGAGGTGTGCAATTTGGGAAGTCAAAGCAGGGCAGGGCCTTAGCATTATGGCCCTGAAGAGTTTTGCAGAGTGGATGGATCCAGGAGTACGTACATAGCCTTCGGAAAGTGGCATCGTGTTTAGATAGGGGTGGTGAAGAAGACCTTTAGCACGCTGGACTTTATTAGTCAGGAAATTGGGCACAGAGGTTGGGGCTTTATGATGTAGAAGATATTGATGAGGCCACACTTTAAGTATAGTGTTCAGTTTTAGTCACCCAGCTGGAGGAAGGATGCCATGAAGCTGAAAAGAGTGCAGAGAAGATTTACGAGGATATTGCCAGGATTCAAGGAGCTGAGTTATCGGGAGAATTTGGGCAGGCTAGGACTTTGTTCAAGAATGTGTCCTCCAGGTTCAAAAACATCTTCTTCCCATCTACCGTACATCTCTTAAACCTTATTTCCTTCGCTCCATAGATGCTGGCTACCCGCTGAGTTTCTCCAGCACGTTTGTCTACTTACCTAGCATTACTGATAAATTATTTTATTATTGAGCACTGTTTATTTATTTGTTGTGTTGTTACATTAATGTGTTTGTGAAACTGCAACAAGTCACAATATCAATGTTCCATTCTCTTGCTTATGACAATCAAACGCGTTTGACTCTGAAACCCTCCAGAAGGTGGTGCCCTTGCTCTGATACTTTTCAGCATTAGTTTGAGCAACACCCCTGCCAAACTCTTGTGGAAATTTGTTTATGTCGATGATGTCTGCTTGTAACTTGGGCAAAAACCTTTACAAACGTGGAGAACATATTGACAGCAGTCCGAACTGCAGTGCTGAATCCTCCCAGAACTTGGAAGACTGCAGCACGGAAGGGTCGAATGGCCTACTCCTGCACCTATTGTCTATTGCAGGGGTGGGGAACCTTTTCATGTTGGAATGCTGCATTGTTAGCTGTAATCTAATAAGGCCGCATCCAAGCAACTTCAGTTATATATATACTTCAAAATGTACATTATTTTGTTAAAATAGCCCTCATGACTTACTAATGTTTTAATTGTGGCCGTTAGTCGGGGAGGATTATTTCGTTAAATCTTCTTTTACTCTTTGGTATTTCAAAAGCATTCATTTTAAGATTAAAATAAAATTAATAAGACGAACAAAAACATATTAATAAAAGTAAAAGGATTTGTTCTACAAAATTTGGATTCATTCAAAAGGCCACACTTAATGGCCTAGGAGGCCACATGCGGCTTTAAGGTCGCAGGTTCCCCACCCCTGGTCTATTGTCTATAACCAGACATTTTGGCCCACAATGTCTGTGTCGAACATGATGATAAATTAAACTAGTTTTCTCTTCCTGCATGTGATGCATATCCCGCCATTACCTGCATGTGGAGGAGTCACTGTGGTGGATTTTTATGTTAAAATGTGCTATGTGTGTTCTGTTGCTTTTTATATGTATGACTGACTTGGCAAATGAAATTCCTCGTACGTTGCAAACCATAGTTGGCTAATAAAGTATTATTGTGATTGGTTGATTGATTGTGTGATATCCATGTGCCTATCTAAAAGCCTTTTGAACACCATTTATTGTGTCTGCTTCCACCACCACCTGGCAGCACTTTGCAGGCACCTACCGCTGCCTGTGTAAAACTTGCCCCTCACATCTCCTTTAAGGGCCTGTCCTACAAGCATGCAACTCCATGCGATGAGCCCGATCAAACTAGAAGCGGGGGCCGCGCGGGGGTCGGGTGATCCCCTGTACAGGGCCGTTCCCACCAGCATGCGCCTGCATGCGGCAAGCGCAACCAAACCGGCAGCAGGGGCCGCGCGGAGGTCGGGTGAGTGGCGCAACGCGGCGCAAAGTGAGGCGAACTTGGAGCGAACTCTAAGGTAAGTTCGCCAGGACAGATAGGGGCACACAGAGAGGGGCACAGAGGCACACACACACACAGAGGGCCACGGAGCCACACACATAGATGGTCACGGTGGCACCTACAGATAGGTTCACAGAGGCACGATGTCGGGGCGGTGTGTAAATGTCGAGGCGACTGCGAGCCGACAAGCCGTTGCCGCGCGGAATTTTTGGACATATTCAGTTTTTCGGAGCCCCGTGCGGTGTCGGGACGAACTCGGGACGAACTCCGCACAATTCCGCATGGCTCCGGCGATCGAAGTGGGACCGGCCTCGCGACACTGGACGGCTCAAGCGACCACGTTAGGTCGCGCTAATCGCATAGAGTTGCATGCTTGTAGGACAGGCCCTTTAAACCTTCTTCCTCTGAACTTCAAACCATGCCCTCTCGCCTTTGACAATTCCACCCTGAATGTCTACACTATCTTTACCTCTCATAATGTTATATAAATACATCCATCAGGTTTCCCTTCAACCTCAGGCACTCCAGAGAAAACAATCCATGTTTGTCCAACCTCTTGTCATAGCGAATACCCTCTGATATGATAATACGAGGCAGCATTGTGGTAAACCTCTTCTGCGCCCTCTACATAGCCTCCAAATCCTGTTGGTATTGAGGCGACTTGAATTGTACACAATAATCCAAATTCAGCCTAACCAAAAATTTGTAATGCGGCAAAATTACTTCCTGACTCTTGTATTCAATGTCTTGACTGATGAAGGCAAGCACAGCATACCAAATCTGGCAGCATTGTACTAGAGACCAGTCATACGATAGCCCGACAAGGGCATATTTGCAGAATTGCACCTATGAACCAAATATCACAGACGTGTCCACTGTGGATAATGTCCATCGCCACCATAAGGAGGCCCCATTCATTGTGGCGCTCGTTGATGTACAACTAGCAGGTCGTCTCTAACATTGAATTCAGACTCCATATAATCTCACAGCATTAAGTCAAACTTGAGCAATGGGAATTGCACCTGTTTACCACAAACAGGACAATATCCAGATAATGCAGCCATTGGGGACATTTTCATTACCCACATTACACTCCAAAAAAACAAAGTGCCGGAAGAACTCAGAGGGTCTGTGGAAAGCAATGGGCAGACAACGATTCAGGTCAGGACTTCTTCATGCTGATGGAGTACGGGGGAGAAAGCTCGAAAAGAGAGGTTAGGAGTGGGGCAACGACTGGCAGGTGATAGGGAGATCCAGGTGGGGATGGGTTTGATAAGCACATGGGTAGAGACGATGACAAAGGCTAGAGGTGAAAAGGAGACAAATGCGTGTCAGGTATGATGAGGAGAGAAATGGTAGACCTGAGGGAGGAATATGAGTGTAAAGGGCAGGGGGGTAGGGGAAAGAATGGGGATAAAAGAAAAACGGGGGACTCAGAGGGGTGATAGACTAGCGTAAGGAAGAGACAAAAGGAACAGGATGACAGGGGTGTTGGGAAGTGAAAAAGGTGTAGGGTCAGTGTTGCAACGGAAAGAGCCCAGCAGCGAGGAGACAGGGTTAGGTTGCGAGGGATAAGCAAATTAAGGACTTGCAAATCTACAGAAAGTGGAAAAGCATGGGACCCCAAAAAGTGACGTTTTGGTGGATCAATGTGACTCCAACAGTCCTGCAGGTGAGACAAAGGTTCACTTTCATCTCCGTTAACCTCATCTATGCATCTAGTGCATCAAATGTGGCCTCCTCTACATCGGCTAGATCAAGTGTAGACTGGGCAGGCATCTACAATACACGGTGCCTCAGGAAGGCCATTAGCATTCATAAAGACTCCTCACACCCTTGCAAGAGTCTGTTCGAACTTCTACCTTCCGGCAGATGCTACAAGGCCTTCTACACCCGCACCTCCAGACTTAAGCACAGCTTCATCCCCAGAGCTATAGCTGCTGTGAACCGGCCCTGCTGAGTACCCCCCACCCATGAACTGTCTCCCTCGGATGGTCACATCGCACATCGACCCGGCACAGACCTATTTGCACTTTATACTGCTTTAACTGTTTTTTTAATCTTGTTTCTCTGGGTGTCTAAAATTTTAGCTAATTAAGTTATTACATCGGATGGAAGTTGCATTCCAAATCTCATTGTACGTCTGCGCAATGACAGTAAAGAGATATTATTATTATTTCACTGAACACTGGAGCACTCAGTTACGAGCCATTTTAAATCCCCTTCCCATGCCCACTTTTCTGACCTTGCCCCCCCCCCACTGTCGGAGTGTGGCCACATGCAAATTTGAATAATGGTCCCTTATATTCCACTCAGATAGCCAACGACCTAACAGAACAAACATTGTGTAGGAAGGAATTGCAGATGCTCGTTTAAACCGAAGATAGACGCAAAATGCTGGAGTAACTCAGCGGAACAGGCAGCATCTCTGGAGAGAAGGAATGGGTGACGTCTCGGGTCGAGACCCTTCTTCTGAATGAGTCAGGGGAGAGGGAGTCGCAGAGATAAGGAAGGGTAAGATGTGGAAATGAGACATCAAAAGGGATGAAGTCTAAGCAAGGATCAAGACCCAAAACGCCCTCTGTCCAATTCCCTCCACAAATGCTGCCTGACTCACTGAATTCCTTCAGCGTTTGTTTTTAGCTCCAGATTCCAGCATCTGCAGTCTCTAGGTGTCTTTACAATATCATCTACCCGTGTCAGAAATCAGATTAACACTAACCTAATTCTGAACATTCCAGAAGGATTTGGAAGCCTGGGACGCAAATCTATCGATGGTGGAAGACGGCGCACATAACCGAACAGAATGGCGAAAGCTTGCTGCCCAACGCACGCACGCACGCACGCAACAGTGTGGGAGGAACTAAGTCTAAGTCTAATTCTGAAGGTCCACTTTCTTCAATGATCTTCAGTTTCATTTCCTCATGCCTCCCCGTCCCAAATGCTTTCTGCAGAATGAAACTACATAACTGGAGCTGAAGTATTTGAATACACATCCACAGAAGGAGTTTGGACAAAATTCCCAATGACCACTGCTATCTTTTCCATGCACTCTCCACAGTTCTCTGCATTCTGTAGAACAGATTTCCAGCATTAGTTTGCCAATCATGTTGGTCCTTTGCTCTTCCTTCAGGGCTGTAGCTGTCAGAGGGCCTTTCACAAAGTCCTGTTATATTTAGTTTAGAAGTACAGCGTGGAAACAGGCCCTTCGGCTCACCGAGTCTGCGCCGACCAGCAACCCCCGCACATTAACACTATCCGAATAATTTGGCTTCAGGTGAGCATAGGGAACACACTGAGAATACCCCATGTAACTGGACGTAGTGGCTGCAAATGCACACAGACTAACTCCCTCTGTGAGGTTTGGTTCTATATGTACCATTCCTCCCCACGGATGGCACATTGAACACTTACTTGAGCAAGGGCTCGAGGTCACAACATAACTCTGGCTGTAGTTCTGAAGATTATTTTCCCCAGTACCGAGAGAACTATCTGAATGGGAAGTGATTGGGAAATTTTCTGTCCCATTCAATTCAGCCAATTACTTCTCTATCAACTGCCATTCCATCTTCCAAGAGAGAGTTAGATTTAGCTCTTAGGACTAAAGGAATCAAGGGATATGGGGAAAAAGCAGGAATGGGATAGTGATATTAGATGATCAACCATGATCAGTCATATTGAATGGCAGTGTTGGCTCGAAGGACTAAATGGCCTAGTCATGCACCCATTTTTCTATGTTTCAAAGTGAGAGAATGGATAGTCAACAGCATTCCCATTTTCCACTTGCTAATCAAGAACCTGTTGAGCAATGCTCAGGTTGGGTTCCGAAAGGATCAGACAATCCTCCATCTCAGCTTTGTCCAAACATGGAAAGAGGAGCTGAATATGAGAGGCAAGCTGACATGAACCAAAGATGGGCATTCTGCATTGAACAACCTATCGGCCGACTATTCAGCAGCTTTCCATAACTCAGGCCCGGGAAAAGCTCGTTTTGCCCGAAGTCCAAAATCATTGAGCTCAACAGAATGTAGAACAAGGAAAAGACACAAAGTGCTGGAGTAACTCAGTGGGTCAGGCAGCATCCCTGGAAAACATGGATGGGTAATGTTTCGTGTTGGGACCAGGAATGAAAAACGGCATCACCTATCTTTGTTCCCCAGGGATGCTTTCTGACCCGTTGACTTACTCCAGCACTTTGTGTCTTTTTATTAGGGTCAACATAATGCTAGATTAAAACATCCTGCTTGATCAGTAACACTCTCCACCTTAAACATTTATTAATTCCTGGATTGGGGCTCACTACCTACACAGATACTCAGTATCTGTCATTTCTCTTGACTGAACATGCCAACCCCTCAGCTCTGTCACACGGAAATACAAGGGCTGCAGGCACAAGGCAAAGCCACCACATACATGCAAGTACCCCTTCACGTACTATTCTGGCAGGCTGCTATTTTTTCTTCACTGTTGTTTCAAACTGTTGGAACCTCCTACCTAGCTGCACTCCCCAGGAGCATCTTTTTGGGCCTGTCCCACGTAGCCGATTTCTCAAGCGATTTCTTGACCATCACCGGAAGCCGCCTGCAAAACCGGCAACTGGAATGGCGACTGTCAGAGTGGAACACACACACACACACACACATTACTTCCTTCACCAGCCCGCTATGCAGGCGGGGGACAGGGCAAGCGGGGGGAGCGCTGTCTGAGTGGAATTCACACGGTGCAAAGCCATGGTGATGCCGCGTTGAACAGGAAGGTTGGCGCTGCAAGACGGCTAAAGCACAGTGTATGGTAAGTCCTTTAAAAGAGAGGGGGAGAAGGGGGGAGAAGGAGTGGAGACAACTTTTAAGAAGCCAGAGATACACGGCTGTGAAACTTGGCGGACATTAACATTACCGGTCGGTTATCCTTGGTTCTGCAAACTACTGCTTTTTTCCCCAATGAACCAATGAAATTCACCGGTCAGCACCGGCTACAACCTACAAGAACGTACAAGAACCTATGACCTCCTGGCGACACACGGCACGATAATTCTCGTTACTCTCCATAGCGGCTTAATTCTAGTCGTCGCTAATTTTTCAACGTTGAAAAATTTGCGCCGACCATAATGAGGACGCGACCAGTTCCCAGAATGCGGAAAGTCCTGACGACCATGAAGGCGACTCCCCGGCAACCACCCGCGAACATGTGGCGACCGCATGGTCTCCTGCAGTCGCCTAAAAAGTCGCAGGCCCATTACCAAAAAGATCATGGTAGTTCAAAGAAAATGGCTCATACCACTTTCTCAAGGGAAAATAGGAATGCATTGCCCGTGACACATACACCCATGAAAAAAAAATGACAGGGGTACACAAAAAGCTGGAGAAACTCAGCGGGTGCAGCAGCATCTAAGGAGCGAAGGAGATAGGTGACATTTCGGGTCGAGACCCTTCTTCAGACTGGTCAGGGATCAGGGAAACGAGAGATATAGACGGTGATGTGGAGAGATAAAGAACAATGAATGAAAGATATGCAAAAAAGTATCGATGATAAAGGAAACAGGCCTAGGAAGGGCTAAGGGAGAGGTGGGAAGGGGAGGAGGCAGCCTGGGTTAACAGAATTGAGAAAATTCAATGTTTAAGCCCAGCGGATGCAGACTCCCCAAGCGGAATATGAGGTGCTGTTCCTCCAACTTGCGGTGTTGCTCACTCTGGCCGTGGAGGAGGCCCAGGACCGAGAGGTCGGATACGGAATGGGAGGTGGAGTTGAAGTGCTGAGCCACCGGGAGATCGGGTTGGTTATTGCGGAAATGGATGGGAGGTGACTCATTAGAGTAAAGATCCAAGCTTGCAATTGGGAACATTGTTGGCAGACAATGTGATTTTTACCCCCTACACCCTGCTCTCGCTTCAGGTTTTCTAGAGAAAAAATTGGAAAAATGCAGAACATGACTCTCGAAACACCAATAAAAATCCTTGAATGCCTTACAGCAAATCACAAGAGGAATTGAATGTTAACTTGCACCACAGCACTAGTAATAAATGAACAAGCTGCCAAATCCATTCCCCACAATCATGAAATCTCTTGTAGTATAAGTAGCCTAAACTAGAGGCTCTGACTGGAACACTTTGCAGAACAACTCTGGTAGAATCTGTCTGTAAAAGCCACACAGATAAATTTAAACTTGAAACTGTTCCTTATGATTCTAATGTTTTTAGGCAGCAGCAGTTATTTTCAAGTTAAGAACAAACCAGGGGGTAATGGTAATTGGAGAAGGTTTTTGAGACAAATTAAGTATGAGGTACATGATATGTTATGGTGTTACCTTCCATGCCATGGGAAGCAAAAGCATAAATGGCAACTGCAATTGTGTGTAACGGCATCGGGTTTACCACTGGCACTGCATCATGCCAGTTCTGGGCTAGGACGATTGACTTCTGTCAGGTTAACACATAGATGAACACTTCACACAGCCTGCTCAAATAAAGGTCACTCGCCTCAAGTGATATAAAGACAAAGATCCACAAAGGAGGGAATAAAAAAGGAACACAACAAATCAGGAGCGAAAAAATCAAAATGAAACGTGAAAATCATTTGCTTCAAAAGCCTATTCTGCATTGCGAATGTGCCTGCGTAGCCATGAATTATTCCAATGGACTAAAGCTGTGGCAGACAGTAGGGATGATTGATAGGGTATTAATCAGAAGATGCATATCAAATTCAAAATTTGTTCTCGAGCATACCTCTAATGGTAAATTTCATGTTTACCGAGCTCACCAGCAGTTTGTCCAATTTATTTCTCAACATACTACCCATTCATCAAAAAGCAAAATGCCTTAACTCTCTCCTCTAATTATCTAACAGGATAGTAGAGACTTTGACCATGTGCCACCGTATTATACTTTGGATGAGTAAGAGTTAATTTATGCTATGTATATAACCATGAAGCAAAAACACACCATAATCTGCCCCACTGCAGAGGTTTTTAATATTTCCATGCAAAGATTGGGCTGATCCTCTTCAGGCAGTGAGGACTATGTGCTGCTTTAGCTACTAGCTCAATTTAATGTCCAAATTATGCAGTTTATTCTTCTTGTTGAACTGCAAACGACATTACAATACCTGAATTTACCTCAAAAAGGTATAATAGTTATCTTTTATGCAAACATTAACCAGATAATTCAAAATGGAGAAATCACACCTGAAATTAAAGAGACATTATGCACTAAGTTTAAAATTCTATATTAATTATTACATTTTTATATCATCAATGGTATTTCAAATTCTGGGCCTCACGTATATCTTAATCCACTTGCACAATATTATTTTAGAGTGACAACGGCTTGATAATAATGTCAACTTAGCATTTATGTAACCATATTTTTAAAATCAGGATATTTTTAAATGCCATCTCAAAAATCTGCAAAGCTCAATGGAACTCCCTGCCTACTCCTAACTACTGCAACTCAAATACTTGCTACCCCTTTGGGACACTGAAATTTGAGCTATTCCTGGCTGCACAGAGAGCTTCAGAGACACAACAGACGCCACCTTCAACAACAGACTTACTTCCAGTCTCCATGAAGAGAGCTTTACATCGGTCTGTAACAAGCAGCCTTGTAATCAGACTAATTCACCAACGGCAAAACAGGTAGAACCATCAGAGGAACAAAAAATGTACATGTTTCTAATCACTAGGAGGAAGGGAAAACCCCATGTGAATTGCTGTGGTACAATCTCAATCCACTTCAGTCTATTCAAGCCCAGCATCAACAGTGATATTTAAACCCAACCTTCCTCACCCAGCAAGATCTCAGCAGTGGAACAATTAAGTTAGACACCAAATTACTGACATCTACATTGAGGCTGCAAGCATTTCACTCACAACAGCCAAGTCATGAAGGAGATATTTAGCGGATACCTTTGGCTCTGTCTCATACCTGGATCATTTGACTGCAGTTAGCAACTCATGACCAAGCCCTCTTTAGATATTTAGTACAGAGAGACTGAGGATAGCAGAAAAATGTCAAATTTCAATCCACAAAAATCATCTACAATAAAGTTGAACAGACATTTTTACATGGAATTACATGTCATGAGGTCACTGCAGCAGAAATAATGAATGGCTTTTATCTCTATGTGAATGGAAAATTTGGAACTGATTCATAAAAATAGGAACTCTTTAACGAACAAATTAAATATTTAATTAAACAATAGCAACAAATCCATCCTTGAAAACTACTTATACTCAAGAAACCTCCACAAAATAATCATGTAAATACAGGGCTAACAACACAAACATTGCAGTAAAATAGGCAGAAGGAGAAACAGGGTTTAGAAAATAAAGCAGAAAATGCAATTAGATTAAAAAAATCAAACCATAAATCACTTTAATACACCAAGATGAAGTCTCACATGCAATCAGCCCTGAGAAAGAGCAAATCCCTCTTACCTTATTGCACCTGCAGATAAGTGACCATAGGAGCCACTGGTGGAAGAGCTGCTGCGGGAGTTATTGAGGATGGTGACCAAGGAGTTGGGGGAAGTTCTTATCATCGTCTGAAGGTCAAAGTTGGGATCAGACAATGGGGATATAGACAGGGTGCGCTTTCGGCTTGGTCTGGCTGACAGCCTTGGACTGGGGAATCGGCAGCCTGTTGCATTAAAGAAAAGAATTAGAGCAGAGTGCCATGTAGTATTTCATGTTCAAAATGTCCATTTATTCATCATGCCCAAGTAATGTGCAGAAGGATGCTTAAAAAATGACTTTCCCTGATAAGCAGCTTACTTCTCACCTGTGATCTACTGGCTACAATTGAGAAAAATTAGAAAGAAGGATTTATCTTCCACTATCTTACCTCAGGGGAGCTCTGTTTATTAATGTGCAAGCAAAATGATAAATTGCTAAACAAAAAGAAAAGGCTTCTATGTATTGCCCCTCTCATTTCTAGTGATTTATGAATCTGACGGCTGCTTAGACAATTCACATCATTAATTCACCACAACCAGTGGGACAGTGCTTCAGTCCTGCACCAGGAATATGGAAACCTTCAGAACAAAAGTTGACTGTATAGAAAATACAAGTTGAGAAATTTCAAGTTGAATTTAAATAGTACAGTTTTATGGCTGCTTTCAGCTGCTCAAAGGGCGCCTTTTAGGGCGGCACGGTGGCGCAGCAGTAGAGTTGCTGCCTTACAGCGCCAGGAGACCCGGGTTCGATCCTGACTACAGGTGCTGTCTGTACGGAGTCTGGACGGTCTCCCCGTGACCTGTGTGGGTTTTCTCCGAGATCTTCGGTTTCCTCCCACATTACAAAGACTTACAGGTTTGTAGGTTAATTGGCCTGGTATAATTGCGAATTGTCCCTAATGTGTGTAGGATAGTGTTAATACGTGGGGATCGCTGGTCGGTGCGGACTCGGTGGGCCGAAGGGCCTGTTTCCACACTGCATCTGTAAACTAAACTAAACTAAACTGGAACACGTCTAAAACAACCAAGATGACTTTTAGGCTTGTTCACATAATGTGTGTGACTGGAGTAATAATTTAACTGTGGTACATAATCAGCTGTAAATGAGGGCTGAGCACATTGGGATCACATTCCATCTGTCCAAGTTGCTCGTGAATGTGGGGGCAGGAGCTCGGGGAAATTTTCGTTCCATTTTTTTGCATTTTAAAATGATTAAAAGAACATTATCTAATTCCTATCTCTATAATCTCCATCACTAATGGGGGTAACAAAATGTAAGATGACGAAGATTCGCTTGTAAAAGAGGCAAATTAAACTTCTGGGATGAATGACAAAAATACCTTATGTTTGTAGCTCTAAGAATGTAGATGGGGAAGGGTGAGGTGGGGTAGGGAGAGATGGTGTACGTTAGGATGAGGTGCGGCTAGGAAGCTGGGTCATGTTGATGACACCCAATTCCTTTCAAGAAACATGACAAAACTCGGTGTTTAAGAAGGAACTGCAGATGCTGGAAAATCGAAGGTAGACAAAAGTGCTGGAGAAACCCAGCGGGTGCAGCAGCATCTATGGAGCAAAGGAAATAGGCCACGATTCGGGCCGAAACCCTTCTTCAGATTGATGTGGGGGGGGGAGAAGAAATGCTCGGTCTTGTGTAAATGCAAGATTAATGGTATGATATCACGAGAAATGCTGTTTGACCAACCCTTGAATCTAACCAGACTAAACCATGATACCACCCCTATATTGGCAATCGAATGTTCTGCTCATGAATTACAAACATATATTTTACTTTAGCTCATAATTCTTTTTCCATTGTATTCATTCCATTCAATTATCAAGGAATGATATTAAACAGATTTTCCAAACAAAAATCAAGAGTATATACTCAAACGTGAATTTGGATCGTGAAAGATTCTTAGTCTTTGCTGGGTAATATTAGCAGAGGTTTGCCAGTACAATATGAATGAGCGTAAAATTCAAACAATTTTCTTTCTACCCTAATTAAGCAGGCTCCGAGTATCCTTTCCTTTATAAATTGGATGGAAAATGCAGACATTATGAATTTAACATGAGACAAAAGCATATTACTAGTGGCATTATAATTAAACTTCAGACTAGAATATTAAATTTCCTTAATGTTAAGGCAAACAAAGCAGGTTTTTCAGCAAATACCCAATATTAGCAGTTGCATTTTTTTAAATCATTATCCATTTAAAGATTTTCACACTGTGTATGCAAACATTAACATTTACCTGATGTTCACTATTTGTAAAATAAAATTAGGCGCTTAACAATAATAATTTTATCTCCTGCTCCTTTTACAATTATAATTAATCCAATGTTTTATGAAGAAGGGTCTTGACCCGAAACGTCAGCCATTCCTTCTCTCCACAGATGCTGCCTGTCCCGCTGAGTTACTCCAGCATTTTGTGTCTATCTTCGGGTGTAAACCAGCATCTGCAGGCCCTTCCTACACAAAGTTTTATGAATTGCTTCCATTTTCTAGAGTGCATCCTTAAAGGCTAAAAGAGGAGCTTCTAAACTACATTTCTAATTAACCTCAATATATATTGCTCGTATGATGCAAAACATACTTGGCTAATAAAGTATGATTATGATTAGATCCCAGTAGGAACCTACTGGGCGGAACAGTGTATGTAGTTTGTACGTTCTACTCGTGACCTGTGTGGGTTTTCTCCAAGATCTTCGGTTTCCTCCCACACTCCAAAGATGTACAGGTTTGTAGGTTAATTGGCTTGGTATCAATGTAAATCATCTATTGCTTTGGATTTAGTCCACTGATGGATAAAGATTCTTTTAAATACACTTTATTATAATGGTTATATGATAATGATCTCAGCAATGATATATAATCTCAGCCTCAATTTATAAAGATGTGTATTATTTCTCAGTGAATGCTCTCACATGAAGTGGCACAGATGCCTTTGAGGGAAAGCGAGATGTAGATGGGGAAACAAGACTCCAAATGAATGTTGCAAGAGTGTGATGGAGCAAGTGGAAACCTCTGGCAATGATATGCAAGGCCAAGTGATGTGCTCTCTGCTGAAAACATCTATGCAATATTAGCCCTCTTAACACCACGTCAGAAAAGCCATGGATATGATTTTGCCAGTTGCTAAGCCAAAGAGTGAAGGAAAACAGAAGTGAACCTTGTCTGGAGGATGACAAAACACACTGTGAGAGGGCAATTCATGTCACCATTGGTAAAGGGCAAAAAAACAGAGCCAGGCAAAATATTTGATATAGTTAATGTGCAAAACAACATGGAACAGCTACTTCCCAACAACTACCAGGTTCTTTCAGTCGTTCAGGCATGACAATCCCTTTACCTACCATAAAGGTAAACAGCAAATAATTGAAGGCCAAAATCTGATGCCTGTGATATTCCTAGAGTTACAAACCTCCAGCCTGAAATACACTCATTTATTCCAACTCTTTGTATAGGAAGGCACTGCAGATGCTGGTTTATGCCAAAGATAGACACAAAATGCTGGAGTAACTCAGCGGGACAGGCAGCATCTCTGGAGAGAAGGAATCTGTGATGTTTTGGGTCGAGACCCTGATTCACCCATTCCTTCTCTCCAGAGATGCTGCCTGTCCCGCTGAGTTACTCCAGCATTTTGTGTCTGTATTCCGTCTCTAGTCTTCTCCGTGACAGCTAGCTTTCAACGCGTGCTTAAACATTTTCTCCACACCCAAGTCTCTTAAATTATGTACCATTCTCTTATGTGGCACATTGTCAAATACCTTTGTCAAATCGAAACACACAACATCTATAGGTTTCCCTCTGTCATCTCTCACTGTAATATCCTTCAAGAATTTGAGCAAATTTGTCTAACATGATGATATAACTTTCATAAAACCATGCTTATAAGGTTTGGTTATATTCAGCTTTTCTAAATGGTTAGTTATTTCTCCTCTGACTATTGACTTTAGCATTTTGCCAGAAATTGATATTAAACTGACTGGCTGATAGTTATCCATCTTCTGTTTTCCTCTCTTTTTGAACAAGTGAGTCACATTGGCTGTTTTCCAAACTTCTGGTGCCCTGCTGGAATTTAACTCCATTTGAAATTTCAACTAATGGGTCCACTGTTTGTGCAGACACTTTCTTAAACATCTTGGGCTGTTGGAAAGTGGATCCCGGTGATTTGTGAGTTTTGGAAATATTTATTTCCTTGATTTTTGCAAATCCCTCCCTCTTATCTAAAATTAACCCATTGACTATCTTGGGGTAATTAGCAATAATCCATAGTGAAAACATATGCAAAAATAATGAATTTAACCTGCACTCCAGCTCCTTGACTCGATGCTAGAGAGATGACATACATACATTTGTTCATCTGGGGCAGTTTTCACAAATTCTGACATTCTACAATTCTGTCACGCAACCTTTTTGTCTATAAATTAATCAATAACTGTCTTTTATTTTGGCTAGTTATAAAAAATTTTTTGACCTTAATAGAGTTTACACTAAGGTATGAAACAATCAGCACATTTGTAAATACAGTTTCAAATGATATAAACAACTAAATGAACTGGGAACATGACAGCTCCTCCTTCCCTCAGCACTGAACTCACACTATGAACAACTCAATTCACACTCTGCTTAAGGAGGATTCCATTATCAATCACTATTTTGACAGGCTGAAGTATAATCACGGTCGTAAAGTGGAAAGTTTTGAGGCAAATTTTGTTCTAAAAAGTAGCAATAAATATAATGAACAGATTTAATTTTTAGATAATGGTTGAGGGGAAAAATCGTAGCTAGAACACCCTGGACAACTCCTTTACTCTTCTTCTGAATAATGCTGTTACATCCTTGACATATCACTGTACCTTAATTGGTACACGTGACAATGAAGGACCTTTGAAACCTTTGAAACATCAAGGTAAGAGGGGAGATTCTGATGCTGGCAATGTATTTGACAGTGCAATAACATGCCAGAAAGCCAGCTTAAACTTTTGCTGATAAATCTCTGTAATGGATGTGAACTCTCAGCTTTCCGATTCAACTTGCGAATTGAGATAGACCCCACTGAAACATTGGGTAGGAGGAGATTTTTCCCTACAATTATTCTTACACTAAAACCCAAGTAGTTGATTATCCAATTGTAACATCAAACACATTTTAAATAGTGTTTCATTCACTGCAATGTGCTTTACGACATCTAGAAATGCAATTCTTATTATGCATCTTCTTGAGTTTCACCATATAGCTTTGGAGAATGAGGTGACACTGCCATAGTTTTTCTTTAACGGGAATTGGGTGAGGCAAACTCATGGGAAATTAATGAACAAAAAGACTTTTTCCTTGTACTAATTTGCATTGATCTCACATATCCATCAATCATAAGGTCCCGCTGAGTTACTCCAACATTTTGTGTTTCTGAAGAAGGGTCTCGACCCGAAACATCACCCATTCGTTCTCTCCAGAGATGCTGCCTGTCCTGCTGAGTTACTCCAGCTTTTTGTGTCTATCTTTGGTTTAAACCATCATCTGCAGATCCTCCCTACACAATCAATCTCTCTTTTCCTTTTGGGAAATGAGATTAACATTATAGTCCATTGGTCTTAAGTCTCTCGTTCAGTTTCAAAGCCACACTCCTTATTCTTCCCTGGTTCATGACAATATGTTGACTTAGAAGTTTTCGGACAGAAGATAGCACATTCTTGATATTTAATAATGGTTTTAAAGATTTTGCATCTGATTTTGTACCAGAGTATCAAAAGATTCTTGAATCAAATGATTTACATACAGTATAGCAGTTACTTCACTGCCTGAACAGAGCATTAATTAGGTATGTTACAAAACTTACCTTTAGCGGCGCTGCACTTCTGCCGCTCCCCGTGTGCGCGACTTTCGCACCTTGCAGAGGGGGGCAGGCTTAAAGTGCCGTTTTTCCACAGGCCTAGATAATCGATGAATGTCGGGCGATTTGGTTGCTGAAGAAAAATCGCTCCGACATTTCATGAATGGAGGTATTTTTAAATTACTCTAGATTATTTATTAACTAGAGTAATTTAAAAATCACCTTCAAAAGCCGTGAGCGCAGACAACCGGAAGCCTCCCGAAAAACCGGTTTTTCGGGAGGCTTTAATAACATTTTTATGTTGTGAAATGGGGTCCCCAAAAAATGTATGAACCCCCAGTATTTTTCCCCCCGACTTCACCGCTAACCGCAACGTTCTAATCCACCGCATTCCACTAAAACCCACTCGCTAGTTGATTTAAGTGGCCATTAATTTACAGCATAAAACACTAAATTCCTTAAATTTGGCCCAGAAATTCATGAAAATGAGATTTAAAAATTATGTTATATTGTGGATTATTGTGTGAATGTTATTTGGACACTTAGGCAATTTTAAAAAAGTTTATCTTTTCTAAAGAAATTGATAGATGTTTAGATCTACTCATTGAATTTTGTAATTAGCTACAATTAGATAACTAACTAATTATATGCTTTAATTTCAGGTAATCCAAGTAAGATTGTTTTATATTTGTTTCAGAATGCTTCAATCTATAATAACTGAAAATTTCATTGAGTTCTCTTTATTTTTAAGAATGTTATGGACTTTTAACTTTTCCAGATCACAGCTTTTGAGTTAAGTCAATTGAAAGGCAATGGGAAGCAAGATGCTCATTTCCGAGTATGAAAATGGCCATAACTTTCTTAATACTGAAGATATGAAAGTAAATTAGGTGTCAAATTAAACTTCTTTTTATGCTTTATCTGATGGGATAAATTGCAGACTTGATTTTTTAAATCTCAAAATTTTGTAACATTGCTACATTAATGAAAGGAATTTGATACATAAGCACTCTGGACTTTGTTTACAATTCAGAATATTTCACTTGGTTGGCTTTCAGTTTTTACGTTACTGTAGGTAACTGAATATTACAATCATATAGAAATCTAGCAATTCTGCAGAAACCAAACCATATAATAGGATCAGTAGAACTCCTTCCAGCTAATCAAATAAGATTAAGATAAATGTTTACATTTTAGTTTATGTGTAGAGCTACAGCATGGAAACAGGCTCTTCGGCCCATCGAGTCAACAACGACCAGTGATCACTGGATACTAGTTCTACGTTATCGTATTTTTGCATCCGACACACTGGAGGAGTTTACAGAAACCAATTAACCTACAAACCTGCATGTCTTTGGAGTGTGGGAGGAAACTGGAGCAATGGGAAAAAAACCCACGCAGTCACAGGGAGAACGAATACACCCCATACAGACGGCACCCGTGGTCAGGATCGAACCCTGGTCTCTGGCCGCCCATTTAAAATCATTTCTAAAATTCACTGCAACGTATACAGTAACAGTCATTTTAACGTTTTGAATGATTCTGTTTCAATTGTTGTAACAGAAGAGGGAAGACATGATGATACGCAATGCCAACTGAAATTTGACAGGAACTGGTGTTTAGACACGTTTAAAATGCTTTGTACAAAGAAAGAAGATAAATTCATATTGTTTTGATTGAACATAATGACTAAACAGACTCTCCTCAGCTGGAAGGTTACATATCTTTTAATCTTCACACAACAAGATAAATTATATTCATTATATCAATGTGCACAATTGCACTGCACATTTATTCAGCAATTATCAGTTATTTAATAATGGGAATAGAACTAGTGTTTTTCCTTCACTCAAAATATGATTTCATATTGCCGTACTCTATATAGAAAAGTAGATCAGATATTTCATTGCATAGAAACTAGTTGTTTCATGCATGGTTAATGTTTGCACCTCATTCCATTTCAAACTGTTCCCTTTTTTGCAAAAAATTCCTCCATTGAGTTACAGGCATGTCATTAGAATCACAGATCCTCAAATGTACTTTTATAGAGTGATATAACATGGGAACAGGAACTTGGGCCACCAAATAAGGATAGACTATCAAGCTCCCATTTACATGAATCCCATTTTATTTTTCCCAGATTTACACCAACTTCCCTGAAATTCTACCACTTACTGAGCTCAATGATGGCTTCAAAATCCTCACCAGCCTCAATCTGCCAACTCCTCTCTGTCATAAACCTTATTCACCCATTTGATAATACTCAAATACACTCATTTCAATGACAGAGCACAAGTTTGTCTCTTGAGAATAATTATTTTTTTGCCACATTTCAATTTTAAGACCTTTAACTGAATATTCCATTTGATGAATGTTCATCCGTGCTTTTCTGAGTTGTTACCTACCCTCCATTGCGTGGAGATAGTCCATGTGAAGTGCACTAGCCGTGCCAGCTGGAGGGAGGATGTCACTATACGGACTACGATGACCAGTCAACAGAGCCATCTGGTGATAATATTCTGCTGGGTTGACTCCAGCATGTGGTACTGAAAAAAAACAAAGATTTGAGATTGTTACCCAGGTCGTTCAAATTAAATCCCAATAACTAGACTTAAATTTCATTTTTAGACACTATCAATATATATTAGTCATCATGTACAAAAACTGATTTGAATATCTACCAAGTTTTCATTGTCAGCATTCAAGTCTCTCTAATGCCTTAGAACATCGTACACCATGATAAAATAAATGGGCATATTTTTCTTGTAGAGTCAGACAAATCGTCAAGTCAAGTGAGTCAATCGTCATGTGTCCCAGATGGGACAATTAAATTCTTGCTTTATTTTTATTTTTTTAAATACTTTCTTTTTATTGACATTATTTTATTACAATGAACAGAGGGACAAAATCCAACCTCACAATATCAAACAAAATGAGTCAGTTACATTCCATGGACATGCTAATATTCGCAAACCTCTACTGCTCTTCAAACAATTTTTTTTTAATCGATTTGAAAAGCGATTTCAAATGAATAGCCTATCTAGACGCATGCCTTAATATCAAAGACTGAAAGAGCAAAGTGATGGGTGAAGACATTTATTAATAAATTCAGTTGATTCTCATAATATGATGACACCCTGCAATACACCAGATCGTTCCATTGAAGAAGATGCCAGGATTTATTTGGGGGATTATTTCAATTTGTAATGGCAACTGAATTACCAATTTGTAATGCCAACTGAGCATAATCTAGAGCTTCATAGAGTCAGCTCAACCAGGAAGTTGTGTAATAACTCAGGCAATGTTTGATTTCAACCAGATTTTATCATCTAATGCTTCTGTTCCACCCCTGGAGTCGATCATGTTTACAGGGTTCTTCGTATTTTTACTGTTGCAATTCCAATCTATGGCAGTCACAGCATAGTTACGTGATGTAAGTTCCTCAATGTTAATCAGGCAAAAGGCAAGAATCTAATCTGGGTGCTAACATAATATTCATCCGTAATATTTTAATTTTTTTTAAGCCTGCACGGGAATTGAAACTAGGAGCATTGGATGCAGAAAACCAGATATAATTCATCGCAATACCCAACATTGTTCAACTGTTTGTACATTGATAAAAAAAACACAACTACTATTTGACAATAGACAATAGACAATAGGTGCAGGAGTAGGCCATTCGGCCCTTCGAGCCAGCATCGCCATTCAATGTGATCATGGCTGGTCATCCCTAATCAGTACACCGTTCCTGCCTTCTCCCCATATCCCCTGACTCCGCTATCTTTAAGAACCCTATCTCATTCTCTCTTGAAAGTTTCCAGAGAACCGGCCTCCACCACCCTCTGAGGCGGAGAATTCCACAGACTCACAACTCTCTGTGTGAAGGAGTGTTTCCTTGTCTCCATTCTAATTGGCTTACCCCTTATTCTTAAACTGTGGCCCCTGGTTCAGGATTCCCCCAACATCGGCAACATGTTTCCTGCCTCTAGAGTATACAAGCCCAGCTGCTCCATTCTCTCAGCATATGACAGTCCCACCATCCCGGGAATTAACCTTGTAAACCTACGCTGCACTCCCTCAATAGCAAGAATGTCCTTCCTCAAATTAGGGGACCAAAACTGCACACAATACTCCAGGTGTGGTCTCACTCGGGCCCTGCACAATTGCTTTCATAATATGCGCTAACATAAATATAAGCTATAGGACGAACAAATGGTGCAACAAATATTTCTTAAGGAAGGCACACGGAACAGCGAGATATAGATTGTAGCAACAAAGTTCCATATTGTTGGCCAGATAGAATCATTTTGCAGTGGGGATGGGTGGAGATCCATAATAATCCAGAATGAGAATTTTGGGATTGGGGTTGAAGGGCCGGAAGAAATTAGAGAAATATTAGATGGCATGAATCAATGCGTGAAATTCAGAGAATGAAACTGCAAAACAGAAGGCAAATTTGATATTATAAGTGTTGAGTAACTACAAGAGTGGTTGAATATTTGATACAGTATTTGATGTGAACTAGAAAGCCAGCATTAATGCTTTGAATAATATGAAGTCGAAAAAATATGTAGGATGGGAAATCAGTCTGGAAAATGTTGGGACCATTGAGCCTTGAGGAACAAAGTCATAGGTAAAGGCTTTCACAGAAGAAGAACTCTGACAGATGTAAAGATGTTGATAATGTGGAGGTAGAAACTAAGTCTTTGTGATGGAGAAAATGTGCGGGTTAAACATTAATGCAAGCATATATAAGTTGCTAAGTTTGCAAACGGCCTGATTTAGCCTGAGAGAGTCTCCAGAGACATTGGCAAGGAAATGAATCTCGTGGCAGAGATCAAAGACATTGGCTTCAGTCCTTCAAACTTAAAATGAAGAAAACTGCAGTTCATCGAATATTATAAACTGGATAACAACATAAAGTGTGGTTTACAAGAATGATCCCAGTAATGAGTAGATTGCAAAAGGGTTTCGACCCGAAACGTTGGCTATTTCCTTCACTCCATAGATGCTGCCTCCCTCACCCGCTGAGTTTCTCCAGCATTTTTGTCTACTAGGAGTGAGTAGGTTAACCTATGATGAGCGTTTGTCGGCACTGGACCTGCACTCGCTGGAGTTTAGAAGAATGAGGGGGGTCCTCTTGGAAACGTACCGAATAGTGAAAGGCTTGGATAGAATGGATGTGGAGAGGATGTTTCCATTAGTGGGGGAGTCAAGGACTGGAGGTCATAGCCTCGGAATTAAAGGGCGTTCTTTTACGAAGGAGGATAAATTTATTTCGTCAGAGGGTGGTGAATCTGTGGAATTCTTTGCTACAGAAGGCTGTAGAGGCCAAGTCAGTGGATATTTTTTAAGGATTAAAGAAGGAACTGCAGATGCTGGAGAATCGAGGGTACACAAAAAGCTGGAGAAACTCAGCGGGTGCAGTAGCATCTAAGGAGCGAAGGAGATAGGCGACGTTTCGGGTCGAGACCCTTCTTTAAGGATATTTTTTGAGATAGATAGATTCTGATTAGTACAGGTGTCAGAGATTACGGGGAGAAGGCAGGAGAATGGGGTTAGGAGGGGGTGATAGATCAGCCATGATTGAATGTTGGAGTAGACTTGATGGGCTGAATGGCCAAATTCTATTCCTTATGGCCTTATAATGTTTGAGGGAATAAGAAAGATGATAGCAGGTTTAAAAGGATATCAAGCTACAGCTGGAGAGCAAAAACAATGCACAACATCAACCAGCATGAGATGCAAGGCAGGAAGTAGAGTTGCAGACAATGATAGCAAGGGTTTGTTAAGGTAGACTTAATGAGCAAGAGTATCCTGGAGCATGGAGTCTGAAGAAGGGTCTCGACCCGAAACATCGCCTATTTCCTTCGCTCCTTAGATGCTGCTGCACCCGGTGAGTTTCTCCAGCCTTTTATGTACCCTAGCCTGGAATTAATATGGGGGAAGGTGAAAGAGGCAAAATAAAAGAGCATACTTCTCAGTTTCCGGAGTTATAGTCATACAACATGGAAATAGGCCCTTTGGCCCACCTTGCCCATTCGAACAACATGCTACATCTCACATTAGTCCCACTTGCCTGCGTTTGGCCCAGATCCCTCTAAACCTATCATATCCATGTATCTGTCCAAATGTTTTGAAAACATGTGATTGTACCTGCCTCACATAAACCTACCACCCTTCTTCTAAAAGAGTTGCCCCTCCAGATTCCTATTAAATCCTTCGTCCCTCACCTTAAACCAATGATTCTTGATTCCTCTACTCTGCATTAAAAGCTTTGTGCATTTACCTCTCTATTCCTTTCATGTCCTTGTACACCTCTATCAGATCATACCCCATCATGCTGCACTCCAAAGAAAAAAATCCTAGCCTGCTCAACAACTCCCTATAGCTCAGGCCCTCTAGTCCTGGCATCATCCTCGTAAATCTTCTTTGCACCCTTTCCAGATTAACAACATATTTAATATAACAGGGTGCCCAAAACTGAACACAATACTCTAAATGTGGCTCCACCAATATCTTGTACAACTGTAATGTGAACTCCCAACTTCTATACTTAATATTGTTAAAGAAGGAACTGCAGATGCTGGAGAATTGAGGGTTACACAAAAAGCTGGAGAAACTCAGCGGGTGCAGCAGCATCTAAGGGGCGAAGGAGATAGGCGACGTTTCGGGTCGAGACCCTTCTTCAGACTCCGAAGTCTGAAGAAGGGTCTCGACCCGAAACGTCGCCTATCTCCTTCGCCCCTTAGATGCTGCTGCACCCGCTGAGTTTCTCCAGCTTTTTGTGTAACCTTCTATACTTAATACTCTGATTAATGAAGCCCAATGTGCAGAAAGCCTTCTTGACTACCTTCGGGTAGAAAGTACAGGAGCCTGAAGACTGCAACAACCCGGTTTAGGAATAGCTACTTCCCCACAGCCATCAGGCTATTAAACCTGGCTCGGAACTCTGAACATTAATATCCCTCCATCTGTTATTTGCACTTTATTAATTTATTAATTCATGGGTGTATTTATGTATAGAATTATAGTCAATGCCTTCTATGTTCTGTTGTGCTATGCAAAGAAAGATTTTCATTGTCCTGTCAGGGACACATGACAATAAACTCTTTACACTTTGACTTTTGACCTCCCTATCTACCTGTGAAGCCAACTTCAAAGAAGTATTGACCTCTATTCCTAGATGACTCTGCTCTATAAAACTCCCCTGAGCTTTGCTATTCGCCATGTAGGTCCTGCCCTGGTTAAACTTCCCAAAATGCAACACCTCACACTTCTCTGTATTAAACTCCATCAGCCATCCCTCAGCCCCACCTGCCCAACCAATCAAGCTCCTGCTGCAATTTTTGACAACCATCTTCACTATCTAAAATATCACCCACAAACATGTCATGTACGTTCTCATCCAAATCATTAATATAGATGACAAACATCTATGGGACTAGCACCAAATCCTGAGACACACCACTAATTACAGGCCTCCAGTCCAGAAAACAACCTTCCACCATCACCCTCCGCTTCCTTCCATGAAGCCAATTTTCTATTCTTTCAGCTATCTCTCTTTGCATCCCATGTGATCTAATCTTCCAGAGCAGCAAACCATGCAGAACCTTGTTAAGTGTGTTACTGAAGTCCATATATGCAATGCTAACAGCTCTGCCCTCATCAACCTTTTAGGTCACATCTTCAGAAACCCAATCAGCTTGCCAAGGATAAAGCAACAAATAATGCGTAGACATATAAATGTTCATCTCATCAGAAGCAAATGTTTTGCCTTTTTTTAACCACTGAAATCTTTTCATTTTATCACGGAAGGTATTGTGACAATTATAAAGACTGGTCAGATAACTCATCCGAAAATATGAAGATGCATCCAATATTCCTGGTGGTGTTTACTTGAAGGGAGCAAAACTACTTCATCCCACTCTGCTCTTACCTGAATTCTCTCTCCATAGCATTTTAAGGGACTTTCTCTCAGGGATTGAGTTTTAGGATGATATATCGGATTGCCGTGTTAGATTCCAGAGCAGAAATTATGCATGGATCATGTATTTACAGACCATTTCCCATTTTGCGCATAATCCCAACACAGGCCTTTATTGATGAATCATGCTGCTGGTCACTGAAGGGACCATTTAGGCATGAGGATGTTCAACCCTGGAGCACCCCTTCCTCCTGCAGGGAGCTGTTGAGCATTCAGGGAGGTACTGTGATTTCAACACAGCACAAATTATAAGCAAAAATGTGTCAATTCTGTTACGTGACAGTGGATATCTCTGTTACAGGACTCGATGATGTGTACAGCTGGCAGAACAAAGTGATAACTTACAACTCCAGCCACAAACCTGTGGCCTTGAAACTTAAAGAACACAATACTAAGTTTAATGCTGGGCTTGGATAAGTGGAAGATGGGATGCAGGTGTTTAACATTTCTTAGAGTGAGTTAATCACCTGTAGTTTCTTTTATTTAGTAGATACTGGTAGCATAGGTGGTGAGAGTAGGTATTGAGGTGGGCTGTTCTGGGGGGTAGCAGAACAAACTGTTGAGCTTTCCTGAGCTGTTGTGGCCCTAACTCAATGAAACACCAGTGAAGGGAGGTGCCGGCGCCACTTGATAACCCCAATTATATATTGGCATAAATAAGATCAGTTTTTTTAAAATGAGCTAGTTAACATGTAGGTAGCTGTTTGTTGCATATGGACTTGGTTATTGTCCTTAGCATTAGTTGGTATATTCAGTTAGATAGTCACATAATGCTTCGGGCTTGGTTTTCATAGTTGAGTGTTTATCATGGTGTTATAGCACAAGTACTTTGAGTTTTGATTGTAATTTAATGCGCTCATATTTCTTACTGGTTGGTTTGTCTTTGAGTTCTGAATGTTTTCAAATGCTACTTGCCTTGTGGGTAATGAATTATAAATATAATACAACATTATGTTACTACTGTCTTTTTGAGAAGTGTGGTAGATAGTAGGACTGAGTTTTTAAAATTTCCATGCAAAATGTTCAAAAATCAAAGTCTGCCTCTGTTTTTCCTGCTGCTCTGACTCGGGCAACCACTCCAAGAACTCAAGTCATCTAGTGCTGTTGCTGATACACTGCAGGGTTCATGAAGTACTACATGTAGTAGACTCTTTGCAACACTGAGAAAAATAAGCTGCTGTGGTAAAATGATAAATAAGTCTTCATTCGAAGTGGATTTCACTTGAACAAAAAAGTATAACAGCTGTGTACATAAACACCACCATAAATTCATTAACATTTTGAAATGTTGCATTAATAACATGGTGTTTTAATTTTTTTAAAATAAATAATAAAATGCTGGTGATAATTTAATCATTAAGCTGAAATACAATTTTTACATCACCATTTATTATTGCCAAGAAAGCAAACTTATATGTTGCTCACCGTCGTTCGGGCTGAGTCCCCTCGCTGCTGAGATCATTGACAGAGAGGGGCTGCTGTGTAGAGACCTGATGTAGTCCACATAGGGGTTAATGTATGGATGCGGTGGGTTAAACACAGGCTCTGAAGTGCCTACAGGAGTTCTGAGTGGGGAAATTCTGATGAGCGAGATGTCGGAAAATGCTGGGCTGCCTGAAAGGGAGTGAGGCCTGAAAGGGAAAACATTATCAGAGGAGAGCTGAAAATCGTAAGAACTTTACATTAATTTCTCTTCATCAAGTGAAGTCGTGTTCCACAAGCTGGACATAACCATGCATTGATACTAAACTGTAGATCAAAAATACCCCGGTCAAAACAGACAAATATTAAAGGATATGATTAATTGCATCTTACAAAATGGACTTTCTGCACAGTTTATGAAAAAAGAATCTCAATAAGATTGCATCTTGAGTTGCGCTAGGATAGCATTGAGCAGGCATCCGACACAGTTTTGTCATCAGATTCTTACACTGAAGCACTGGTTTAAAGCTGAGTGATTATAATAAGCGTGCTGGGATACCTGTGAGGTTCTCATTCCTGTCCTCTCCCAGGGACAGTTTTTGGCTCCAGTAACCTGGTTCTCTGCGAAACAGAGTCATTAGAGGCCATCATAAGTTAGCTGCAGCACTGACCCCACGTAATGGTTTTTGTCCCCTGTTTTTCCAATTAATTTACTGTGTAAGGGAAAAAGCCACTGGGAGCAGCTGTCAAAGCAGTGGGGGGAGCACATTCCTTTGATGCAATGAGAATGTAGCAGCGGAGTTTTGGAGACCGTGATCATCAGTGTTTGCTGTTGGCACCAATCACCATGACAGACTGTAATCTGATGTGAGAAACCAATTCCTCTTAGTTATCAGTTACAAGGGCCTTGAAATATCTGAATTCGACAAAGATCAAAGTTAATCTCCAGGGGAACTAAAACTCACTAAAACAAATTTAGAGGGTCAGGACGTAGGGAATACCAAGCTACTGTTATTCCTTACTTGTCTATGACATTACACGCTGCAATATTTCAATTACATATATTTTTCCCTTTCGCTGTACATGTGGTAAAAGTTAGCAATTATTATAACATGCATATCCTGCAAAATGGCTGTTAATAATAATAATAATAAAAGATTAAATAGATTTAGTGCAAAATGTTTTACCAAATTTAAGGATCAAAGACGTAAACACAAACCAAACCCTGATCCCTTTTCAAACTATTCATTAGGCCAATATACAGCACATACTTTGAATACAGTGTAATCTTCATACCATCTGATTCTAACACCGACATATATAACTTGAAGTGCAATAATTAAGGCAGTTTCAGAGTTAAATAGACAATTTCTGACGATGCTGGGCTCTCATACTGCTATAATAGTGTTCAGACTAACTGCAATTGAAAGTGGTTTAGCTGCGTTGATCAAGGGGAGCCAGATCACGAATTCCTTCCATTGTAACTGGTCTTTCACAAGATTTACTTAAAGTACTCAACAGTTTTCGCTTTCTTTCTCATGCTCATCTTTAAAATGCAATCGATGAATACATATGCCTTAATATTTTATGATCATCTCAAAAATCAACTGGCCACAAAAGATCATGCAGAGTTACAGTGAATCTTAACATTATTTTTTTTTTTAAAACCACGATGTCTGTTGAATTTGGCCGCACTGTCATATCCTGAAATAGACACTCAGTAATGGTGTTAGATTAGATTAGATTAGATTCCTTTATTGTCATTCAGACCTTTCGGTCTGAACGAAATTGTTACCATACAGTCATACATATAATAAAAAAAAACAAAACACACAATAAACACATATTCAACATCCACCACAATGAGTTTACCAGGCACCTCCTCACTGTGGTGGAAAGCAAAAGTCTTAAATCATTGTCTTCATCCCTCCTAGTTCTCCCTCTGCGCTGAGGCGATCCAGGCTTCCGACGCCGCTGGAGCATCGCAGCTCTGAGCCCGACCGCCGCTGCTGCTGGAGCACCGCAGCTCCGAACCAGGCCGCCGCCACTGGAGCACCGCAGCTCTAAGCCGGGCTGCCGCTGCCGCTGGAGCACCGCATCTCCAAGCCGGGCAAGTATGGAGCGTGCAGAGAAACAGACTACATATGTCTCTCACGATGTGGTCTCTCCTCTGGACTTAAAAATCCAAATGCAAATTGCGTGCATTTTGCACAGGTCTCTATTCAGCTCTGTTATTTTAATTCTCCAATCTAAGATCCCGCCAAGTCTTTCATCTCCTGCACTCTTCCAATGAAGTGCCATGTAGGGGGACAGCATCTCCTTTTCTGATGGAGCTTTCAAGGCTCACCACTAAATTTAACAAATACAGCTTTGTCAAGAGCTGCAAATTCCTGGGCGTGCACATCTGTGAAGATCTTTCCTGGTCCGAGAACACAGATGCAATTATTAAGAAAGCTCATCAGCGCCTCTACTTCCTGAGAAGATTACGGAGAGTTGGTCTGTCAAAGAGGACTCTCTCTAACTTCTACAGGTGCACAGTAGAGAGCTTACTGACTGGTTGCATCGTGGCTTGGTTCGGCAATTTGAGCGCCCTGGAGAGGAAAAGACTCCAAAAAGTAGTAAACACTGCCCAGTCCATCATCGGCTCTGACCTTCCTTCCATCGAGGGGATTTATCACAGTCGCTGCCTCAAAAAGGCTGGCAGCATCATCAAGGACCCACACCACCCTAGCCACACACTCATCTCCCTGCTACCTTTGGGTAGAAGGTACAGGAGCCTGAAGACTGCAACAACCCGGTTTAGGAATAGCTACTTCCCCACAGCCATCAGGCTATTAAACCTGGCTCGGAACTCTGAACATTAATATCCCTCCATCTGTTAGTTGCACTTTATTAATTTATTAAGTCATGGGTGTATTTATGTATAGAATTGTAGTCAATGCCTTCTATGTTCCGTTGTGCTATGCAAAGAAAGATTTTCATTGTCCTGTCGGGGACACATGACAATAAACTCTTTTGACTTTGACTTTGACTTGTGGGCACCATATAACATATAACAATTACAGCACGGAAACATGCCTTCTCGGCCCTTCCAGTCCGTGCCGACCATGTATTTTCCCCTAGTCCCATCTACCTGCACTCAAACCATACCCCTCCATTCCCTTCCCGTCCATATACCTATCCACTCAAATGTTAAAATCGATCCTGCCTCCACCACTTCTGCAGGAAGATCATTCCACACAGCCACCACTCTCTGAGTAAAGAAGTTCCCCCTCATGTTACCCCTAAACTACTGTCCCTTAATTCTCATGTCATGCCCTCTTGTTTGAATCTTTCCTACCCTCAATGGGAAAAGCTTATCCACGTCAACTCTGCCTATCCCTTTCATCATTTTAAAGACCTCAATCAAGTCCCCCCTTAACCTTCTGCGCTCCAAAGAATGTACCATGTTATAGGAAAGATGTTGTCAAGCTGGACAGGGTACAGAGAAGATTTACAGGGATATTGCCTGTGTTAGAGGGTTGAGCTATAGGCAGAGGTTGTGTAGGCTGGGACTCTATTCCTTGGGGCGCAGGAGGATGAGGGATGATCTTATTGAGGTGTGTAAAATCATGAGAGGAATTAGATCGGGTGGATGTAGAGAGTCTCATGCCCAGTGCAGGTGAATCGAGGACCAGAGGACCTAGGTTTAAGGTGAAGGGGAAAAGATTTAATGGGAATCCGAGGGGTAGCTTTTTCACACAAAGGGTGGTGGGTGAATGGAACGAGCTGCAAGAGGATATAATTGAGGCAGGGACTATCCCAACATTTAAGAAGCAGTTGGACAAGTACATGGATAGGACAGGTTTGGAGGGATATGGACCAAATGCGGGCAGGTGGGACTAGTGTAACTGGGACATGTTAGCTGGTGTGGGCACGTTGGGCTGAGGGGCCTGTCTCCACACAGTATTACCCTATGACTCTATGACTGTGTCATTTGCTGGGGGATCCTCAACGACCACCCCCTCTTCTAACCTTACAATGGAAAGAACTTCACTTGTATGCTGTGGTACCTGAAATGTGCAATAGTCAGGAGAGGCAATCCATGTAACAACTATTATTCTGTTCATTGCTTAAGGATGGCCAATGCTTCATTCCGGATCTTGCAGTGGTTGTCTTCATTTGGAACTGGCTTTTGACTGCTGATATCATAAATGGGCCCTGTGACCATGTACATGCCCAGCTGCTGAGACAAAGGCATGCTGCAGCAAATTCAACATGGAATGCACATTTACAGTGAGCATGCACAAGGTACAGCCAAAATTGAGTTGGGGAAATGATGCGGGTAATTTGAGCATTCTGCCTTATATTGTGCTCCTAATGCCCAAGCCCAAGTTATCTAATGCTTAAAAAAACCTCGAAAGAAATGAAAGGTAATGGTCCGTGAAGTTAATTCATCACATCAAAATACTCACACCATAATGAGATTTATAACCCCCAGTATGTCATTGTTTAATGCAGTTTAAATTGCTTATCTAGACACGACCTAAACTTTGAAATTTCAAGTCCAAAATTGAGCCAAGGGAGTGTTTCAGAGTTTAAATCAGAAGAGAACACTTGACATGCATGTCTTTGGTTTTTGCTGATATGCTAAGGACAATATGAACGACATAAGGATGCATTACCAGGACATACAACTTTACCTTACTAAATCCCATAAGGAGATGTTAGCGCCAAATCCTTGCACCTTTTTAATTTTTTTTTTAAAGATACAAATTGCTGGAGTGACACGGTGGGCCAGGCAACATCTCTGGAGGACATGGATAGGCGACGTTTCAGGTCCGGATTCTCCAGATGTTCTGCAGAGATGCTGCCAGACCCGCTGAGTTATTCCAGCACTATTGGTAAACCAGCATTACCCTTTTAATAGCATAGGTTACTGTAATATTGCCAACGCATGGCAAATTGCTACTGCCTCAAGATACACAGCACTGGATGTGTTTGTGTGCAGATGGGGCACAGTCCTGACTCACTTCCACAGTAAGATATAGAGAAGTTCAGAGTTGGTAGTCTTGCATTAGCTAAGTGATAGTACATCCGGCACAAGAGTCAGTCTACCTCACAAAGTCCTTGGAGCATGTTAAGTCTATCTCATCTCAATAGCTCTTCCATACAATTTCCCATAAATTTACATTTCTAGCTCTTGAGAGGAAGTACTACACCTTTATGACTCTCTTGGGTTGAACGACTGGAACTGCAGTTAGGCTGGGTCAAGCAATATTTGAACATAACTTTTTCATATTGTTTCCAAAAGCTCAAATACAATTAAGGAGGTAAAAGAGGTTTTGGTCATAAGCTTGTGGAGTGTAAATCTACCCACAAGCTTGGTGAAAGCTGCAGCTGTTATCACTAATTCAAACATCTTAACAAAGAAACAAACTACAGGCTTGTCTGAAGAAGGGTCTCGACCCGAAACATCAGCCATTCCTTCCCACCAGAGATGCTGCCTGTCCCGCTGAGTTACTCCAGTTTTTTGTGTCTATCTTTAGTTTAAACCAGCATCTGCAGTTCCCTCCTGTAAACTACAATGCCTTGTGGCAGCAATCATGAGAGGATGCAATGTAAATAAAATGATGCTAATTTGAAAGGAACAGTGAAACCAGAGCATGCACTACACACATCTTTGAAGGCAGTTTAACGTTGAGGAGATTGTTCCACAAAGCAAATAGGATTATTAATGAATTATTAATGAATGATTATTAATTCATTATTAATGTGTGATTAAAAAAGTAAGGAACTGTTGATAAAACTATTTAATGCTGGTTAGACTACAGATTCCATAATGGAACATCATTTGGAACATCTAAGAAAGATGACTGTGCAAAAATTATTTTCTGGAATGGTCTACTGGGATGAGAGGCATCAAGCTATATAGTGAGACTGGATAATTTAGGATAGCTTTAAGAGACAAGGGCATTGATCTAAAAATGTTGCTTCTGCTTCTCCTTCCACAGATGCTACCTTATCCCATTTTTATAAATGGGATTGCTCGCTTTGAAGACCAATAAGAAGTGTTAAAAATGATTAACTCCTTTGATAGAATAAATAAATAAAAACTCATCCCAGTAGTGAAGGATCAATCATATAATCGCACATATGAACTAGGGAACTGAACTAGAAGAAAAAACTACTAAAACATAAATTACTGAATTACGCAAAATTAAACACAGAGAATAAGAAGTCTTAAAGAAAATTAGAGATTCATGTTCACGTATTACTTATTGTAGAAAATTGGATAATGCCCAAAGAGGTCCTGTTGAATTGGGCCTAAGGAAATGGTTTGGTTCAGTTTAGTTTAGAGATCCAACACGGAAACAGGCTCTTTGCTCCATGGAGTCTGTGCTGATCAGAGATCCCCGCACATTAACACTATCCTACACACACTGGGGACAATTTATGATTATACCGAGCCAATATATCTACAACCCTGTATGTGTATGGAGTGTGGGAGGAAACGTGAACACCCGAAGAAAACCCGCGTAGGTCACGGGAAGAACGTTCAAACTCCGTACAGATAGCACCCATAGTCAGCATCAAACGTGGGTCTCTGCTGCTGTAAGGCAGCAACTCTATTGCTGCTTCCAGTGTTGCAGAGCTTCTTCTGGTTTTTCCTTCCTAAGATACTTCTCTGCCATTCCTTCCTCTGCTACTTGATTCTATTTTTACACTTTCTAATGTTCATTTCTTTATAGTTGATGGTGCCTTTTAAAACTTTTTCAAATGCCTAGTTTCCCCATTCTAGAATTTTCAATAGCCCAAAAAGAATAAATGTTTCATATGGCAATTTGTAAAATAGCTGATGGTATGAAATTAACATTTTTAAACAGACATTTAAACTAATATTTTAGAAAATACAAATAAAAGTCTAATTCACCTGAATGTAATTCCTGGGTCAACTGACACAAGACCCTGACACAAAATGCTCAATTGGACAGGCAGGATCTCTGGAGGGAAGGAATGGGTGACGTTTCGGGTCGAGACCCTTCTTCAGACCCAATCCGGATTACAGGTACCGACAGTCGATCTGCTGCTTTTCGCAACAATTCTTCTTTCGTGCCCTGCCTTCTACACTGGCTGCCTTGCGCTGGCTCCAGCAGACCTCAGGGTCTCACTCACTCAGATTTTGAAAAGTCTAAAGAAGGGTCTCAACCCAAAATATCACCCATTCCTTCTCTCCAGAGATGCTGCCTGTCCCACTGAGCTACTCCAGCATTTTGTGTCTGTCTTCGGTTTAAACCAGCATCTGCAGTTCCTTCCTACTAATTTTGTCAACTTTGCGGTACGGAAAATGTTGCCATTATAAGACAGGAATCGAGGGACTTAAATAATAAAATGCTGAGAACTATCCAGAAAGCCAAAAAAAAACTGCATTGGTGATTCATTCCCATGATTGTTTCAATCAATTCCTTTAAATTAAAATTCTCTTGCCTGCATGTCAAAACAAATGCTTGCACAGTGGACCATAGTTACTCCTCACGAGTCAATTTAATGTAACAGCTCAGTCAGATACATCAATTTCTTTGGTGTAGTGATGTGTTTTGGGATTCTATTAATTGATTAACAATCAACCCACTCCATTGACAAATGTCGGAGCCATTCTGGCGGCAATACAGTACCAATCCATTGGCAAATTTTTCATTGCTTCTAATTTGTTTGTGATAACTGTTACGGAATACATGGGTGCAATTTAGTAGTCGCTTACCACTGATTATAAATAGGTGACTGGCAGCGAGAGTACTCTCAGAGATGAAGCCCAGTCTATGAGCACAATTGCAGTCAAACCAACAAGAAAATATGGCTCGTGGTGGCAAATTCATTGGGAAGGCCTGACTCAACTAGGTATCTTGGAATGATCAACATTGATAATTCTCTAAATTATTGCCACTTCCTCTCACTGATCCATTGTTTCATTGCTCTAATATATGAATCCAACTTATTTTTGCATTAACCTCACAGTTCTGCTATTGGGGAAACTGTTAATTTACTTTTAAGAATAATACTGTCCATCTTGTCTCCAAATTGCAAAGACCAGGAAGGGCCAAGATCTGTGCTGAATTAGTTGCTCTCAACCAGAGGCTTGTTAACAATCAGTGCTCCTGAGTTAGCAAAGAAAAAACAAATTGACTGGGGTCCTTTTGTCAAATTATTTTCCAATAATGCCAATCTGGCCAAAGCATTGGAGGATGACTATCAAAAATGCAGCTTCATGAAAAAACTGCCATAAACAGAGCAAATGAACTTGAGTAACATTCAGAGAACATTTTAATCAGCCATGTGCTGCAGCTATATGCAGCAAGGAAAGAGCATTCACGTCGCGGCCCTGTTTTCACCAATCTTTCCACCACCACGCACAAGAAGCACAGGAAGCGCAAGATGCAACTGCATGGAGATGCCGAGAGGTGTGTTCAGCTCTAGCTGAACAACTTCTAATCGTGTGATGTGGACTCAATAAGAAGAAGCTATATTGTAAAGCAACAGACTAAATGTGTAGAAAGGAACTGCAGATAGATTAAACTGAAGATAGGCACAAAGTGCTGGAGTAACTCAACGGGACAGGCGGCAGCTCTGGATAGAACGAATGGGTGATGTTTCGTGTTGAGACCGTTCTTCAGACTCTCTGCCCGAAACATCACCCATTCCTTCTATCCTTATATACCGGAACAGAATGTAAAATAGAAATAGTCCGACAGCACTATTACATTCAACACACTGCATAAGCACATTTTGAGATATTAGTTTAGTTCAATTAATAACTCTCCCACATATGGCAAGAGTAAGTAACTAAGTTTATGGCCAAGTATTCACATACAAGGAATTTGCCTTGGTTTGGATTCATGCTTCTCTCCAAGAGCCAAGAACTCAGGGTCAAGGTTGACACTCTAGTGCTACTTCAGTATATTCGTGGAGTGAAAATTACATCTGCGGACTTACAGAAAGCATCTCGAGAATTGTTAGTAGAAAACAAATTGCTGGAGGAACTCAGTGGGTCAGGCAGCATCTGTGGAGGCAAAAGAATAATCAAAGCTTCAAGTCAAACCCCTGCACCAGGATGCGAGTGTAGAGGGAAGATAGCCAGAGTAAAGAGGAGAGGCAGGAGCTGGGAGGCAATAGATGGAACAAATAGAGGAGGGGGATGATGTGCAAATGGAACATGGTGGAGGAAAGAAAGTGGTTATTGACAGTGTGGATATTTGGTTAGGTAGAGACATGTAAGCTGAGAGATAAGGGGCAGATGGAGTCAGGTGGGGAGTGGATGGGATGGTAGAGACAGAGGCTGGAAGGTGATAAGTAGACCCACGAAGGGCTACAAATGCTGGTATCTGATAAGTAAGGAAGGTGAGGAGTGAAAGCAGAAAAGGGAGGGATGAAGGAGATGGAACCAGTTTGGGATAGGTCGCAGTAGATATAGTGTGTGGGTGATAGGTAAATAGGTCTGATGAAGGGTCTCGACCCAAAGCGTCACCCAGTCCTTCTCTCCAGAGATGCTTCCTGTCCCGCTGAGTTACTCCAGCATTTTGTGCCTGTCTTCGGTTTAAACCAGCATCTGCAGTTCCTTCCTGCACAGAGACCAATGAATCCAGGTTAAGGGCTTGTCCCACTTATGCGATTTTTTTGGCGACTGCTGACATGTGACGCCTGTACGGTTGTGAATAGTCACCCAAAGAGTCGTACCTTTTTCTGGATTTTCAACATGTTGAAAATTTTCGGCGACCTGCTGCGACTGTGATGGGTGCCGGCAAGTCGCCGAAAAAGTTGCGTAAGTGGGGCAGGCCCTCAATGGAGGGGAGAGAGCCTGGGTGGATCAGAGGGAGAGAGAAAGGTGTACAGGGAGTGTGGGTTACCTGAAATTGGAAAATCCTATATTCGTACCATTGTAGATTAATCTAGACTGCAGAATTTGAGGTATATTGTTACATAGAACCACAGCACAGGAACAGGCCCATCGGCCCACAATATCTGTGTCATCCAAGATGCCAAGATCAATTAATCTCATCTACCTGCACATGATCCATTTCCCTCCATCAATGCATATCCATCCATTCTTCCATTCTGCCAAAGTTCTCTGCACTGCAGAACCTACTTATATTGTGCTGTATCTCCTCTAACTTTCACATTAAATGTTAACCTACCCATATGGATGGATATAAGAGAGCAGCACAAGAGTTCTCAAACCCCTTGATCAGTGCTTGTATTTCAACCTGAAATGTTAATTATTTGGACATTGCTTGAAAATCAAAAGAATTCAGATGATGGAAATCTGAAGCAAAAGCACAAACGTCTGACAGGTCAGGCAGCGTCTGTTAACCTTTCAAGTTGAGGACCCAACTTTGGAACTGAGAGAGTGAGAAAACAGGTTTTAATTCAATTCAGCAAAGAAATTAGTTTTGTGTTGCTGAGTGTGGAGAGACAGGTGGACAGGGCTGATAGTGAGGCCAGGGCTGTTGAGATGAATTTCCTATTTATGGATCTGTGGGGTTGAATGGGAAATGAAGGCAGTTAGAGAGGGAGAGAGAGAGAGAGAGAGAGGAAAAAAAAAGCGTGCAAAATATGTGGAATGCAGGTCAGACCTAGTGGATCTATGGAGAGACAAAAAGCGTAATGACTAATGTATGAATTATCATCCAGAGATCTCTGTAAATGGAGCAACCAGCTTGGCAGCCTGACCTTGGACAATCCCAATCCATTCTCCTCCACTCTCTTTGCTACGTAAAACTGTTATTTTCTTAATTCTCCAGTTCTGATGAAGAGTCATCGAGCAGAGCCATTTACTCAGTTTCATTCTCCACATATGTTGCCTAACCGCCAAAGACATATAGGTTAGTAAGTTAATTGGCTTGGTATAAATGTAAATTTCCCCAGTGTGTGTAGGGTAGTGTTAATGTGCGGGGATCACTGGACGGGGTAAAGGGCCTGTTTCTGCACTGTATCTTTAAACTAAACTAAAACCTACTGAGTGTTTTCAGCATCTTCTCATTTATAGGGTCATTGTTAGGATTTCTGAGCAAAAATTGAATGTTGAATTTTCCACTTTGCAACTGACAACATTTTAATTTACATTGGTTACAGTTCGTATTACTGTGAAACATGCTTTATAAATCCAGCTTTCTTTCCAATGCAATACAATCACAGTCTGCCTCTAATATTCTAGAATTTAAAGTGACTTCTCAGTTCAACCAACAGCAGGAAATAGAAATGCATTTTATTAGCTGGAAGCTTGCTTCTGAAGCAGTGCAGTTAATTAAACCTAACAGTTTGACTGACATTTACAGAGTTAGTCTGAGCACTAATTAGCAGCTACTGTTTAATACTTCACATTCCTGTAACAAACAGCAACTCAGCTAATTCATACGTAATCCAGAAAACAAGGCGATCTGGAAATGCATTTCCTTTCTCAGCCAGCCTGTTCTACTCATTAAAACTTAAAATAAAACATTACAACTTCTTTCTGCAATTAAGGAACCTCGAATTTCTTAGAGTCAAGGAAATATGGAGTAACTCAGCGTGTTACTCGGGACTGAACCTCAGCTGCTGGTGCTGTGAATTTACTCGTGCATTTACCAAACTAGACCATTTGCAACATATCCAATAGGCACAGGGATTTTGCCTGGTTGGTGACGAGGAAGAACCTTGCTACACTCCCTACCAACACTCGTGGAGTCTCAATGGAGACACAGGACGCTGTAAATGTTGCAATCTTCAGCAAAACTCAAAGCGCTGGAGAATTCAGCAGGTCAGCCAGCATCTGAGGAGGGAATGGATGGGCGACGTTTCGGGTTGACTCCTTACTTCAGACTGATGGATGGCGTTTTGGGTTGGGACTCTTTATCGGATCATGGATGATGTTGTGGGTGGGATCTTTTTTCAGGCCAATGGCCAGAGCCTCAGTGCCAGCACACATTGCCCGTGGCACTGGGGCCAGGATGAATCTATCATCCACCACCAGCTGAAATTTTCATTACGCAGAGACCAATACATTGGTTTCACCACTGGGTCATCTCCAACAACCTGATTACTGAAAATGATGCTATAGCTCTTCTCTGGGGAACACACCAAGATGAATTACCAAAAACAGTTGAAATGCAATCATTTTGGTGAAAGAAGCAGGAACCAACCACAAAACCAGTCATAGAAACATAGAAACATAGAAAAATAGGTGCAGGAGTAGGCCATTCGGCCCTTCAAGCCTGCACCACCATTCAATATGATCATGGCTGATCATCCAACTCAGTATCCCTTACCTGCCTTCTCTCCATACCCCCTGATCCCTTTAGCCACAAGTGCCACATCTAACGCCCTCTTAAATATAGCCAATGAACTGGCCTCAACTACCTTCTGTGGCAGAGAATTCCACAGACTCACCACTCTCTGTGTAAAGAATGTTTTCCTCATCTCGGTCCTAAAGGAATTCCCCCTTATCCTTAGACTGTGACCCCTTGTTCTGGACTCCCCCAACATCGGGACCAATCTTCCAGCATCTAGCTTGTCCAACCCCTTAAGAATTTTGTAAGTTTCTATAAGATCCCCCCTCAATCTTCTAAATTCCAGCGAGTACAAGCAGAGTCTATCCAATCTTTCCTCATATGAAAGTCCTGACATCCCAGGAATCAGTCTAGTGAATCTTCTCTGTACCCCCTCTATGGCAAGGATGTCTTTCCTCAGATTTGGAGACCAAAACTGTACGCAATACTCCAGGTGTGGCCTCACCAAAACCCTGTACAACTGCAGTAGAACCTCCCTGCTCCTATACTCAAATCCTTTCGCTATGAATGCTAACATACCATTTGCTTTCTTCACTGCCTGCTGCACCTGCATGCCTACTTTCAATGACTGGTGTACCATGACACCCAGTTCTCGTTGCATCTCCCCTTTTCCTAATCTGCCACCATTCAGATAATAGTCTACCCTCATGTTTTTGCCACCAAAGTGGATAACCTCACATTTATCCACATTATACTGCATCTGCCAAGTCTTCCAAGTAGAGCTCTAAGAGAGAAGACTGAAGAAGGGTCTCGACCATTCATTTTCTCCAGAGATGCTGCCTGTCCCGCTGAGTTACTCCAGCATTTTGTGTCTATCTTTGCTCTGAGTGAATGTTGCTGACCAACATATTTCAGGAACCAGGACCTCTATGAGACCTCAATGCAACGCTATCCCTACCAGTCATAGAGTGATACAGCATGGAAATTCAGCCCATCAAGTCCATGCTGAATATCAACCACCTCTTTTTTTATAAGAATCCTACATTCATTCTATGTTTTTTATCCTCTATATTCTCTTCAACTCACCCCACTAAACTACATGCCAGGGGCAGTCTGCCGTGGATAATTCACCTGCCAATCAACAAATCATATCTTTGGGATGTGGGAAGAAACCGGAGCACGCAAGAGAAACCCACATTGGTCACAGTGAAGATCCGCAAACTCCACATAGACAGTGTCCAAAGTCAGGATTGAACCCAGGTCTTTGCACTGTGAGGCAGAGACAGTAAAATGTGCTGCTCCACTTATTAATACTTTTTCTCAGGAAGTGGACAGTTATTATCCACCCTAATTACCTTTGGCTTGCCTTGCCAGGATTGGTTTTTTTTTGTGACATCCTAATTGCCATGAGCCTGAAGTCACATAAGAGACTGACCAGGTAAAAATGACAAATCTCCTCCACTAAACGGTTGGTTTGTGGTCATGATTACCATTGCCTTGTTTTTATTCTGCAGGTGCTTTGATATTGATGTGGGACCTTTCATGCTCAATTTTAGAACTGCATTGACTGTGAGATTGTAAAATGGTTTGAAGAACGGTGTGTATCGTTTATTTAAGGTGGCTACAAGAAGATATTTACTGTTGTGAATATGTGTGGTTGGGGCGCCTGTTTGATGAACTAACAATCTCACTGCTGCAATTTAAAGATTATTCGGAAAGATGCCAGTTTTACATCCGAAACAGCTGAGCGGGCTCCAATGGACCCTGGCCAACGGAGTAAAATGTTAATCATAAGCAGGTAAACCACCAGCAAATAGTAACCTGCAACGGGAGAAGCGTACACAATAAATCTCCAGGATACGGTGCTTTATTTTCGGAAAGGCTTAACAAAATTCGTAATTCGGCAGCCTCTGTACTTCGGAAGAGGCAGAACTGCCGGAGGCTGCGAATCCCAAAACGTTGCTGGCTGGAGTCACTCACTGCGAGAAGCGAACATTTGATGCCTGGATAGTACAACATGCAGCCCACACTTCCAATAGCTCCAGTCACTTCAATGTCACAAGTTCCCCCTCACGTTTAATGTCGTTAAAGCCAGCTAATCGAATAAACATTTGTTTAACATTTGTTCTAATTTCCGAGCACGTCATGAGAATGTAGAGAAATTTTTCAGCGGATGTCGTCAGGCCTTATCGCGGTGACTAATGTGCCGCATGGTCATTATAAGCTCAGTGTATCCAGTTCAAAAATTACTCTCAGGATAAATGATACTGTCTGCTTGCATGCTGATTGCAATTGGATGATGATTGATTGGACGAAAGTGAAACGACAAGCGCGGTATGCAAACAAGCAGCACTTGGGTCTGCAGTTGAGTGTCAGGAAGGTCCAAATATCCTAGGCTATTACTTGTTTACATATTTAATGAAATACTTATCAGCATTTATTCTGAGAGGAGACACGTCCCCCATATTTTTCCGCGAGCAAACTCGAACTTCTGGTGGAAATTGAAGCAGATTTGTGTCAAGTACAGTTAAATCCTGCCTCTCCATATCAAGCCTCAGCGAGAAAATTACTGTGCAGGCGATAAGGGTTGAAGATAGAATAAAAAGTGACTCTACTCAATTTACAGCGCAATATTGGTATGACTGAATATTTTTCATTCAGGTGAGCGATATTATCACTAAACTGCGCTGCAGATAAATAAAGGGGCTTGTGTCAAGAATAAACGCCATTAATCACGGAGCCTTGCCATCTCGCTAGCTGTCCCACTGATCTACACATATACAATTGTAAGTGCCAACTGACCCGCTCTCTTCCCTTTCACTGTTTCATTCATTGCTGGCGCTCTATTTTATCCCTCATAGATTAATGCGGCCACATTGCTCCATGCTCCTGAGTATACATATTTTTTCATTATATATTTTTTATTATAGACGGAAACCTCATCGTACAAAAATAATTACATTAAAAACTGAACTTGGTAAAAGGCTTTTTTTTAAAAACCAAACACCTATTTTTTTTGCTTAACAAAACTTAACCATCACATTAGGTCATCAGGATCATTTAAAAATAATTAAAATAAGACTCGAGTTTTCACTGTTAGCCTTGAGCTGATTAAATCTCCACATCTTAGTGCGTGAACTAAATTGTACAAATGAAATACTTCAAAGGGTTCAGGCTAATTGCCGTAGTCACGGGACGCTAATGTGCCCTCATTCAGCGCGTCGAACCGCACAGACCTTGCTCGCCACAACGCCCAGTGAATACAATGGGAACTCAAGGTCTCGCCACACGAGAAAAGGGCTGAAGATGTTGCAAATGAATGCGGTAGCGAAAGAAACGGGAGAGAAAGTGATCCACAAGTTCTAATATTACGAGGTCAACAAATTGATTTTTTGAAAAAAAGATCACGCTTCGCACTAAATGTGTAGGAATGAAGTGCAGCTGCTGGTTTGCACCGAAGATAGACGCAAAATGCCAGAGTTACCTAGCGGGACAGGCAGCATCTCTGGATAGAAGGAATGGGTGACGTTTCGGGTCGAGGCCTTTTCTTCAGATCAATTTGTTTAAGAAGGAACTGCAGATGCTGGAAAATCGAAGGTAGACAAAAATACTGGAGGAACTCAGCGGGTGAGGCAGCATCTATGGAGCGAATGAAATGGACAACGTTTCGGACCAGTCTGAAGAAGGGTTTCGGCCCGAAACGTCGCCTATTCCTTCGCTCCAGAGATGCTGCCTCGCCCGCTGCGTTTCTCCAGCAGTTTTCTCTACCTTCAGATTAACTTAGTTAATTTAGTCGACGTTCTAGAAAGGAAAAATCCTTTCTTACTATTGAATACATGAAATGTATATTGTGTTGCTGCTATTAAAGCTGATAGACAGGAGGGGCTATATCGGTTTTTAATTCCTTTAAGTACTGAAGTGAGTGCAGATTGACGAATCCTGCCCTTTACTCGAAAAGCCTTTCACTGCACCTCGGTACACCTGACAATATTAAACTTAAAACTTTAAAAGATGACGTTCGCGCTGAGATTACTGACATGAATTTCACCCCAATTTTGTGCAACTTTAGAAAAGCACAGAACATTGAGAAGTAGGACACAGAACATTATTTAATAATGGTGATGCTTTGCGATGCCAGCGAAGTTCCCGATGTTGGGGGGAGTCCAGAACCAGGGGCCACTGTTCAAGAGTAAGGGGTAAGCCATTTAGAACAGAGATGAGGAAACACTTTTTCACCACACAGAGAGTTGTGAGTGTGGAATTCTCTGCGTCAGAGGGCGGTGGAGGCAGGTTCTCTGGATACTTTCAAGAGAGAGTTGGATAAGGCTCTTGAAGATAGCGGAGTCACGGGATATAGGGAGAAGGCAGGAACGGGGTACTGATTGGGGATGATCAGACATGATCACATTGAATGGCGGTGCTCGCCTACTCCTGCACCTGTTGTCTATATGTCATTGGGTACACAAAAGGCTGGAGAAACTCAGCGGGTGCAGCAGGAGCGAAGGAGATGGGCGACCTTCTTCAGACTATATGTCATTCATGTTTTGCATATTCACACGTCACCAATAGTATATAAGATTAAAATTATGTGTAAACAATTGAGAACTTCGACGAACATTTGTAGTTTATGTTCCAGCTGTCATTCCGTCAGTCTGAAGAAGGGTTTCGGCCGGAAATGTTGCCTATTTCCTTCGCTCCATAGATGCTGCCGCACCCTCTGAGTTCCTCCAGCACCCTTGTCTACATTCCCTGCGTAAGAACTGGTTTCCCATTTTCCCCAAATGTACACTTCATTGCCTGTAAAGTATCTTGGGGCATCTGGAGTTTCGAAAGTCCCCAAATGAAAATGTTGTACTTTAGTTTAGTTTAGAGATAGTGCGGAAACAGGCCCTTCGGCCCACTGAATCTGCTCCGACCAACGACCCCCGCATATTAACACTACCCTACACACACTAGGGGCAAATTACATTTATACCAAGGCAATAAACCTACAAACCTGTACGTCTTTGGAGTGTGGGAGGAAACCTAAGATCTCGGAGAAAACCCACGCAGGTCGCGGGGAGAACATACAAACTCCGTACAGACAGCACCCGTAGTCAGGATCGAACCGGGCTCTCCGGCGCTGTGGGGCAGCAACTCTAGCGCTGCGCTACCGTGCCACCATTTCGTTTTACAAAGATCCAGCATTTCTCACATCATTACTTATTTCCTCAATTTTTCGAGCAGGGTTTAAAATCCATTGGTAATGAATGATTCATTCAGCTTTTTCCTTGAGCTTCGTCCCCTTTGATCTGAAGATAGACACGGAATGCCAGAGTAACTCAGCGGGACAGGTAGCATGTTGTTAAAGAAGGAACTGCAGATGCTGGAGAATCGAGGGTTACACAAAAAGCTGGAGAAACTCAGCGGGTGCAGCAGCATCCGAGGAGCGAAGGAGATAGGCGACGTTTCGGGTCGAGACCCTTCTTCAGAATCTCTGGAGAGAAGGAATGGGCGACGTTTCGGGTCGAGACGTCTGAAGAAGGGTCTCGACCCGAAAAGTCACCCATTCCTTCCCTCCAGGGATGGTGCCTGTCCCGCTGAGTTACTCCAGCATTTTGTGTCTATCTTTAATATCATACCCACCTGGTTACACGTCCAGAATGCAAACCAACCAAGAGTGGAAATGGGGATTTAAAAAAAAATTTAAATGGAAATAAAAGGTCAAAAAAAATCACATCATATATGAAACTGCATGTGGATGAACGAGCAATGGAGCAAAGGGGTCGGGAATTGTTGCACATGTACCACAATATCATTAGGGTGCTATTATGTGGATGTGGATGTGGATGTGGATGTTGACGTGGGTAAGCTTTTCCCATTGAGGGTAGGGAAGATTCAAACAAGAGGGCATGACATGAGAATTAAGGGACAGAAGTTTAGGGGTAACATGAGGGGGAACCTCTTTACCCAGAGAGTGGTGGCTGTGCGGAATGATCTTCCAGCAGAAGTGGTGGAGGCAGGATCGATTTTAACATTTAAAAGTAAAGTGGATAGGTATATGGACGGGAAGGGAATGGAGGGGTATGGTCTGAGTGCAGGTAGATGGGACTAGGGGAAAATAAATGGTCGGCACGGACTGGAAGGGCCGAGAGGGCCTGTTTCCGTGCTATAATTGTTATATGGTTTATATGGTTATATGTGGTTGCTCTCGCAGCTTCGCCCACTTTGCTGAGAAGCGTCCCCGGCATGTCCGGAGGGGAGGGGGGGGGGGGGGGGGAGGGGGGCCCTCCTGACAGTAAGGTCATCTGGGTTTAAACTTTATTCGTTAAATAATAACCGGCCTATACTTTGCCGTTATAAAATGCCAATTCATTTCCAGCCTCACATGTTTCCAAAGCGCGATCTCAGCCAGACCTCTGGGGCAAGGAACCTAGTAATAGAGAAATCAATAGACACGTCCTCATGTGCCCCCGAGTGCTGGGATTAAAGCAACATAGATAGAAGGCAGGGAGTGAATCGCCTGTCTGTCAGCCTGGTGCTGCTGAGACGCCTCGGGGAATGTAGGATGGGATGGGTGTTCGGGGTTAATGGGCGAGATGCGGGATGCACAATGTCAACGGCAAAAATATAATACAGGGGGAAATCACCCAGACTCCCACACTAGATACTCAGTATTCTCGCTTTATAAATCACTCCTTGATTTAAAACTCTCTGGTCAAAAAAAGGGAATGCCGAGTGGGAGAAGGCGGTTTGGAAATATTTATTGGTATTTAAAAAAAATGACTTTAACATGCTTGAGTTTAACATTTAACTCGCTGGATTTCGGTGGATTTTAGGACCCAACTGATTATGCAGCAACGGTACTTAACCCACAATCGGCCAAGTTCTCCTTGAAGATAACCAATCTCCAACCTGCAGCAAGTGAAAGCGTCCCTGCATCATGTGAGACGCAGTAATGAACTCAGCGTGCGGACAGCGACTGAAAAACGGTTGGAGATGAAGCAGTATTCACTCATCTCACCACTACTCCATGCGTTTTAAGCTCACTTGTCCCGTTCTGATCACAAGAATCCGAATCGCCTCTTAAACTGCACAATTCATAAAGAGTGCAATGCACACCGGACACGTCGCTGATTGTAAGGTGTTAGCTGGGGTACCACATTGACACGAGCAGAATGAGAGGTTCAGAGCCAACGCCATCTGCGGGCCAGACACGCACACTTACTGCCTGCTACCTCCACACACTCAGCAACTTCTGCATGGCAACAAATTGCGGGATGGGCTGTAACACCCACCCCGGTCAGTTGCTTTAATAGACCCTACCCAGCACTTAAACTCAGCGGGACAGGCAGCATCTCTGGAGAGAAGGACGTTTCGGGTCGAGACCCGAGGTTGAGGGGACTCGTCCCCAAACGTTACCCATTCCTTTTCTCCAGAGATGCAGAGTTACTCCAGCTTTGTGTGGCTACTTGCTTGCCCTTTTACCTCAGGATGGGACAAGATTTGTTGGTCATGAGCAGACTCCATTTATGTCAGGAAACATGATATGTCCCGCCCTGAATCTACAAGTGGATGCACATAGATTGTGTGTTTTTATGACTGTTGGCAGATCAATTTCCCTCCTGAGTAAAGAATTATATCGTATCGTATGGAGACAATAACTACATGAAACGGCTGCATCAAATGTAGACGAGAATTGAGAAGAATCGCTCTTCTAAACCGACCATTAACCCAACAACCGACGGCTAGTTCATTTATTGGGTGTGGTTCATTCCTCTCCCTCCCACCGATGAAAAAAAAACACTTTGGGGTAACTCCAGTTTTTTGTACCTATCTTCGGTTTAAACCTGTAGCATCTGTAGTTCCTTCCTGCACACAAACGAAATCTTTATTCCCAAACCCAAACTGCCAATCACCGCAGATAAAACCTAATCGAGTTGATCAAAAACAACTAACTTGCTAACAATTAATTGCAAGAAGTGAAAGTTTCAGTGGGGAAGTGAGCAAAAGCGCAAACAGCAAGTCGGCCGGAAGAATTTGGAGACAAGACCTCGAGGAATGTTAATCGTGCAGGGAAGCAGTTGTCCAAGTGAAGACAGCGAACAGCGTGGGAAGAAACAAAAATAAACAGTTCAGCAAAAGAAAACAAAGGCAGCCAAACGCTGGTGTTCCGGGCGCTTGAATTCATTCAGTCTCCAGCGCAGGATATGGTCAGCTCATCAAATCAACCTCTTGAGTGAAACACAAAAGAACAAAAACCAAGTGGGAGCCCACAGTTCGGGGCAGTTACTAAATATTTCCGACACGCTGGAGATGTTCCACTGGACACATATCGTCTGGAGGGGTTTCTGCTCCGTTTATACAGTATTTCCAGTATGTTTTGTGCATTTCTAGGATATTCCTGACGTCATTCTCCCCTCCTCCACCCCCTCCTCCATCGCTCATTCCCCACTCACACAGCTCGCAACTAACTAGAAGCAACGTTTCCTGAATTACCAACACATTAGCGTTCCCTGCACGCCAGATAGAAAACGCAATTTTAAGCACAATGCCTACCGTGCGATCTACTCTTCTTTAAGAGCTGATAAATACAACCATTTGCTTTTGTTTTAACTTGAAATTGTAAAGTTTGATGTCGAGAGTTGCCCTGCGTCGACTAGTGAAAACAGTAAAGGCCGGTCAATAGACAATAGACAACAGGTGCAGGAGGAGGCCATTTGGCCCTTCGAGCCAGCACCGCCATTCACTGTGATCATGGTCGAAATGGAACAAAAGCGGCGGAACTTTAAGCATTTAATTGGGGGTTACACAAAAAGCTGGAGAAACTCAGCGGGTGCAGCAGCATGTAAGGAGCGAAGGAGATAGGCGACGTTTCGGGTCGAACCCTCGATTCTCCAGCATCTGCAGTTCCTTCTTTAACATTTAAGCATTTAATTTCTGTGTTCTTCCCAGGTCCACGGTCCTCTGGATAGCAGAATAGGTTTAGCGCGTTTATATCATCTGATAACGGTCTTAACATGTTGCCCATATACTTGGGCACAGATTTTAAATATTACCATTTAATTTTGTGTGGTTAGGAATTGCAGACCCTGGTTCACACTGAAGACAGACACAAAAAGCTGGAATAACTCAGCGGGACAGGCAGCATCTCTGGAGAGAAGGACTTGGATTTTGACTGGTTTTGAAACACCTCAGCCGGAAGCTTTTAGTTCATGTCTACCTACAAATGGTCTGAGATTGGAGACCCCCTGTGTTGTCCCTTCCTCCAAGATAGAGGAGTGGGAGAAGTTGTGCTTGGGGGAACATTGGCACCATGTTTTAGTATTTAAGGTATACTGTCTGTTCTGGAGGCCTTGGTTTCAACTTATTCTGGGCTGGGATTATGCTAAAATTATGGCGGGTCATCAAACCAACGCTGGTGTTTTCTGGTAGTGTCTTTCCACAGTTGCAGACTAGGCATGCCGAGACCCTTGAGCAACAAATAAACTGCTGGAGATAACAGAATGGACATCGGTGAGGCCAAGCTAGACTCGGCGACCGTTTTGCTGAACACTTGCGCTCAGTTCTATTGGATCTTCCGGTTGCTAACCATTTCAACTCCCCTTCCCATTTCTATAACCACACTTATCTTTCTGTCCTTGGCCTCCTCCATCGCCAAAGTCAGACCACATGCAAACTGGAGGAACAGCATCTCATATTTTGCTTGGGTAGCTTACAAACAATCAATGTAGACATTGAATTCGCCAATTTTTGGTAACCTCTCACTGACCCCCACCTCAAACCCCTCCCCTCATTTCTCCACCACAACCCCGCCACCCCCCCCCCCCCCCCAAACACCTCCCCTCCACTCACCACCACCTTTCTGCCACTTTCTGCCCTTTGGCTTTACAATTTGTAATTCTTCAAACCTACCCCACCCCTTCCTTTCTTATCTCTGGCCTTTACTCCAACCAGCAGCCTATCAATAAAACCAACCTCGTCTAATGTCAATTTATTACTTGCCCCGCCTCTCCACATTTCCAGCTTTCTTCCTCCCTGCCCTACAATCAGACTGAAGAAGGGTCTCGACCCGAAACACCACCTATCCATGTCCTCCAGGGATGCGGCCTGATCCACTGAGTTACCCCAGCACTTTGTGTCCTTTTGCTGAAGGAACTCAGTGGGACAGGTAGCATCTGTGGTGGTTATCTACTATCTACTATGGTTGCTCTACTTACTTTGGTCTTTGGACTATCATGGTCTACTTTACTCAGAATAAATGAAACTCTGCGGTAGACGCAAAATGCTGGAGTAACTCAGCGGGACAGGCAGCACCTCTGGAGAGAAGGAATGGGTGATGTTTCGGGTCGAGACCCTTCTTCTCCTGAAATGCTGCCTGTCCCGCTGAGTTACTCCAGCATTTAGTATCTACCTTCGATTTAAACCAGCATCAACAGTACTTTCCTACGCAACTGAAAATCTGGTGCATATTTGTTGATTTTGTTGCATCTAATATGCCTGTAAGACTGCAGCATGCATGAATTCCATCGCTTCCGGTTATATTTGGTGCACATGTCAAATAAACACTCTTTACTCTTGATTAAGACCGGTAAACAAAAGTGTGGGTTAAATCAACATCACTGCATGATAAACAATTAAATGCTTAGAGAGAAAAGTCCTCAAAACACTATGTAATCAACAAATAGTTGAAGATGCTGCTTTACATATTTCATGCAATTTATATGCTCTACCTTTAGAGTGCATCTAGTTCACCTTTTGTGCAAATGAACTGGAGCTGGTAAGATATAGAAACATAGAACATAGAAAAATAGGTGCAGGAGTAGGCCATTCGGCCCTTCGAGCCTGCACCGCCATTCAATGTGATCATGGCTGATCATCCAACTCAGTATTCCGTACCTGCCTTCTCTCCATACCCCCGATCCCTTTAGCCACAAGTGCCACATCTAACGCCCTCTTAAATATAGCCAATGAACTGGCCTCAACTACCTTCTGTGGCAGAGAATTCCAGAGACTCACCACTTTACATTCTGTAAAGAATGTTTTCCTCATCTCGGTCCTAAAGGAATTCCCCCTTATCGTTAGACTGTGACCCCTTGTTCTGGACTTCCCCCAACATCGGGAACAATCTTCCAGCATCTAGCTTGTCCAACCCCTTAAGAATTTTGTAAGTTTCTATAAGATCCCCCCTCAATCTTCTAAATTCCAGCGAGTACAAGCCGAGTCTATCCAATCTTTCCTCATATGAAAGTCCTGACATCCCAGGAATCAGTCTGGTGAATCTTCTCTGTACCCCCTCTATGGCAAGGATGTCTTTCCTCAGATTTGGAGACCAAAACTGTACGCAATACTCCAGGTGTCGTCTCACCAAGACCCTGTACAACTGCAGTAGAACCTCCCTGCTCCTATACTCAAATCCTTTCGCTATGAATGCTAACATACCATTCGCTTTCTTCACTGATGGATTGATTTCGTAGTATTTACAACTTAACACAAATATAGATAGACACAAAATGCTGGAGTAACTCAGCGGGACAGGCAGCAACTCTGGAGAGAAGGAATGGTTTTGCAGTCTGAAGAAGGGTCTCGACCCGATATGTCACCCATTCCTTCTCTCCGGAGATGCTGCCTGTCCTGCTGAGTTGCACCAGTATTTTGTGTCTATCTTCGGTTTAACCCAGCATCTACAGTTCCTTCCTTAACACAAATATAGTTGAGGGAATCCTGAGCTTCTGCATCAGAATGGGCAAAGATTACCATTCTTTACGGGATGGTTGGATAGCCAAAAGTCGTGATTCACACTGGTAACAACACAATAGGTGGGTAATAGGATGAGATGCTGCAGGCACATTTTGACGTTAGGAAAGAGATTGATAGTGCCATGCACAGTGAGTGTGGATGTAGGAGGATAATGCAGGTGAACGTGTGGAAAGGGAGATGGTGTAGGAGGGAAGGCTTTAGTTTCCTTGGGCATTTGGGATCAATTCTGGGGAAGATGAGACCTGTGTAGCCCAAATAAGTTGCAAGTCACTAAGAATGGAATCAACATCCTTGTGGGTAGGTTTGTTGGTGTGATCAGGGATGTTTTATGCTATCTTAGTAGGGTGGATAGGAAGGTGACTGAGTAGTGAGAAAAGCAGAACTGCCGATAGAAGGAAGAAACCAAGGGACAGTCTGAAGAGATGAGCAAACAAAGGTTAGGAAACAAAGACGAAAAGTGATCTTAAAGAAAAAGATAAAATGCTGGAAATACTCAGCAACTCAGGAGCGAGAAACTGAGATGATATTTCAGATCAGATATGATGCCTGATGTGCTGAGCATTTGCAGTGTTTTGTTCCAAAAGCAAAAAAACTGCAGATGCTGGAAAATCTGAAATAAAAACAGTTTATTTCAGATTTTCCAGCATCTGCAGTTTTTTTACTTTTGGAACAAGTCTTGTTGAGTTTAATGGCATATAACTGAAGTAGTTCAATGTATTGAGATAATGGAAGTCAGATTTCATACAAGTGCAAAATCACCAGGTCGGCTAACGGCGTCAATAACTATAATGGTTCGTACCCGAGTATTAACTGGATATTGTCAATGTAAACGAAACAAAGGGAAAGGAAATTCTTCAATTGCTTCCATCCAGGAGCACATTTTTAGCCAGTATGTAACAACGTTGCGTTTTAAGGAATAAAGGTGGGCAGGGGGGTGATTCAAGATTCAAGAGAGTTTATTGTCATATGTCCCAGATAGGACAATTAAATTCTTGCTTTGCTTCAGCACAACAGACTATGGTAGGCCTGGCAGTGCTGGCTCGAAGGGCCAAATGACCTACTCCTGCACCTATTGTCTATTGAATACAGAACAGGTCAGTGTGTCCATATACCATTATATAAATATATACACACATGAATAAATAAACAGATAAAGTGCAAGGTATTTGTGGAAGACCATTTTGCGGAAATGATTGTAATAATTCACTTGAATTTAGCCTGGTCATTGGGGCAGGTGAGAAAACATAAGACAGGAATAAAGTTTCGAAATGGAGGTAAAACCATTTTATTCAACAGAGTGATTTAGCAAAACGTAGCTGGAAACAGCTATGAGATCATTCAGTCTCAGAGCATTGGGAGTATTTAAAGAAGTACATTAATGGAATTAAGAATACATTATATTGCAAAAAATTGAAGGGGCCAAATGTCTTGCCCCCCCAGATGGCAAAATGCATGGAGGAAAGGATAAAGCAGTGATTCCCAAAGTTTTGGTACCCGCGTACTCCTTCTTAAATTTCATAAGCATATTGCACCCCTCGTTAAAAACAATCGTATTTCATTATAAAAGTCGCGCGGGATTCTGCAAACTTCCCAAATGCAGCAACTATCACAACTTGAGTAGGACAATTCATATAAAATATATAATTAATTGCAAATATGTATGTATAAAATTATTCTTAACTGCAGTATTTTTTTTCTAATAGTGAATCTATGTTTCAGTAGTACATAGCTGAAAATTGCCGCGTACACCCTGAAAACCTTTTGTGTACCACTGGAGGTACGCGTACCCCACTTTGGAAAACACTGGGATAAAGCATCAGATGGGAAACACAGTTTAATGCAGCGGAAAACCTGGAAGATATCAGAACTGTAGGAATTCAAAGGAGAAATTAGGAAAGCATAAGGGGAGGGGGAAGGATACATTATCAAAATAGACAATAGAGAATAGGTACAGGAGTAGCCCATTTGGCCCTTCGAGCCAGCACCGCCATTCAATGTGATCATGGGTGACCATCCCCAATCAGTACCCAGTTCCTGCCTTCTCCCCATATCCCCTGACTCCACTGTCTTTAAGAGCCCTATCTAGCTCTCTTGAAAGCATCTATCTTAAGTACTAAAGGGCCTGTCCCACTTGGGCGTTATTTGCACGTCATTTATGCAACATAATTTACGCGTCACGGTGCACGATGCGTGCGTCGTGACGCGCACGTGATGAGCACGTGGCATTACGCGCACCATGCCCCAAGATTTTGGGATTCACAAAATCTTCGCACACCACCTGCGTGACGCGCAAATGACGCCCTAGTGGGACAGGCCCTTTAGGAACCAGTAGAAAACTAAGAAAAGGGCGGTGCATACAGGTGGCCAGAACGGTAAACTGTGGAGCAGAAAATGTAAAGTTTCAATACATTTTCTGCAACAGTGTTCTTGAAAAGCGTAATGATACACTTATGCAGCTAAGACAAATGAGTCTGAAGAAGGGTCTCGACCCAAAAGTTCACCCATTCCTGTCCCGCTGAGTTACTCCAGCATTTTTGTGTGTATCTTCCATGTAAACCAGCATCTGCAGTTCCTTCCTGCACAAATGAGTTGATGATTTTATGTGATTGACAGGAATTTCAGAGAGGCTTTTAGACAAGGTTCTGCATGGCAGACTGGTCAAGGATACATAATCCATGGCATCCAAAGGAGAGGGGGAAACTGCATCCAAAACTGGCTTTGTGGCAGGAAGCAAAATGTAATGTTTGATGTGTATTTCTGTGACTGGAAAATAGTGTCAGCAGTTTTAGTGATATACATCAACAACATAGATCTTTATACAGGGGATAAAGAGGTGTTGATGAAACCGTCTTACAATGATTCAAAAACTGGGTATGTAATTGCCAGAGAGGAGGAACGCTTTGTACTGCAGGAAGATATAAATGAATCATTTGGGCAGAAAATTAAATTAAATTAAATCCAGAGAACTGTGTTTCTTGGGGGGAGAGTTCCCTTCTTTTTATTATTTTCCTCTTTATGTACTTACTTTTTAATTTTAGTTTTAGATGTACCGCATGGAAACTAACCCTTTGGCCCACCGAGTCTGCACCGACCAGTGACCCCCGCACATTAACTCTATCCGACACACACTGGGGACAATATACATTTATACCAAGCCAGTTAACCCACAAATATGTACGTCTTTGGAATGTGGGAGGAAAACGAAGATCACGGAGAAAGCCCACATGGTCACGGGGTGCACTTACAAACTCCGTACAGACAGCACTCGTGGTCGGGATTGGACCCAGGGCTTTGGTGCTGTAAGCACTGTAAAGCATCAATTCTACCGCTGCGACACTGTGCCGCCCATACTTATAACGTATATTTTACATTGTCTTATATTTTACTTGTTTTTTGAGTGGGTGGGTTTTCATCCTGAAATCTTTAAAGATTGCAGAACAGGTTAAAAAGGCAAACACAATCTTTCCTTCATTAGCTGTGGCACAGAGTACAAAAACAGGGAGTTACGCTGCATCTGCATATGTAACTAGGTACCACTGCTTGCACAGAAACACACCAATTAGGAGCAGGAGCCAGCTTTGTGTCTTCCAGGTAAATGTGGTTAGTGTAGATAGGTATTTGACTATCAACATAGACATAGTGGGCCGAAGGGCCTGTTTATTTGTTGATGACTGATACTTAACCCACTCATAGTTATAACACTCTGTTTCCATGAGGTTATGAGGGCTTTGGTGATGAAGCCAAAACATTGAAACCGTAAAATATAAGGATGAGGAACCTACTGAAGTCTAACCTTACACCTTAACAGATCAGTTCATTCATAAATCTCTCCTTCCTTGAAGGAATATCTGAAGCAGAAAGAATATCAGCCCACGTAGATTAGTTGTATCCAAGGAGCTGCTTGTTTCTGTTTTATTATTTCAAGACACTATGACAAGGAACTTCCAACACTTTCAGATCAAAGTCAAGTCAAAAGAGTTTATTGTCATGTGTCCCTGACAGGACAATGAAAATCTTTCTTTGCATAGCACAACAGGACATAGAAGGCATTGACTACAATTCTATACATAAATACACCCATGACTTAATAAATTAATAAAGTGCAAATAACAGATGGAGGGATATTAATGATTAGAGTTCCGAGCCAGGTTTAATAGCCTGATGGCTCTGGGGAAGTAGCTATTCCTAAACCGGGTTGTTGCAGTCTTCAGGCTCCTGTACCTTCTACCCGAAGGTAGCAGGGAGATGAGTGTGTGGCTAGGGTGGTGTGGGTCCTTGATGATGCTGCCAGCCTTTTTGAGGCAGCGACTGTGATAAATCCCCTCGATGGAAGGAAGGTCAGAGCCGATGATGGACTGGGCAGTGTTTACTACTTTTTGGAGTCTTTTCCTCTCCAGGGCGCTCAAGTTGCCGAACCAAGCCACGATGCAACCAGTCAGCAAGCTCTCTACTGTACACCTGTAGAAGTTAGAGAGAGTCCTCCTTGACAGACCAACTCTCCGTAATCTTCTCAGGAAGTAGAGGCGCTGATGAGCTTTCTTAATAATTTCATCTGTGTTCTCGGACCAGGAAAGATCTTCACAGATGTGCACGCCCAGGAATTTGAAGCTCTTGACGCTTACAACCATCGGCCCGTTGATATAAACAGGACTGTGGGTCCCCATCCTACTCCTTCCAAAGTCCACAATCAGTTCCTTGGTTTTGCTGGTGTTGAGGGCCAGGTTGTTGTGCTGGCACCATATGGACAGTTGCTCGATCTCTCTTCTATACTCGGACTCATCCCCATCAGTGATACGTCCCACAACAGTGGTGTCGTCAGCGAACTTGATGATGGAGTTCCCGCTATGACCGGCTACGCAGTCATGAGTATAGAGTGAGTACAGCAGGGGGCTGAGCACGCAGCCCTGAGGTGCTCCCGTGCTGATTGTTATCGAGATTCATTGGTGGGTCAGGCCAGATTAATGTGTGAACATTTCAAGCTCAGGTAACATCTTACTACATCTGCCAACAATGAATTGAGAAGAGCTAATGGGAATGTAGAATGGAAAAAAGGCACTAGGGTAGGATTGGTGCAAAAATGCATGCTCAGTGGTCAATGGAGACTTGGCAGGTGAAAGGCCTTTTCCATGCTGCATCTCTCCATGACTCGAACGCTGGACCTAATTTCATATATGCATTACTGTGCATATTACTCATCAGGTAGAAACTGCTATCTCCAGCATTCCCATCCTCCATCGTTGCACTTTGCATAAAAGGTGGCCAGTCAAATCATTAGCTGATCATCAGGAAAGCAAATCAAAAACAATCTGAAATATTGCCGTGTGGTACATCTGGCCGACAGCATCAAAACCTCTTCAGTTGAGCACATTGAATGTGACAGAGCTGGGATCATTTAGGACAGCTTGTGGTCTTTTCAGAATTAAAACATTTTCTTGAGGTCAATTTAGCTGCAAGCTAGAAAAGATGATTTAATTGTAAATCTGATTCACAACATATTCATTCCCCACAAAGATTTAAAAAATCTGATGGCAACAAGTTGAAGACAAAAAATCCAATCATTTTTTGGTTCAAGGTAGCAACAATTATTGTCTTCCTATTTTCTGTGGAGTGCCTTTTGTTATAAGTATACAACGGATGGGCTCAAATTTTGAAAATCAAAGAAATATCTCATACCCTAAACAGGCAGCTGGGGTATGTTAACATATAACATATAACAATTACAGCACGGAAACAGGCCCTCTCGGCCCTTCCAGTCCTTGCCGAACATTTATTTTCCCCTAGTCCCATCTACCTGCACTCAGACCATACCCCTCCATTCCCTTCCCGTCCATATACCTATCCACTTTACTTTTAAATGTTAAAATCGATCCTGCCTCCACCACTTCTGCTGGAAGCTCATTCCACACAGCCACCACTCTCTGAGTAAAGAAGCTCCCCCTCATGTTACCCCTAAACTTCTGTCCCTTAATTCTCATGTCATGCCCTCTTGTTTGAATCTTCCCTACCCTCAATGGGAAAAGCTTATCCATGTCAACTCTGTCTATCCCTTTCATCATTTTAAAGACCTCAATCAAGCCCCCCCCCCTTAACCTTCTGTGCTCCAAAGAATAAAGACCTAACTTGTTCAACCTTTCTCCGTAACTTAGTTGCTGGAACCCAGGCAACATTCTAGTAAGTCTCCTCTGTACTCTCTCTATTTTGTTGACATCCTTCCTATAATTAGGCGACCAAAATATAGGATAGTCACCATTTAAATGGTATGCAAGTCCATAAAACATGGAGATTTTAAGAATCTTTAACAATATTCTCAGTTCAAGTATTATTTTATTTTCTCTACTTTGTTGGTAACTCCATTCAAAGTGGAATGACAACATTGAGAGAAGTGAAACAAAACAAACCAAAAAGCCTGCGAACTTGCATAGTTTGGGAAGTGGGAGGAAACCAAAGCACCCGGAGGAAACACATGCAGTCACAGGGAGAACATGCAAACTCCACATAGACAACTCTACTAGTTACACCGCAACATCATCCAGTGATATGTAATATAGTTGTTGGAATTAAATATTTGAAACATCATTTGAAATGGTTGGGTCCTTTCAGTATCTTTGCATGTTGTATCTTCGCGTTTTTTTTGTAATCTCTGAAACATTAGCTGTAACACTCAATAGAATTCACTCATTTTTGTTCATGAAAGCAAGATCAATCCTCTCACTTACCCAAACAAAAAACCATGTGATTGTTTTAAGGCAGTTTTGCTAAAAGTTAAATAAGTCAAATCAACAAAAGACATCAACTTTCTTATTGTAGCTGATGAGTGTCTGGAATGTGCAGAACTTTTGTTTATCTCTAGGTGAGATGCAGTAATAATTCAAGAAATGGGACATTTTCTTCGGCCATCAACATGCTTCTGAATACAGAAGGCATGCTTTCTTCTGGCTGAGAGCCTGGAAACACTCCAATTACAATAAATGAACCTGGTCTTCACTGTCTGTTCTGTGATATTGTAGGCAATACTGACGTTTTTTTTAAAAAGGAAAGTCTAAGACCATTCTTTGTCTTCAAACAGTATCATGTTTACAGCTGACTGACTCTCCTGAAACCCAAGGAACTCAACAGGACCAACCTCTAACTCGATTGTAATTATCCTCTCATCCTATGATTATTACAGGTACATGGAAACACCAAATGGTTTTATAATTCATTCTGAACTTGGCTTTGTTTTGGGCAACAAAGTCAGTTTTCAGAAACAAATGCTTTATTTTCTCTCCGTTCTGCATCTCTGAGGCAAAGCTGTTTAGATAATGGCTTGGTTTTCTGTTCCGTCCTGCTGCAAAATATCCTTGCCTTTAATAGTCATGCGAGTATTGTGTTTTGAAAAGTCTGTCACAGTCCACTTCCTCGCAGATTAGAGGCTGCAACAGGTTTAACATTGGCCTCTAAAGGGAGCAGCTTAATTCTGGTTCAGTGCATGCCAATGTTTCACTCAATATCTCCCTGCTTGGCTAATACTGCTGATTACTACACAAATAACCTTGCAACAGCTCCTTGCACTAAATTCCACAGGTTTTCAAATACTATGCTATCTCTTGGCTTCATTCCCTAGGTAATTATTATTGACAACATCTATAAGGTTTTATAAGGCCAAAAAGCAACCACCTTTTGGATCGTTAATTCCAACCCCATCATTTTGATACCCAATTTACAATCAATGTTATCACCTTTTGATCTGTAAACTACATATATACTAAGGTAATACATAGGCATACTGCATTTAGCCCACAATATGTTATGGTACTTTGAATTGGGAGTTAGGCACGCATTTTATAAAATGGATTATCGGTCAGGAGGTTTGGAGGACTATTTCCAAGTTAATAATCTAGTAAATCATCAGGGATATTCAGTGTCACAAGCTGAAAGGTAAAGGGCAAAGTACTTTGCGACACTCGCCTGTTGCTCTTTCACTGATGTTGGGATATAGAATGTGCACACTCAGCCCCACTGAGACAATAGATAATACATTGTACAGCACTGCGGATGCCAGCATGACTCACCTCTCCAAAAGAAACCCTACTCACATAATTTCGTAGAAGGAGAACACACACACCTTTAGTTTAGGCCGACACTATTAAAGGGAAAACCAGAGGAGAAGCAACAGGAGCCTCTACTTGGAGCAGTGTGGATCTATTATGTTGCGAAAGTTTGTGGCTTGAAAATGTTCAATGGCTCCATACTGTGCCTCACAGCACTGCTTCTATTGCAAGAATAATTTTGCCTAATGAACCAAGGCAAGATGGTTGCACTTGACTCAGAAAACTTTGAAGGCACCACTCTTGCGAACATATTCATATACTCATAGGTTAATATTATCACAGAGATAATTGCAGTTATTACTAACCCTAATAAGACCTGCCTAGAAAAACATAGGCAGGTTAATTTGTGATTTCCTTCCTTATACAGGGGCAAATTAAGTGTCAAGTGGCTAATATGAAACATATTTCATTTTATGAGCTTTTAATTTAATTTTATTTCATATTATTGATGGCACTAAAAGGATGCGGTCTTATCCAGATTAGCCATGTCTGTATAAGCCTTTTGGACCAAATTTTTGATAACTGAAATAACAAGACTCTGACACTGGACATGAGTGGGTGATGCCTACAATATCAGGGTCTATCCATACTCGCAAATTCTCAGAGCTTGATGCACAAACAGCCCCCATTATTCTCCTTAATGCACACAGAGATTACATCAGATTTATTACCTAGCTGCAGGCACATTTGCTCTGTAATTACAAGTCTGCAATGGCAGTCTGATTCGAAAAGTATTTATAAAATATTAGGCATGTGTTTAGCGTTCAGTTAAGTGGGTTAAAAATGAATCCTTCTGTTGACTGTCGAAGACTTGCTTTAAAACAATTTCATTTTTTCTTCAAATTCCTTGCAATCACTATGTGGTAACTGACTGCCACGGGTATGCATGGTGCTTTATAAATATCATGACTCATTTCGCACAATATTGCATTTGATGTCCTTGTAAATACAGATGTCTGATCACACCGACAAACGAAGTATGATCTGAAAATATGACTAAGCACTGATTGTGACATTGTATACTGAAGAGTTTTAAATACAGCTCTCAAAGAGCTTGCATGCCAAAGGTTTCATGTTTCTTTAATTTGTTTCTGGACATCAATAACATATTTGATGGGGGTAGATCTTTGGCTCGGTGACAGCATTCTCCACCGAGTTTGCACAACAATCCCCTCCTCGCAAAGTCAACGCGATTCCTTCAGTTTCTTCCTTCTGTTCTACTCCCCGAATGACAAGTGCGACAAAGCGAACAACATGTCAATTGATCCTCTAATAACAGAGATTCATGAATATATTTTGGCGCTTATTTCATTACCATAAGCACGGCTGGATGCGACATGAGCATTCTGCTGTATCAAAGGTATTAGCACTTGACTCGCGGTGGCACATTGATTGCATTTGTTAGTCAATTCTAATGAAACTAAATCAGCTCCTCAATAAATACAACTGGTGCATTAGGGATGCAGCTAACCAGAAAATGGTTAAATCTATACGCATTAAAAATATTTGTAAGCATCGACCTATTGTTTGCAATAAATCTATTATTTGCCTAATATAGTAAATTTATCTCCTTCTGTCCAAAACTTATATTTTCTATCTCTGCACTCTCGTTCACTTTTCTATTATCTTCCTTTAAGCCTACCGCTGTACGACATTTGTTACTTTGTGAAGATGACATTCCCATCAATCATCCTGTGCCTGTTTATGCAGACAGTGGAGACCATGGAAATGCAGCATAACATTTTCACTGTCGGTGATCGTGGTGTTTCAGGAAAGACTGTAACATTACAAAGCAGCATCAAGTGTAATGATGACAAATTTCAAGCTAAATGTGGTCCCGTAAAATCTTTCATTTTACTCGCTTTCTCCACAAACTATTTTCACGAGCACCTATGTTTCTTTCCTTGAACAATCTTGCACAAACATTGTTTTTTTTCCCGATTCGTAACATTGCTAATTTCAAGAAAATCGAACCCATATTAACTTAAAAAGTGAACGTATACTATCATACTATCATATTAGCATGGCTAATTGATTTTATAAATCTGAAATTCAAGATGTTTTGTTTTTCTCAAATGAGAATCAAACATAACATGCTCTTAAATAATGCTATAGTTATCTTTCACTGGGAGCTGAACATTAACGAGACATGAGAAGACCTGACCCACAATTAATTATTAGGTGGAAGTCACCAACAGTATGAATTTACAAGTGTCACTGCTTGAGAGAGAATCAACCATTTGTCAAAGTGCAAACAGCAATGTAAAGTTAGCTGACATCCATGGAATCAAAATCTATACTACAGTATATGACTAGGTCACTGGTATAAGGGCATATTGTGAAGACTCTTGCAGCAGCATATCTTTAATCTATTTCTAACATGAATGGCTCTGATGTATTATGATGTCTGATGCCCAGCTATGGATGGGGCAGAGGAGTAACAATGTGGTGCTTATATGCTGAAACCTGTGGTTATGGACTATTAGTGTAGTAACTACCCAGCTAATCCAAACAAAGTATCTTCAATATACTGTACTTTCATTGATCTCAAAGGACAGAATAAGTCACAGTCATCACCACTAATTTATTACATTTATTCCAATGGTTCGTAAGTTATGTGGCCTCTATATTGTCCCAAATGTGTAGGGAATGTATGAGGCTTAAAGGTAATGGTATGCTTCAGATCCCATTAAAAAAAACTGTTTATTTCCACTCTGACCTTGCCTCCTAACCCCAAGAACCCACCTTCCTGGGTCTACTTGCAGCTGTTGCTCGCATCCTAGGCATCCAACATCTTTGTGGAAACCAGCAGGCTGTCTCTTCAGGGCCGAACAGGCCTGCAGAAGTCACTGACCCAAACAGCATGCGATGATTGATTAGTGTGCTCAACTAACGCTGCGGAAGTGCAAAGCAGGGAATGTAGGGGCTTATACTCGTTGAGTAGGCCCCAGCCCACAGCACCAGCTGAATCTAGACTCAGCCTTGGCTAGCAGATCAATATTTAAACTCACCCCCTCCACAAGGACCAACAATTTTAAATGAGTGGTGCAGAGTACAGAATTAAGTGGTTTAGGACAATTTACTTGACACAACATTCCATAATACCCCGAAAGGACTTCATATTGAATTTGGTTTTTTTTTGCAATTACTACATATTTGTTTCCCCTCATTAAATACAGTGCCATGTACCACGCTATGAACAGTCAGCATCTCTGGAGAGAAGGAATGGGTGATGTTTCAGGTCGAGACCCTTCTTCATACTGACAGTCAGGCTTTCCCCTAACTACTCTCAGTCTGAAGAAGGGTCCCGACCCATTCCTTCTCTCCAGATATGCTGACTGCCCCAGGGAGTTACTCCAGCATTTTGTGTCGAATTCGGTTTAAACCAGCATCTGCAGTTCCTTCAAAAAAACATGTTATGAGTAGTACCAGCTTGTTTATCTTAAGCTATATCTATTAATTACTGCAGGCACTGTGGATCTTGACTGCCTGTCACATTGCACAGTGAAAGATCCCATGGAAAAATCTAAGAATCAGTTAATAAGCCTTTAGCTGATATTATGTGATATGTGCATAGTTTATGACTTTTGCATTGCCGTGTTTTATGTCTGCTTGTACAGGCAGATGACATCTTGATTTGATGTGTCATCTCAAGGTGGTCTCCTCTGACAGTGCAGTGCTCTCCAGGTATAGCAACAAAATGACAGCCTAAATGCTACCCACTCAAACATTGATGTATGGTGAATCCATAATGTTGCAACCTGCTAGAAAACATAACTAATTGATCCACATCAACTATCTGTACTGCACGGTTGGCAAGCTTCCAGCAACTAACTGATGCTAATCCCAACATTCACAGATTTGTAATAGTATAATATATATTCTGGGTAAGACTTATATATGAAAATGATCAGATCCAATTCACCACTAACTTCCATCCAGCACTCAAATTTACCGGGACCATTTCCGACATCTCCCTTCTGTTTCTAGACCTCACTATTTCCATCGCAGGTAACAGACTACTGACCAACATCTACTACAGACCCACTGGCTCCCATGGCTAGCTGGACTACACTTCTTCCCACCCTGCTTCCTGTAAGGACTCCATCCCCTACTCCCAATTCCCCCGTCTACGCCGCATCTGCACCCAGAATGAGGTGTTAAAACCAGGGCATCGGAGATGTCCTCATTCATTAGGGAACGGGGGTTCCACTCTTCTATTATAGATAAGGCTCTCACCAGGGTCTCCTCTACATTTTGCAGCTCCACTCTCACTCCCCATCCCCCATTCGTAACAAGGACAGAGTCCCCCTTGTCCTCACTTTCCACCCTACGAGCCGTCGCAGACAACATATAATCCTCCAACATTTTCACCACCTCCAACGGGATCCCACCACTAGCCACATCTTCCCATCTCCTCCCCGTCTGCTTTCCGCAGAGACCGCTCCCTCCATAACTCCTTGGTCAATTCGTCCCTAATGCACCTATGTACACCTACTTTAAATATTTAGTCCCTCGGTTTTTGATCTCTTTTAAGGAAAGTACATCCACAATACATATTATCTAAGCCTGTCGGGATCCCATGGGATTTTCCTTTTTTGACCATCTTGCCACATGATATCTTGCTCTGCCTTCATCAACTCTCTGTGCTATCACCTCACTCAAAGATTTCAGTCTAATGCAAGTGTAAACTAGAACATAGAATTCAATGTCAAGTATACAGAAACGGAAATCAAGGAAGGTGGGAAATTCAGTAGAAGATATCTTTTGTAAAAGTCATTTTTTGGTGCCAGAGATTCACTTATTCCAAAATGGACAAACTACAACTTTGTATTAGCATGCTCTATAATAAAGTAACAACTCATCATACCCTTCCCTGTCTGTGAATGCCAAGTTTCTCACTGTGGAACAATTGGTGCAAATGTTATTGGTAGTAAATAAGACAATTCACTGACAGTCTCATGGCAAAGAATTAAGGCTAATTTTTAAAAACAAACTCTGATACTGAAGTAAAGAGTACCATTTGCTTTGTTTTTTTAAATTGTGTACACATAATCTCATTTAACTAGACTATATGAACAATTAATCACGTACATTTGATGGTATGTTTTAGTTAACCGAGGGTAATCAATAGTACAGTGAGGAATCATACTTACAGGTGCAGCGGGGCGAGAGGTGTTGGGTCATAGTGGTAGCGCCCTTCGTGATGTCTGGCATCAATTGGAACAGGTGGATGGAAGGACGGGAAAAGGGGGTGCGGAGCTGTAAAGTGAATTAAAAAAAGAGGCTGAAAATCCAGAGGCACATCTCAAAGCTCATTTAACCATCACAGGGTTGCATGGGATTTTGTCAGCAAGCCTGCATTACATTTGGCAAATCTAATTTAACCATATAACAATTACAGCACGGAAACAGGCCCCCTCGGCCCTTCCAGTCCGTGCCGACCATTTATTTTCCCCTAGTCCCATCTACCTGCACTCAGACCATACCCCTCCATTCCCTTCCCGTCCCTATACCTATCCACTTTACTTTTAAATGTTAAAATCGATCCTGCCTCCACCACTTCTGCTGGAAGCTCATTCCACACAGCCACCACTCTCCGAGTAAAGAAGTTCCCCCTCATGTTACCCCTAAACTTCTGTCCCTTAATTCTCATGTCATGCCCTCTTGTTTGAATTTTCCCTACCCTCTATTTAGAAGATCAACATTTCATTATATTAAAAATATTACCTATTCTCATTTTGCACAAAGTACCTTTTTTTTCCAATTTGATTGACAAAGTCGCGGTACCTTGACCTCAGAGTGAATAGGTTTAGGACTCAAAGTCCACTCCAGGGAGTTGAGTACGAGTCCATTATTCAATACAAACTTGACCTGCTGAAGGTGCTGCCTTTTAAAAAGAGGTCTCATCTGACTACTCAGATAAATATCGTTGATTGTGTAATGTACTGACAATGGAACAATGAAATTCTTACTTGCAGCAGCATCGTAACAGGCCAGTAAACACAATATGCATGATAATATACAGTCAAAAAAAGGGTTAATCAGTAGCCCCAATATTACTGCACAAAAAACCCAGAGTCTTTAGAGCAACCAAAGGCAATCCATGGCCCATATTTGCTGTTTGTGTTGGGTAGTATTCAATAGCCTGATGGGTGTTTGTAAGAAATCTGTTCTTGAACCTGGTGGCCATGGTTTTCAAACTCCTGAACCTACTTCCCAATGGTAAGAGTGAAATGAGGGCCTGACCAAGGCGGTGTGGGTCTTTGATGATATTGGATGCCTTTTTGAGGCAGTGCTTCCTACCGATCCCTTCGATGGTGGGGTGGTCAGTATCTGTGATGGACCAAGCAGGGCCCACCACTCGCTGGAATCTTCAATCCTGGGCATTCGAGTTGACGAACCAGGCCATGATGCAACCGACCAATATGCTCTCTATCGTATACCTACAGACGTTCAACATACGTTGACATACCTCACTCTCCTTAATCTTCCAAAGAAGTAGAGGTGTTGGTAAGCTTTCTTTCCGATTGATCAATGTGCTGGGTCCCAGAGATATGCATGCCCAGGAACTTGAAGTTGTTTACTCTCTCCATCGATGAAGACAGGTTCTAGGATCCTCGGCTTTCCCCATCTAAAGTCAACAATCAGTTCCTTGTTCTTGCTTGCGTTGAGAGCAGGATTGTTGCTCCCGCACGTTCAAGCAGATTTTCAATCTCCCTCCTGTACTCTGATTTGTAATTACCCATTAATCGACCGACAACAGTGGCATCATTGAGAAATTTAAAGACGGCATTGAAATTCTGTCTGGCTACACAGTCAAGGGTATAGAATGAGTAGAGCAAGGGTCTGAGCGCACAGCCCTGTGGTGCTCCTGTGCTGATGATTATTGAGGAAGTGTTATTGTGAAGTGTTATAAATTATCTCATGCACTATTTTGGAGTAGAACGGGGGCAGTTGATCTGATGTCCTAGCAATGTTTTACCCCTCAGCCAGCATAGATATGATTATAGAGTCATATTGTACAGCATGGAAGTAGGCTCTGGCCCAACTTACCCATGACAACCAAGATGCCCCACCTATGCTAGTCCCACCTGCCTGCATTTGGCCCATATCCCTCCAAATCCTTCCTATCAAGGAACCCATCCAATCATATTTTCTTTATTGTTTGAGGGAGTTTGTTGCTTTCAAAGTGGATTCTGTAATTTCAATGTTCTAACAGCGACTGGATTTTGCACCGACTTCATTGACTGTAGATATTTTGCATATTCATGGGCTTAAAAGATAATTCCATCACTCCTTTGCATTAAAGATTCTAAAATAGATTAGTAACTGAGAAAAGAACAGTGATACCCAGTGTCAGTCCCATGATAGATGTAGTAGAATAATACGTTCAAATATGCCTCCTGTCCCATATTTGCCATAGGGACGGCTGGTTATTTGTTCATAGCCAAGTTCTAAAAAATTATCCATATATGGGTGGCACAGTGGTGCAACGGTACAGTTGCTGCCTTTACAACTCCAGGGACCCGGGTTCAATCCTGACTGCGCGTGCTGTCTGTACGGAGTTTGTACGTTCCTCCCGTGACCTGCGTGGATCCAGGTTTCTCCCATACTCCAAAGACGTACAGGTTTATAGTTTAATTGGCTTGGTATAAATGTAAATTGTCCCTGGTGTGTGCGGGATAGTGTTAGTGTGCGGGGATCGCTGGTCAGCACGGACTCGGTGGGCCCAAGGGCCTGTTTCCGCGCTGTATCTCTAAACTAAACTAGATAAATTTAATTAAATTATCTGGAGAGAGGCTTAGATCAAATCACTGGACATCACTAAAAATTGCTTTTGAATCTCATTTAGGCTGCACAATCTAACCAAACAATCAACGGAAAATTCACTTGTCTAAAAATTATCAATCTATTTTATTGGTAATTTGAAATCTTGTCATAACAGGTCAGGTCAGGAGGAGTTCCCCCCGCCACGGGTCCCGTGTAATCCCGTGCTACCTGCTCCATGGTCGGATAGTCGGCGACTAAACCGTCTCCCCCACCTGGTTTTCCAGGTGAGGAGGCGGCTGTGGACCCCCAGCAGGACCAAAAACAAGACCTGTCAAAGGGCGGATGAGCTTCTAGCGAGCCAACGGCCACCCACACTTCAGTAGAAGTTGCGATCACTGTCGTACATGGCATTGTAAGGAGTGAAGAAAAACATGAAATGGAATTCTTCCCTCTCCTTGCTTCTCAAAGGAGAAGTTGGTACCAGTCATAACATGGCACGTGCAAAGTAATAGGTAACTATTTGAACCAATGAATTATAACGAAAGTGCAGCTGGTCAATTGAAGTAAGCTGACCAAGATACCTCATTACTGGACTTGCCACTCTATTCATGCTGAGAAGTACCAGCAACTTTTTCCTGAATAAGGACTTACTGGAACTCTGACACAAACAGATGACTAAGTGCAAGGCTGACAGGACATGATTCTAAACAGTTAGCTGTCATTAACGAAGATCAATACTTCAACTAAAAAACATTCTTCATGTCCCTGGAATTGCAGGCCAGATGTTATGAATGGCAACCTTTCTAGCCTCTAGGATTCATCATCATATTCAAGCATTTTCTATTGGTCTTTTAAATAATTATCTTCAAGCATGCCAGGGGAGCCGAATTAATGGGCCTAATGGGGGGAAAAAAAATGGTATCATCTAATTCCATCAAAGGTATGTTTGGAAAATGACTGATGGGATTTAAATTTCCACCTAATACTTTTGGAAGAGATGAATAAAATTGGAAAATCATGAGAGTTAACCCTGATATTAGAGAATGGGATGAAGCCAATAGAAAGGAAGTATTTTCGTTCTGAAAATAAGAACATAAGAAAACAAGGTTGGGTGAAGCAAAGGAAAAACAAGGAGCTGATAATAGTGGAAACATAAGGAACTACAGATGTTGGTTTATGCAAAAAGGCACAAAATACTGGAGTAACTCAGGTTTTTATGATACTAAGAAAGATAAATCCTATGTTGCATCTTCTGCGGTTGCAGGGAAAAGTACCTAGTGAGGAGGTGGTTTGGGTGGGAATGGATGAGTTAACCAGGGAGTTGCGGAGGGAACAGTCTTTGCAGAAAGCGGAAAAGGATGGAGCTCTGACCTGCATCCAACTCTAAACCCATCAACACATAGAAACATAGAAATTAGGTGCAGGAGTAGGCCATTCGGCCCTTCGAGCCTGCACTGCCATTCAATATGATCATGGCTGATCATCCAACTCAGTATCCCGTACCTGCCTTCTCTCCATACCCTTTGATCCCCTTAGCCACAAGGGCCACATCTAACTCCCTCTTAAATATAGCCAATGAACTGGCCTCAACTACCCTCTGTGGCAGAGAGTTCCAGAGACCCACCACTCTCTGTGTGAAAAAATTCCTTCTCATCTCGGTCCTAAAGGATTTCCCCCTTATCATTAAGCTGTGACCCCTTGTCCTGGACCTCCCCAACATCAGGAACAATCTTCCTGCATCTAGCCTGTCCAACCCCTTAAGAATCTTGTAAGTTTCTATAAGATCCCATATAACCATATAACAATTACAGCACGGAAACAGGCCATCTCGGCCCTTCAAGTCCGTGCCGAACAACTTTTTTCCCTTAGTCCCACCTGCCTGCACTCATACCATAACCCTCCGTACCCTTCTCATCCATATGCCTATCCAATTAATTTTTAAATGATACCAACGAACCTGCCGCCACCACTTCCACTGGAAGCTCATTCCACACCGCTACCACTCTCTGAGTAAAGAGGTTCCCCCTCATGTTACCCCTAAACCTCTGTCCCTTAATTCTAAAGTCATGTCCTCTTGTTTGAATCTTCCCTATTCTCAAAGGGAAAAGCTTGTCCACATTAACTCTGTCTATCCCTCTCATCATTTTAAAGACCTCTATCAAGTCCCCCCTTAACCTTCTGCGCTCCAGAGAATAAAGACCTAACTTATTCAACCTATCTCTGTAACTTAGCTGTTGAAACCCAGGCAACATTCTAGTAAATCTCCTCTGTACCCTCTCTATTTTGTTGACATCCTTCCTATAATTGGGCGACCAAAATTGTACACCATACTCCAGATTTGGTCTCACCAAAGCCTTGTACATCCCCTCTCAATCTCCTAAACTCTAGAGAGTATAAACCGAGTCTATGCAGTCTTTGTTCATGAGACAGTCCTGACATCCCAGGAATCAGTCTGGTGAACCTTCGCTGCACTCCCTCTATGGCAATAATGTCCTTCCTCAGATTTGGAGACCAGAACTGTACGCAATACTCCAGGTGTGGCCTCACCAAGACCCTATACAACTGAAGTAGAACCTCCCTGCTCCTATACTCAAATCCTTTTGCTATGAAAGCTAACATACCATTGGCTTTCTTCACTGCCTGCTGCACCTACATGCCTACTTCACACTTCACAATAAAACACTTCACAATACAACAGTTATCACAATATGGTCACAAAAATGTATCACAATAGGGTCACCATATGGTCATGTATATCAATAGACACAAAATGCTGGAGCAACTCAGCGGGTCAGGCAGCATCTCCAGAGAAAAGTAGTAGGTGACATTTTGGATCGAGACTCTTCCTCAGAGTCAGAGGAGAGGGAAACCAGAGGTACGAAAAGTCAAGTCAAATCAAGTCACTTTTATTTCTATAGCGCATTTAAAAAACAACTCTTGTTGAACAAAGTGCTTTACATTGGTGGAGGTACCAAAGTTATACAACAGTGGTTCATAGATTATGTACATACATAAATACATACACATTGCCCTCCCTCAGAGAACGTCAAGAAAGGCTTGAGAGTAACGATGAGTTTTAAGTCTCGACTTAAAGGAGTCGATGGAGGGACAGTTCTGATGGGAAGAGGGACGCTGTTCCACAGTCTAGGAGCTGCAACCGCAAAAGCACGGTCGCCCCGAGCTTATTTCTAGACCACGGGATGTTCAGTAACCCCAAGTCGGCCGATCTGAGCGACCTGGAGGCGGTGTAGTGGGTAAACCAGGAGATCATGTAGACCAAGGCGTAATGAGTGTAGGTGTTCAGCGAAATGCACCAGTCTATCACACAGCACTCCCACAGCTATCTGAACTGATGCCTATTACAAATTATTGACCCCCACAACTATCTAGACTACACTTTTTTCCACCCTGCCTCATGCAAAGACTCTATCCCTACTCCCAATTCCTCCATCTCCACGGCAAGTGCGCCCAAGATGAAGTGTTCCATAACAGTTCATCCAAGATGCCCTCATTCTTTAAGAATGGGGGTTCCCCTCTTCCATCATAACTGAGGCCCTCATATGGGTCTCATTGATATCCCGCAGCTCCGCTCTTATTCCCCCTCCCCCCAGTAACAACAGGGACAGAGTCCCCCTGGAACTGACCTTTCACCCCTTCAGCGGTCGCGTACAGCACATAATACTCCAACATTTTGGCCACCTTCAACGGGATCCCAAGTCACTTTTTCCCCATCTCCACCCTTTTACGCTTTCTGCAAAGACTTTTCCCTCCGCAACTCCCTGCTTAACTCATCCCTTCCCACCCAAATAAACTACTTTTCCCTGCAACCGCAGAAGATGCAACACCCGTCTTTATCGAGGGACCCTAACAGTTCTTTCCGATGAGCCAGAAGTTCAGTGAGCCTTGCACCTCCACCAATCACATCTACTGTATCCAGTGTTCTTGGTGTGGATACCTATATATCAGCGACACCAGGCTGATACACCTCCGCTCAGTCCACCCTGGGCTACGCAATTTCCAGGTTGCCAAACATTTTAACTTCCCTTCCCATTCTCACACTGACCTTTCTGCCCAGGGCCTCCTCCACTGTCAGAGTGAGGCCCATTGCAAATTAGAGAAACAGCACCTCATATTTTGCTTGGGCAGCTTACAACCCAGTGGTATGAATATTGGTTTCTCTAATTTCAAGTGACCCTATGGGCTCCCTGGCCATTATCATACCTCTAGTATGATACTGCTGATTCCCAGTCTGAAGAAGGTGTCTGTACCTGAAATGCCACCTATTCCCTTTCTCCTGAGATGCTGCCCGACCTGCTGAGTTACTCCAGCGTTTTGTGTCTATCCTCAGTGTGAACCAGCATCTGCAGTTCCTTCCTCAACATTGATAGACTATAAACCAATCTATGAGTATTTCGCAACAGCATGCTCCTGTGGTCCAATGGCGGTGCGCATGCATGGCATCCAGGTCTTAATGACAGTGGAAACAGTACCCGACTCATACTCCTAAACCCCGGCATTTTAAGCAAGTAGAGGCCAAGTTTAGTTTAGAGATACTTCGACCAACTGAGTCTGCACCGACCAGCGATCCCCACACACTAATGGGCCCGCCCCATTTACGCGACTTTTTCGGTGACTGCCGGTACCAGTCATAGGTCGTTGCAGGCTGCGGAAAATTTTCAACATGTTAAAAATCCAGCAGTGACCAGAAAGACGCTATGACTCTTTGGGCGACTGAGGAGACTACTCACGGCCATAAAGGCGATACACCGGCGACATGTCGCGGGGTGAAGCCTGTAGGGTCATGATTAGTCGCGCGAAGAGTCGTACTTTGTTCTGGTCGCCGCTGGATTTTCAACATGTTGAAAATCTTCAGCGACCTGCAACGACTTATGACAGGTGCCGGCAGTCGCCGAAAAAGTTGCGTAAGTGGGACAGGCCCATAACACCATCCCTACACACACTAGGGACAATTTACATTTATACCAAGCCAATTAGCCTACAAACCTGTACATCTTTGGAGTGTGGGAGGAAACCGAAGATCTCGGAGAAAACCCACGCAGGTCACGGAGAGAAGGTACAAACTCCACACAGACAGCACCCGTAGTCAGGATCGAACCCAGGTCCCTGGTGCTGTAAGGCAGCAAATCTACCACTGCGCCACCGTGTCGGCCTGCATTATTTTATTTGACCCTGCCGTTTCTATTTCTGCCAACATAAACAGTGCTAACATTTCTTCCCAAACTTTTGGATCTTTAAATATTCCTTGAGGATCATTTGTCATTTTTACCTGACCCCCAATGAACTGGAGTGGCGAGTTTATAACCTCAATCTGAAAAACTCTTCTGATCCATTTCCACAATAGGATTCTTCATGGAATCAATCGTGCAGGAGAGAATGTGAATAAACAGCTGGTAAATGTATGCTTCTGTAGTTAACACATAAAGCAATCAGAACTAATCTACAGCAGCAACCTAACCCTAGTCGATAGATGAAATAATAGCAAGATACCTGGTCCTGCTTGGTCTGCAGGTAGCAGGAGAACAGAGGCCCCACTTCACTTCTTATTCTTTCCTTGCAATGTTTGTAACACCATCTGTTTCACTTCTTTATTTCACTTTACAGTTTCCTTCAACACCAAATGGAGTCCACATATAATGTCCACTATTCCAGGAGTACTGGGACTGCAAACTCACAAACTGGTCTGCTTCAGTTATGTTGGCAGAGGCTCGAGACAAAGGATGGAATTTCACTCAGCGCTAGTTTACAATGCACCAACTAAACAGAATTCAAACAGAGGGAACCTTTAACACTAACATTTGTGATATTAAAAATCTGCTGAGTGAACACTCTGCCACAAAAAAATAAAACTACCCAAAGGTAAGCTGGTACACATACACAAGCACTTTAACTGTCACAAATGGAACAAAACCAATGAATTTCATTACCATCAGAACTCAACTATAAATAAATGAACTCAACTCTTGGAGCAATCGTTCATCTCTTGCCCTGTCTTCCAACAGCCTTTCGCCACAATACAGAGACAGTCCATCATTACTGCATAGTCTGCTTAGGACAAAGCCGTGTGGTTGGAATTGGTCTGCATGACTAGATCCAGGATAATTATCCATCCCCTGACTTATTATTCACACATGAACAATACATCTGGAGAACATCATAACTCAAGTGTCTGTGTAATAAGTTACCGTACTGTTACCGTCTTCTGTTGCAGCCCTTGACAAAATGCCACATGATGACTTTTCCAAAGTCAGGCTGAAACTGCTGAAGCAGAACAAAATGCCACTAAACCTCCATACCTGCTATTTATCATGCAATTTCCTGACTGATGGTTTCACAAACCAGCTGCTAAGTGCTGTGTACTCTACTGTCAGGAAACTAACATGCTAAATGGAAGACAGCGAGAATAATGGGGAGCAGCAGTAGAATCAATTTTACTCTGTGAATTAGTTCTCCCAGGATTTTAATGCTAACTGGACTCCAAAGCACATCAAACCAGATGGATCTTTTTGCCACAGAGCGCAGTGTTTGTTTGTATCGAAGAGGCATTTTGTCATATCTGTGCACCGCCAAAATTGCTCAGTTGAGTGAAGCAAGATTAGCTTTAAGCCAGTAGCTTCCAAGCTTTTCTATTTTCTACGTTGATCTCTCAGCTGTATTTGAGGAAGCTGCACTATTCCCCTCTCTGCTTCTTACCCTTAAACAATAGCCACGCTGCAAAAGCAATTCATTGCATTTAAAACACTTTGGTTTCTCTGCCATAAAAGGTGCAATTTGTTTTGTTCATTTTTGATGACTTTAACAGAGTTTGATACAACACCATATAAAAAAATAAAAACAGCACTTCCCTCACCCCCAGAATCCCAAATGCAGTAAGAATTGTTAGAGTTAGAGGGAAAAAGGTCAAATAGTACCTTAATTAGAGGGATAGTGTCAGCAGATCTGCCTTATTCATCGGCCACAATGAATCTAAATCCTACCTTGGCAATTGGAGACTTTAAATCTAAGTCAATGAATACATTTGGCAGAACAACCTATCTGCAGTAATGGTGACCATGAGACTACCAGATTATCATAAAAGCCCACCTACGTCACTATGCCGGACCTACAGCAATATGCTTATTCTTAACAGTCTGATGAACTTGCTGGGTAAGCGATATCCTTGGGCAGAAGGGTCTCAACCCGAAACGTCACCCATTCCTTCTCTCCAGAGATGCTGCCTGTCCCGCTGTGTTCAAGTTCAAGTGAGTTTATTGTCATGTGTCCCTGATAGGACAATGACTTTCTTGCTTTGCTTCAGCACAACAGAACATAGTCGGCATTGACTACAAACTTACATTGTTGCTCCAGCACTTATGTCTATCGTCGGTGTAAACCAGTGTCTGCAGTTCCTTGCTGGTAGTAAGCAAAATGCGGAGTATGGAACACTGGAAATCTGAGGTAAATCCAGATTTGACAGGAACTTTAAGCAGCATTCCCAGGAAACCGATAAGTCGATATGTTGGTGGCGCAAAACCTTTTTCAAAATGCATTTTCTTTCTTTCTGAAGTACTAAAAGATTCACAGGTATAATATTTAATCAATTTATCCTTCTGCAGCTGCTGACCAACATGGAGTGATAGAGAAATGAAATATGGCAGCAGGTTCTTCTGCCCACCATATCCATGCTAATCATCGACTTACATTTACATCAATTCCATTCCAAGTACTGGGCCTGAGGCTTCTTGGCGATTGAAAATGTGAAGTATTGTGAGAGGCTGTGCCTCCACCATCACCACAGACAGTGCGTCCCACATTCCAAACAGCCAAACTTGGGTGAAAATATTCTTCCGCAAATCCACTCTAAGCCTTCGATCCCGTACTAGTTAAACCTGTGCCCTCAGATTTTAGACACCTTTGCCATGGGGATACGATTCTTAGAATCTACCTCATCTATGCCCGCTTATAAGTCTGTATATACTTCAAATGTTTTCTGAAGCTGCAGCATTACCTCCCTATTCTATCCCTGGCTAATGAAAGCAAGTATCACATTTGCTGGAATGCCCTGCGAAAACCCACGCAGGTCACTGGGAGAAGGTAAAAAAACTCCGTACAGACATGCACCTGTAGTCAGGATCGAACCCGGCTCTCTGGCGCTGTAAGGCAGCAACTCTACCGCTGCACAACCATGCCACCCACTGTCATATGGTATTGAAGTAAACCTAGCCCCAACTTAGGACCTTAATTTCTAGACCATCCTATCCCCTTCCATAACTGTCTTTAAACCAAAAGAGTTATGGCCATTATACCAAATTACCCTCCTGATGACTCCAACCAAGTGCCCAGCTACATTGTCTGAGATTTGGTATTCTCTCATAAGGCTCAAAAAGCTTTTGTGGTGAACTTTAAAAAATCACTTTCAAAATATCAGTCTTTCACAGCAAAATGACCCCAGTTAATATTGGGAAAGTTGAAATCCCTCACGATTATAATCCTATAAATCTCACACCTCTCTGTGATTTGTTGACATACTGTACATGTGCTCCTCCATCACCCATTGACTGTAAGGAGGCCTGAACTATTCCCAACAAACTTTGGTTTCTAAGCTAAATGCAGGTAACACAGTCATTCAGCACGGAAACAGGTCCTTCCACCCAACTAGTCCACTCCGACAAAGATGCCCCATCTAACCTAATCCTGTTTGCCCGTATTTCCCCCCTATCCCTCTAAACCTTTCCTGTCCATGTACCTGTCCAAGGCTCTTTTTAAGTGTTGTTATAGTACCTGTCTCAACTACCTCTATGGCAGCTCATTCCATATACCCATCAACCTCCAAGTGTAAATGCTGCCCCTCTGATTCTTATTAAATCTTTCCCCTTAAACCTCTGGTTCTTGATTCCCCTACACTGGTAAAAGACTCTGTCCATTCACTGTATCTATTCCCCTCATGATTTAATGCACCCCCTATAAGATCACCCCTTAACCTCTGCGCTCCAAGGAATAAAGTCCTAGCTTGCCCAATCTCTCCGGATAACTCAGGCCCTTGAGTCCTAGCAACATCCTCGCAAATCTTCTCTGCACTCTTTTCAACTCAACAACATATTTCTTATAGCAGGTTGACCACAAAAACTACAAAAGCATCCTCATACAACTATATTAACGTCCCTTCTATACTCAATACCCTGACTGACGAAGGCCAATGTATTAAAAGCCTTCTTTGCATCATTTCTACTTGTGACATCGCTTTCTGAAAGCTTGTGTACCTGCACTCTTAGATCCCTCTGCTCTACAACACTCCTCAGGAACCTACCATTCACTGAGAATGGCCTGCCCTGGTTTGACTTCCCAAAGTGCAACATCTCACACTCATCTTCATTAAACGCCATTCGTCATTTTGCTGTCCACCTCATGAAGATCCAGCTGTAATTTTTGATAACCATTTTCACCGTCTGCAAATACCACCTACTTTAGTGTCATCTGCAAACTTACTAATCATGTCTTGCACATTCTCATCTAAACCATTGATATAACTTCAAACACTGATCCCCGGGGCACACCACTAGTCACACGCTTCCAGTCCGTAAACAACGTTACACCCCTCTGCTTCATTCGTTGAAAATGATTCTGTATACAAGCAGCTTGCTCCCTCTGCATACCATGGGATGTAACTTTCCAGAACAGACTACCATATGGAACTTTAAAGGCCTTGTTAAAGTCCATATAGACTATGTCTACAGCCTTCCCCTCATGAAACACCTTGGTTACTTCTTTCAAAAACCCAAAACATCCGAGACATGATCTCCCCTTTACAAAACCATGTTAACTATCCCAAATCAGTCTCTGTCTAGCCAAATGCATTTATATCTTATCCTTCAGAATCGTCTCCTACATCTTACCCACCACAGATGTTATGCTCACTGGTCTATAGTTCCTAGGCTTTTTTATCATAGCCCTTCTTAAATAGAGGCACAGCATTAGCCACCTTCCAGACATCCGGCACCTCCCGTGTCTAACAATGATTCAAATATCTCAGTCAGGGCTCCTGCAATTTCTCCTGCAACTTCCCAAAGTGTCCTCGGATCAGACCCGGGGGATTTATCTACTTCCATACATCACAAGATGTCCCACATCTTCTTAAGCGTAGCCCGGGCTGTCCTCAAGACATCTTCATTTCCTGTACCACATTTCCTAGTCTTCATGTCTTTCCTCACTGTATAAACAAAGGACTCATTGAAGCTCCTCGCACATATGACCACTTTGGTTTCTGAGAGGCCCTATTCTCCCTCTTTCCCTTGTAAGTACATGAATTAGTATCTTTGTATTCTCCTTCATCTTGTCTACCAGAGCTATCTCTTGCCCTCCTAATCTCTTTCTTAGGTATGCTCCCTAGTCCCCTCCATGGGTACACTCGATGCATTAAAATAATTGCATTTGAGCCTTACATTCGTCTAATATATCTTATCCGCATATATACCCAGTCTACGGGAATGACTTTCTTTTACTTCTATCTTTGATTGCACATTCCCTCAACTATACATCAACCCTGTGCATGCTTTTCAACAACTCTAAAGGGCCTGTCCCAGTGATGAGAATTGTAGTCGAGGATATTTCATCCCCTGTCCTTGTTCATTGTGGACTATGGGTCAGGAAGTCAAGCATCCAGTTGCAGAGGAGGGTACTGAGTCCCAAGTCGAATAGTTTGGAGATGATTTTGATTGGAACTATGGTTGAAGACATATCTACAGTCAATAAATAGGAGTTTGATATTGGTGGCTTGATGCTCCAAGCATGAGTGAAGGACAAGGGAGATGGTGTCTGTCATGGACCTGGAGCAGTGGTAGGTACATTTAAGGTCATACGGTCATAAGGGATAGGAGTAGAATTAGGTCATTCGGCCCATCAAGTCTACTCCACCATTCAATCATGTCTGATCTATCTCTCCCTCCTAACCTCAATCGCCTGCCTTCTCCCCATAGCCTCTGACACGCGTGTCTATCTTTTGTATAAATGAGCATCAACAACACCTTTTTCTAAATATTGCAAATAAAATGTTTTATACAGTATCTGAGACAGCAGCATTGATCCTTGCAGCACTTTCAGTGGGTCAATCAGTCCATGAGTTCTGCATAGGTGCAGGAGCTATCACAGATGCGGCCGTCAAAGTAAAGGAGATAGAATTTGGGGATAGGGCCAGTGTACGCCTGTTCAACGTACCCTACAAGGAGGCAGGAATAGCTGGGGCCCATGCGAGTGCACATAGCTACGGCCTAATAGTGGCAGCATGGACATGGTGGGCCAAAGGACCTATTTCCTTGCTGTATGACAATGGAACCAACAAAGTGATAGTTCCTATACATATGCTGCCCTTGTCCTTCTCATAGAATCATAGAGTGATACAGTGTGGAAACAGGCCCTTCGGCCAAACTTGCCCACGCCGACCAACATGTCCCAGCTACACTCGTCCCACCTGCCTGCGTTTGGCCCATATCCCTCCCAACCTGTCCTACTCATATACCTGTCCAACTGTCTCTTAAACATTGGGATAGTCCCTGCAACAACTACCTCCTCTGGCAGCTTGCTCCATTCACCCGACACCCTTTGTGTGTAAATGTTACCCCTCAAGATTCCTATTAAATCTTTTCCCCATCACCCGAAACCTATGTCCTCTGATCCTCGATTCACCTACTCTGGGCAAGAGACTCTGTGGGAGGTTGTTGTGGAATAACCAAAATGAGTCATTGCGGTGCATTTCATGGATGATGCATTGCAGCCACTGTGCATTTGGAGGGACAAAGTGATCACTTAGGTTAGCGGATGATGTCAATCAAGTGGGCTGCTTTGTCTGCATGGTGTCCATAAATATTCAAGGGCAGCAGCGGCAGCGTTGACAGCCGGTGCGCCTGTGTACCAGGCCAGTCTGTGAGTGCGGCCAGCTGTCTGCATTGACACAGTCCTTACAATGATGGCAGTGGTCACAAACATGCCGGACAAAGTTAAAACACCATTTTCCGAGAGCATGCTGGAGCAACACGAATATCATCTTTTTGCTCAATGTAACACGGTGGCGCAGCGGTAGAGTTGCTGCCTTACAGAGCCAGCGACACGGGTTCAATCCTGACTACGGGAGCTGTCTGTACAGAGTTTGTGCATTCCCCCAGTGACCTGCGCGGGTTTTCTCTGAGAACTCCAAAGACATACAGGTTTGTAGGTTACTTGGCTTGATAGAAATGTAAAAATTGTCCCTAGTGTGTGCAGGATAGTGTAAGTGTGCAGAGATGGCTGGTTGGTGTCGACTCGGTAGGCCAAAGGGCCTGTTTCCACGCTGTATCTCTAAACACTTTATTTTAATTTAGTTTATTTTAGGTTATAGATACAGTGCGGAAACAGGCCCTTCGGCCCAACGAGTCCACAATGCAGTCATCCCCGCAGGTCAACACTATCCTACACACACTAGGGACAATTTACACATACATCAAGCCAATTAACCTACATACCTGTACGTCTTTGGAGTGTGGGAGGAAACCAAAGATCTCAGAGAAAACCTACGCGGTCACGGGGAGAACGTATGAACTCAGTACAGGTAGCACCTGTAGTCAGGATATTAAACATACATCTTTTTTTTAATTGGTCTTCTTCTTCGACTGGTTATATGACAACTTTCCCCATACCCTACTCCAATTTCCCTAATCCCTGCAATGCTGAAGAGCAAGAAAAAGAGAAACTTGTGTTGATATTATGCCTGCCATAATCTTGGTATTTCTCTAAGTGCCTTTAAACGAGTACTAATTTGAACAAAATCAATTTAAATTTACTCAATGATTCATGTATCCAGTAAAGGCGATGTATTTGACTGAAGAAATCCACTACAAGTCAAGTTGCACATGTCATGAAAACAGTTTGCTGAAAGAGTTGGGATTTCTGCAGACCATAATATTGACAAACAATGGCTATGTTGGTGAAAGTTGCAAAAGAGCCTGGATGCGCTGTCCTACAGCTAAAACCTAAGCCTTTAGCAATTAAAACTGTAAAAACTATGAAGTCAAGTCAAGTTTATTTGTCACATACACATACAAAATGTGCAGTGAAATGAGAGTGGCAATGCCTGTGGATTGTGCAGAAAACTACAGAACAGAATGGAATAGAATCAGTATTTACATTACTAGAAAAAAACAGCTATTTTAAAAAGACAACACAACAGTAGTTTGGAACAGTAAGTTAGTCCCTGGTGAGATAAGAGTTTACAGTCCTGATGGCCTGTGGGAAGAAACGCCGTCTCATCCTCTCTGTTTTCACAGCATGACGGAGGAGGCATTTGACTGACAGTAGCAGCTGGAACAGTCCGTTGCTGGGGTGGTAGGGGTCCCCCATACTGTTGCTGGCTCTGGATCTGCACCTCCTGGTGTATAGATCCTGCAGGGGGACGAGTGTAGTTCCCATAGTGCATTCGGCCGAATGCACTACTCTCTGCAGAGCCTTCTTGTCCTGGGCAGAGCAGTTCCCAAACCAGATTGTGATGTTGCCGGACAAGATGCTTTCTACAGCCCCAGAGTGGAAGCACTGAAGGATCCTCAGAGAGACTCTGAATTTCCTCAGCTGCCTGAGGTGGTAAAGGCGCTGCCTTGCCTTACTCACCAGTGCGGCAGCGTGTGTTGTCCATGTCAGATCCTCTGTGATGTGACTCCCAGGTATTTAAAGCAGCTCACCCTATCCACAGTAGCCCCATTTATCTTCAGTGGCTTGTACGTCCTCGGATGTCGGGCCCTTCTAAAGTCCACAATCAGCTCCTTAGATTTTGTGACATTCAGGAGGAGGCTGAGTGCCAGATTAGCCACCTCCTCCCGGTAGGCCTTCTCGTTGTTATCGGAGATCAGGCCCACCACCACAAAAACCTGCAGCGTACCAGTGGTCTTAGTAAACAGACACTGGCAACTAAATTATGTGCAGCTGAGCACAGACAGAAATGGATTCAGCATCTATTTGCCAAAACTGCACACCCAATGTAGCTCCCAGTTTCACAACTTCAGCCCGATTGGATATGAAGCATAATGCCTACAAGTTATCGCAACAGGGTTTCTCTACCTTTCTGCCGATGAAACCCGTTCTTCAAAAACAGATTTTGGATTTCTGGGACAATATTTTTCAATATATATAGCGTTCAAATATTCTGCGTTTAATCTCAAAACGGAAGTCGATTAAAACAACTAAATAAGTCTGTTTAAAGAAAGTGCGGGGCACTGGTGACTACAGTTTACATTCTGGTCATGCAGGATCCAATTACAAAACACTTAAACCATTATCAATAACCAAACTCTGAATTATTTACACTGTCCCCTTAATCCTAATCCCAGAGGGACATTCAAATCAAACAGTCCTTCCAAGTTTACAGACCTGATAACCAAAGTTTATTTGAACAATTCACAGTTTACTTTAGCTGCTGTTTAAATACATTCCTTCACCTTTTATATACATATATAAACAAACGGTTCACTTCATTTGAAAAGCAAACATTACGCTAGCAAAAATGCTACTACTTGAACAGAAAGCTACAAAGCACAAAGGAAAGGCTCTGACCCTCACAAAGCAGCATCAGTGAAGAATAGCACTTCAAAAGTTTTCCCTTGGACGTGCTACACAGATACTGGTGTGTATTATGTTACCCTCCAGAGCTAATCTGCATACCTCTGAACTTGGGGGAGATGTTTATCTCAGTCATTCAATGCAAATATCCACTTCATAGAATCTCACTACAAAACACTCACAGGATGAAAAGAAAATAATGCCATTTCTGTCAGCAAAACAAAAGCCTCATTTACATGCTTGCATGAAGTGAAGGGCTGGAATGAAGTCCAAAGTACTGTGGTAATAATAAATCAGAGCTACTGTTGAACTGAGAGCAGTGCATACTCACTTCACTGCCGAGCCAAAGCACACAGCACATCTCCATCATTAGACAAATGCAGAGATGAGCACCATTGTGTCTGCAACCCCTGGTGCCACGAATCTCCTCCTGACACCTTCAAAGCATGAGTGAATTCAGCAATCACTGGTCCGCTCCAAATAAGAGCACTTCTTCAGTGGTTTTCCTTTTGTTCTGACTGAAACCTAGCTGTAACAAGCAGATTGCTGATGTTTTTATAATTCAAATTCAGAAACATCCCGACACATTCAATTTTCCTCTGGCTAAAATTAACTGAAGGGACAGGCAGCTGTTTTAAATCACTAGAAACTGGAATGATGCACAAGGCCAGATTCTCCACTCAGACACCAGAGACCGCTTGCAAGTGAAGTTGTCACCAGGCAGCCAACTGCAAATGTATGGTCAGGCAATGCAAGTTAGCATGCTCTACTGACATTAATGATTTAGCAGGTACTGGTACAAGGAGCAGCAAATATTGGTGTAACACCACAAGGAATCTGTGGCCGATAAGATACATCTGTAGGAAGGAACTGCAGATTCTGGTTAAAAGGTCTGAAGAACGGTCTCAACCTGAAAAGTCACCTATTCCTTTTCTCCAAAGATGATGTCTGACCCGCTGAGTTACTCCAACTTTTTGTGTCTACCTTTACCGATAGGATTAATACCCACAAAGGAACATTTCCCAGCTAAACTCCTTTGGAGCCCATAATTCTGGTTTCTACTACCTCATCGCATTAGTGCAAAAGAAAAGTAAAAATGGTTCATGGTAATTAAAAATGTACTGAAATATACACTGTCCTGAAGATTTTTCAAATTCAGTTAGATCCTGTGAGGAAAAAAAACTAATTTAACGGTTCCTCCCCACTTTACAAGGAAGTGACTATTATCGGAAAGAGTTGACACAAGACTAATGTTTTAAAATGTAAGTAAGTAAAGCCACAGGTTTACAAGTGCACCACAGAGATTTGGTTAGAATTGCTTGCTAAAAGCACATCAGTTGGAAGAAAACTCCAGCTCCCATCCAATTCTACACTGTATTAATTACATTTATTGATTTGGTAAATGTCCTCCAAAATTGTCCATAAGACTTGACAAACATTTCAGTCATTTTCTGAGGACATTACAGATGTCATAGCGAGTTCATGTACCACAGTGATCAGTAAATTCTGCTCAAGGACTTGATTTAATATGAATCCCAGGGTTCATTGAACAAAACTAAGTGGCTAAATCTCTTATCAATCCAAGAAGAGGCCTGTTTGTCTGGCAACAACAGTAACAATGTCTTTAGCTTCTTCCCACCCTGCTTCCTGTACGGACTCCATCCCCTATTCCCAATTCATCCGTCTACGCTGCATCTGCACCCAGGATGAGGCGTTCCAAACCACGGCATCGGAGATGTCCTCATCCTTTAGGGAACAGGGGGTCCCCTCTTCTACTGTAGATGAGGCTCTCACCAGGGTCTCTTTTATACCCCATAACTCTGCTCTCACTCCCCATCCCCCCCCACTCGTAACAAGGGCAGAGTCCCCCTTGTACTCACCTCACCTTCCACCCTACCAGCCGTCACATACAACAAATAATCCTCCGACATTTTTGCCACCTCCAACGGGATCCCACCACTGGCCACATCTTCCCATCTCCATCATTCCGAATCCGACCTTTCTGTCCTGGTCCTCCTCCATGGCCAGAGTGAGGCCCAGCGTAAATTGGAGGAGCAGCACCTCATATTTCGATTGGTAGTTTACACCCCAGCTGTATGAACATTGACTTCTCCAATTTCAGGTAGTCCCTGCATTCTCCTTCTTTCCCATCCCCTTCCCAGCTCTCCCACAGCCCACAGGTAGAGACAACTTCTTCCTTTCTTCTTCCCGCCCCCCCTACCCCCACATCAGTCTGAAGAAGTCTCGACCCAAAACGTCGCCTATTTCCTTTGCTCCATAGATGCTGTCTCACCCGCTGCGTTTCTCCAGCATTTTTGTCTTTCCTCCGTTATGAAGAAGTCTCTTAAAACAAGGGTTACTGTATTCGCGTTTTCAATGCATATCTAATTGGTACCTCAATATCTTTATATAGTTACTAAAGTAAAAAGAAATTGATGAGAAAAATTACTGAGTATGTAGATGAAATGAAGCTAAACCTGCATTTCTTCCTGAGACAGTCCCTGTTAATGTACAGGCCAAGGTGAACAGCTAAAATAGAAAACACAAATTTCGACCCGGCTGGTGCTCCAGTGCAATAAGGAAAGAGCTGCTGCATTGTTGCATGCAATGCCTTTTGGATGTTAAAGCCTGGCCCTACTTGAAGACCCAATTTGGCATTTTAGTTCTCACTCTCTCTTCTGCTACTGCATCCTTGTTAGAAGGTCAACGTTCCCTGGAGATAGACACAAAATGCTGGACCGGCAGCATCTCTGGAGAGAAGGAATGGGTGACGTTTCGGGTCAAGACCCTTTTTCAGACCGCTACCCAGGCGAAATATGAGGTGCTGCTCCTCCAATTTACATTGGGCCTCACTCTGACAGTGGAGGAGACTCTGCCAGTCAACCCTTTCCTTTGTTCACCACAAGGGAAATGCAATACAAGATTATGACAAAGATGGTGAAGCCTAACACCTGCCTGTACATTGGATCACATCCATACTTGGGGTTTTAACACCAGACTGGGTCCTCTGTAAAACATAATTACAAATATTGCCCAAAATCAGGTTTGAAACAGCAATAATATGGCTTACACATCGATACGGGAGTGGGAATTCATTACTGGACAAATTAAGCCAGGCAGGAGGTGCGAATCCCCAAACAATGGAACAAGGGGAACTTATTTTTATTATCCTACATGATTTGGCATGGTGAACTGCATATCATTGTTTACACCTCTCAAGTGGAGATCTTCACAAGACAAGCACTTCATGTGGATGTCCCAGTTCCTTAAACAGGGCGCCACGCATCAGGTAATGCTCAGATGCTGCAGAAAGCCATTGTGTAATTGGAGCAGGGATTGATTCATGTTTAGGAAGGAACTGCAGATGCTGGTTTAGACTAAAATAAGACAGATATATTGTGTAATTTAACAATTACACAATATTTAATTGCCCCGATTTAACTTCCAGAAAGGGATTATTTTGCACTTATTTGAGTTAAATTCCACCTTCTATTCCTTCATCCACTTTCCCAGTTGACCTGCATCCTACAGCTGCGTTAGACAACATTCTTTACTGTCCACCACAATTTTGGTGTCAACTGCAAACTCACTAATTAGGTAAACAACATTCTCAACCAAATCATTAATACATATGATAAACAACATGGACCCAGCACTCTTCCTTGTGGCACGCCAGCAGTTACAGGCCTCCAAACTGAAAAACAACCCTTGAAGTTTGAAGATTTTAAATAACTTGGAACATCCAAAGACATCACATTGCACTTGCTTTATATTTGTGTTCTGGGTAGGGTGAATATAATATCCTCCTTCATCTATTCATTAGTCATCCAATATCCCTGATTCTCAGATCCAGATATAGTCAGGCCTATTCCTTTTCTCCAGAGATTCTCCACAGAATAGTCATCTATTCCTTTTCTCCAGAGATGCTGTCTGACCCGCTGAGTTACTCCAGCTTTTTGTGTCCATCTATAGTCATACCTACCTAGTTAATAGGATAATACTCAAGCATTGATGTCAACAGCCTTAACAAATGTGTTGGGTTAGGATGAGCGTTTGTCAGCACTGGGCCTCTACTCGCTGGTGTTTAGAAGGATGAGGGGTCCCCTAATTGAAACTTAGCGACAGAGTGATTGTGGAGGAGATGTTTCCACTAATGGGAGAGTCCAGGACCAGAGGCCATAGCCTCAGAATAAAAGGACGTACCTTTTGAAAGGAGATGAGAGGGAATTTCTTTAATCAGAGGGTGATGAATCTCTGGAATTCATTGCCACAGATAGCTGTGGAGGCCAAGTCAATGGATATTTTTAAGGCGGAGAGTGACAGATTTTTGATTAGTTAAGCACCTGTCCCATTTAGGAGACCTAAACAGCAACCTCTGGTGACCTTGCCCGCCACCCAAAAAAAAAGGTGGAGGTGACCTGCAACCTCCTACCACCTCCCACGCATATGTTGAAAACCTTCCTCGACTATGAAGAAAACCGGCTTCGACTAGACCTGCGACCAAAATATTATCGATTTTTTAAAAGGCAACCGATTTTTAGTCGAGGCCGGTTTTAAACATGATGAAAAAATAGCAGCAACCCAGATGAAGCCTCGACCGCCGTGGAAACCACTTTCGACCATTAGGGAGAGTGACCAAAACCTCCGGTGACCTCATGGAAACCTTGGGTGGCGGGCAAGGTCACCGGAGGTTGCTGTTTAGGTCTCCTAAGTGGGATAGGGGCTTTTAGGTGTCAGGGGTTATGGGGAGAAGGCAGGAGAAAGGGGTTGAGAGGGAAAGAAGGGAAAGGTTGAGAAGGAAAGGGGTTGTAGGGAATTGAAGAATACAGTTGAACAGAGGGATCTGGGAATAACCGTGCATAGTTCCTTGAAGGTGGAATCTCATATAGATAGGGTGGTAAAGAAAGCTTTTGGTATGCTAGCCTTTATAAATCATAGCATTGAGTATAGAAGCTGGGATATAATGTTAAAATTGTACAAGGCGTTGGTGAGACCAAATCTGGAGTATGGTGTGCAGTTTTGGTCGCCCAATTATAGGAAGGATGTCAACAAAATAGAGAGGGTACAGAGGAGATTTACTAGAATGTTGCCTGGGTTTCAACAGCTAAGTTACAGAGATAGGTTGAATAAGTTAGGTCTTTATTCTCTGGAGCGCAGAAGGTTAAGGGGGGACATGATAGAGGTCTTTAAAATGATGAGAGGGATAGACAGAGTTGATGTGGACAAGCCTTTCCCTTTGAGAATAGGGAAGATTCAAACAAGAGGACATGACTTTAGAATTAAGGGACAGAAGTTTAGGGGGAACATGAGGGGGAACTTCTTTACTCAGAGAGTGGTAGCGGTGTGGAATGAGCTTCCAGTGGAAGTGGTGGCGGCAGGTTCGTTGGTATCATTTAAAAATAGATTGGATAGGCATATGGATGAGGAGGGTATGGAGGGTTATGGTATGAGTGCAGGCAGGTGGGACTAAGGGAAAAAAGTTGTTCGGCACGGACTTGAAGGGCCGAGATGGCCTGTTTCCGTGCTGTAATTGTTATATGGTTATATGGTTATATGGAAAGACCGGTCACCCATGACTGAATGGTGGAGTAGACTTGATTGGCCGAATGGCCTTATTCTGCACCTAGAACATGAACTTATGTCACATTTTATGCCCCTTTATTACAGAAAATCTCCTCCTGACGGGGAGCGAGCTGCCCACGGATCCTCAGACAATACTACAGCAGAAATGTCCCACCAAATATTTAAAACTTGAGGTAATCAGCGTCTCTGACAACACCTACAGATTTAATCTTTCTATTTTACTCTAGACTTTAGAGATACAGCACCGAAACAGGCCCTTCAGCCCACCCGGTCCATGCCAACCAGCGATCACCCCTGTAAACTAGCACCATCCTACACACTAGGGACAATTTACAATTTTACCGAAGCCTAATTAACCTACTAAATTGTACATCTATGGGGTGTGGGAGGAAACCCATTCAGTCACAGGGAGTATTTACAAATTGCATACAGACAGCACCCGTAGTCAGCATCGAACCCGGGTCTCTGGCGCTGTGAGGCAGCAACTCCATTGCTGAGCCACTGTGCTAGTACGTCAACGTTCCCCTCAAAGTGAGGACTATTGGCCTCTTGGCCTCAAATGACTTCACTGATTCGCACAAGAACAAGAATCACCAGACTGACTGAAGTTCTCCCTACTTCAGCCATACATATATAATGGCGAGGAAGTCTCAGCCTAAAGGGCTCCATCTGTCATCATTCCTCAACCTGATCTCCGGCATTCTCATGTGGAGAAAATGAAAGCTTTAATATTTAATGAACCTAAGAAAGGTGAACTATTTGTGATAATGCTTACACTGAGCTGAGCTAAAATTCAGTAATGTATCGCTGCAGCGGGAAAAAATGCTGAACCTACAATCGCCATCTGCCTCAAATGCACAGAAGGCCAATGAAACATTCTTGACCAATGGCACCGAGTTTGAAGAAGGGTCTTGATTGACCTGAAACATCACCCATTCCCTCTCTCCAGAGATGCTGTCTGACCCACTGAGTTACTCTAGCTTTTTGTGTCTATCTTTGGCGCCAAGACCCCTACCTTCGTGACCTACAATACAAAGTCAGCTGTGATATGTCGAGAATGTGCAAGGGAAAGAAAGGGAATGGCAGGTGAAATTTCATGAAATGTGCGCAATGGCACATTTTGGTGGATACAGACTTGTACAACATAGAGACGGGCTCTCCAGCCAACCACATCTTATGAACAAAGACTGCATAGACTCGGTTTATACTCTCTGGAATTTAGGAGATTGAGAGGGGATCTTATGGAAACTTACAAAATTCTTAAGGGGTTGGACAGGCTAGATGCAGGAAGATTGTTCCCGTTGTTGGGGACGTCCAGGACAAGGGGTCACAGCTTAAGGATAAGGGGGAAATCCTTTAGGACCGAGATGAGAAGGACTTTTTTCACACAGAGAGTGGTGGGTCTCTGGAACTCTCTGCCACAGAGGGTAGTTGAGGCCAGTTCATTGGCTATATTTAAGAGGGAGTTAGGTGTGGCCCTTGTGGCTAAGGGGGTCAGAGGGTATGGAGAGAAGGCAGGTATGGGAAACTGAGTTGGATGATCAGCCATGATCATATTGAATGGCGGTGCAGGCTCGAAGGGCCGAATGGCCTACTCCTGCACCTAATTTCTATGTTTCTATGTTTCTATAAAGGAGAACTGATGCCATGAGAAGAAGAGTCTCGTCGTGTGTTGAGGAATAGACGGACTTTGGTGTACAAGTCCAAAGATGGGTGAGGGTGTCGGCCTTGGTAGACAACGTGGATGGGAAGCATTCCTTTAACATACTACATTCTTCTGCAACTCACCCACTCTTTCAAACAAGCAGCAACATAAAAAGAGACTCGCGGCTCCATGGACTGTGTACTTCCTTAAATCACAGACGCCAAAGACTGGTACCTCACACTCATCTGATTTATTAAGTATCAAAAAGGAAAGGACACCAAGGATATCTCCCCCTAAGGGTCAAAGGCATATACGATGATTGAATTGCAGGAGCAACCATGTGCTAACAGCACAGAACATTAGCAATGAAGGTCCAGTGAGACTGCGATTTCTGCAGCAGAGTCAGTTTAAAGGCTTCATTTAGGATCTGGTCCACACATGGATTGTATACAAATGCAGCTTTAGTAACAATTCATGCTATAAGAGAGTGCCAAATAGCTGCAGAGTCTTGCACATGAATATACTTGGGCCATACAACCTATACATGTTTTCACAGGCTCAGGAAAAGTGCCTCTATTCTGAGAGTTTTCTCATCCAAACCTTCATGGATTATTTTTAAGAGATATGGATCCTTTTATGTGGGTGCTTGGTAGTTCTCTGATCACTTAATACAAGTGGAAGCATATCTTCACTATTAATGATAAGTATCACATTATCAGGCCGGTAAAATTTTGTGCAGTCTAGAGAAAGAATTTGGACGTATTTATCAGATTTTCACTCCTTTTGCCAATTTTTTTACATAATTTTTTTTCAAATAATATTTGGATAGTTCATAGTTTCTTTTACCTGGAAGCTTCTGATACATTCAAACATTAATGAGTAAGTGGCTTTGCACCAAGAAGTGATTAATATTCCAACAAATTCATTCTAACCCACTTGGTTCCCACATTGAATATAAAATAGGAAATGAATCTATTCCACCCACATCAAAACACTGCAATTAAACCAATTTCTTTAAAGTGAAAATCCACACGATTAAAAACCCTACAAAAAACACAATTTAAAGGACATTTCTTTCACATTAATTCATTTTAAACCACAAATTCTCAAATTAATGTCTTCATTAATGCCCAAGAAAATGATTTCTGCAACATCGCATGAATATATGTTAATATCAAAATAATTAAAACACTACCAAATTGTTGTTTTAACTAGCACCATTAGTTTCAATTAGGCAAGCACAGAGTTTTGGAAACTAATTAAATTAGTGTCCTTCTACAAAACAGCCAGGCTGCCCTGTGATACATACAAATAACGGTGGAGATTTTATTGGTCTCTTAATGATTTAGAAGAGGAAATGAAGTTTTAAACAGGAAATTCCAACATATAAGCCATCAACTATAATATAAAACACACCTTTCAATAACTGCTGTCTTCAAAAACACAAGAGTGCTTAGTCTCGTCTAGACATACTTCTAATACCCTGACCATCTCTACGCTGCAGTGCATATGTTCCTTAACTAGCTTGTTTAAAAAAAACTCTTACTCACTTTGTCCTCCAAGGGAAATACTTTGTATTGTATTTATGTTGAGACAACAAAATCGACTAGATATTCAACAGAGCAATAGGACATAATTAGCTTTTCAGAGGAAAATAATCAAGGGAAATAAGTTATTTTCCCTATTTCCTATGATTCTATAAGTTATGTACTATTCTGTACATCAATAACAAATTTTATGCTCACTACATTTCCTTTACTACTCAGTATAAACAACAATCAAAAACTAATTTTAATATTACTATTTTTTAATTTCTATTAATTTTACTTCTGTTTTGGCATCCAGCATAAAATAGCACATAATTATTTTTTTCTAAAGCAGAGATGGAAGATATACCTCAAAACTTATGAATAGTGTCTATTTAAAGTAGGCCTGCTTTAACAAACTAAGCCAAAGCAAGATTTTTACATTAGCCGTGATCTCGCAACATATCTTCTTTCTGGGTGTGTGCATGTTCCATCCGTGACCATTTCAGTAACCGCTGGGTGCCGTGGTTTCTTGCCATAATCTGTGCTGGTAGGTTAAATGGTGCTGCAAATGGTGTGTTGCATGAAAAAAATCAAATGGAATTTGATAGGCATGTGTGAGAGAGAGAATATTTTGCAGGTTCAGGGAAATAAGGAGAGGGGAGATGGGACTAATATCTCCCCCCCACCCCCAAAACCCCTGTGAGCTAGCATGGATCCAATGGGCTGAACAGCCTCCTTATTTGTAGAAATAAATATAAAAGCGGCAGAAAATGCTGTTAAGATGGATCAAGCAGTGTCTGTGAATTACAGGTTTCAGGTCAAAAACCCTTCAGCCAATTTAAAAGTGAGAAGACAAGTCACTTCTAAATTACAGAGACAATCAGGAATGGAAAGGCAGGCCAAAATGGACTCTGATCTCTAATAAAACTTGTTTACATACATTATCATCTATTATTTGGTTTATGGATACGTACCAAATCTTCTGCATCCCTTGATTATTAACAAAAAACATGGCATACTGTTTTGATGAAAAATCACTGAAAACCTTTCCAAACCTCCAGATCCATAAATGTCATTAGTGTGAACAAAATAGCAGAAAGCTAACAAGGTTTCAAAGCTAGACTGCCAAGGCCTGTGTTTTGTACATCCATTATAACCAGATAACACCCACCATATCACTGATGCCTCAGAAATGAACCTTTATTAAATTGATATCATGCAGGAAAACTCAGAAATTACAGAATTTATAAAACATGGAACACGAGGCTTGTCACTGGGTCTTTGGTAACAGGATACTTGGGAAGTAAGGAAGTGATTACTGGAAAAATGTTTTGACTTCTTGATGGCCTCTATTAGTATTTGAATAAAACAAGATGTTACTGAAATATATGGTTAAATTGTGCTCCATGTATCTCACATTTTCTTTAATAAACCTGATTAAGAAAATTATTTAGAAAATTTGCTACATAATTGATGTCAACAAACAAAAACTTAATGTTCGCATCTATTGTTACTGTCAATTTTCCATTGTTTTCAATTATAGTCCATTCCAAATAATAAAGAACACAATTTTGTCCCAGTACTTTTAGTCTCATATATTATCTATAATTTAAACATTATATTCATTTTGGCCTCCAAAGAGAGGTAACTTTATCACTTCTAATAACTGGAGTACTATGTCCATAAAGGTTTAATAGGAAACCACTTCTTCTAACATTGAAACCCAATACATTATGGACACAAAATGCTGGTGTAACTCAGCAGGTCAGACTGCATCTTTGGAGAGAAAGAATGGGTGACGTTTCGGGTTGGTACTCTACTTCAGATTTCTTCTGTTCTTTGACCCAAAACATCACCCATTCCTTCTCCCCAGAGATGCTGTCTGTCCCGCTGAGTTACTCCAGCATTTTGTGTCTACCTTCGGTGTAAACCGGCGTCTGTAGTTCGTTCCTACACAATATGAAGATGCTTAATATTAGTGCTAGGAATTTCAGGAATACAGGCAAGGAGTGTATTTCCTGCAATATACTGTGGAAAACTAGAGGAAAAAAAACAGAAATTCCTTGAAATCCTCAGCAGATCCTAATAAAATTAACCTGTTAGGTTGAAGGAGCTGCAGCTGAAAGGTTAAACCTGTTTCTCTTCCCACAGATGTGGTCTGACCTGCCGAGTACTTGCATTTTCTGTTGTCATTTTAGTTTTCCAGCTGCTGAAGTTCTTTTGATTTTCACTTACTTATGTGAAACTGAAATTCATTTTTTTGTTAAACCTGTACATGCAAGATCAGCAGAAACTTTCGAGTCTTAAAAAAAACTGAATATTATTGGGTAAAGTTATCAAGAGATGTGAATCAACCAGGAGTAAACCGATTTAAGACATAAATTAGCCCAGATCTAAGTGAATGCTGGAATAAGCTCAGGTGTAGTCCAAATGCATTTCCATATTTCTTGCAGTTCTGAATCAAGTGTTTTCTTGTCACTTCAGCCTATCCGCCATTGTTAGGGTGACCTAATCATTTAAGAGAAAAGCTCTCACAAAAAGAGAGAAAAAAAAGAAAAAAGATTTCACCTCACATCAGGTGAAAACCAACTTCATTAAAAAAAAAACCCCAAAAGAATCCAATGTTAAGATGAGGTATCACTTTTGGATAGAAAAAAAAACAAATTAGATAAATTCCTGGCATAAAAAGTGTTGATAACTTAAAAAATAGACGAAGCAAGAGTAGGAAGCCATAGGAAGACAGGTACATAGATAGGAAAGGTTTAGTGGGCTATGGGCCAATAACGGGCAGGTGGGACTAGTGTCGGCGAGGCATCTTGGTCAGCTGGGGCAATTCCATATTGTATGACTCTCTGCCTATGACTATGCACAGCTGTACAGCTCCTCTAGCCAGTACTGCTATTGCATGGGATTAGCACAGCAAATTCTACAACTCCACTCCTCATATGCCTTGACTAGAATACAGGGCTAGAATACAAAAAAACGGATGTAATGCTGAGGCTCTGTAGGGCGCTGGTCAGGCTGCATTTGCAGGTATTGTGAGCAATTTTGGGCCCCATATCTGAGGAAGGATATGCTGGCCCTGGAGAGGGTCCAGAGGAGGTTTGCAAGAATGACCCCAGAAATGAGTGGGTTAACATATGATGAGCATTTGATGGCACTGGACCTGTACTCGCTGGAGTTTAGAAGAATGAAGGGGGACCTCATTGAAACGTACCAAATAGTGAAAGGCTTGGATAGAGTAGTTTTGGAGAGGATGTTTCCACTAGCAGGAGAGTCTAGGACTAAAGGTCATAGCCTCAGAATTAAATGACGTTCCTTTAGGAAGGAGATGAGAACGGATTTCTTTAGTCAGAGGGTGGTGAATCTGTGGAAATCTTTGCCACAGAAGGCTGTGGAGGCCAAGTTAAAGCAGAGATAGATAGATTCTTGATTAGTACGGGTGTCAGGGTTTATGGGGAGAATGTAGGAGAATGGGGTTAGGAAGGAGAGGTAGATCAGCCATGACTGAATGGCAGAGTAGACTTGATGGGCCGAATGGCCTAATTCTGCTCCTATCACTTATGACATTGTACCTTTATGACTCCCTGGATCCCCAAACATCTATCAGTGTTAGATATACTTACGAGGAAGCCAAATCTCTTTGCTGCAATGAGGTACAATGATTCAGCAACCTTTAAGTGAATAAGAATCAATTCTATCCTAAAAGTTAACTTATAATGCAAAAAATCAAGACGCTTGTTCTACACATCCGCCGGTGAAAATATTATTTCACAAAACATTTCAAATGAAATCTTTCTCCTTGTTAGAATTACTCTTGTTTAAACATCACTAGTGCAGCTAAAAGTAATTACTTTTGTTCGTCTAACATTTAATGTCCAACCCAAATTGCTCAAAAAAATGTTCCGCTACTGCCTCAAATCACTGTGAGGACACACCATGGATCAAGCACCCACCCCGTGGATCGGGAACCCACCTGGAAGGCCCAGTTTGCCCGCCTAGAGTGGGACGGAGGGCCGGTAAGCAGACCGGAAGCAGGAAGTAGTGCAAGGCCACAACGGGGGAGTGAGCTGCTGGAGGCCCTGCAACAGCCTAGGGCTTGGCTGGACCAGGCCCCGCTCCTAGAGGCCAAGCACGTGGACCGGACGTGGCCTACAGTGGTGGAGCAGCGGCGGAGAACACCATGAGTACACGTGGCCAGGCAGACCACACAACGCCACCAGGACAACGGGCCTTCATGATCAGATGAAGATCCCTGATGGGGGAGTGGGCTGCTGGAGGCCCTCAACAGCAGGGACCTGAAAATGGTGCCAAACTGGCGATTCTGTAAGAAGGAACTGCAGATGCTAGTTTAAACCGAAGATAGACAGAAAAAGCTGGAGTAACTCAGCGGGACAGGCAGCATCTCTGGAGAGAAGGAATGGGTGATGTTTTGGGTCAAGACCCTTCATAACTTGCACTTGCGCACAAGCTTTAGAGCTCAGGAAATTATTCACACATTGCAGATCATGCAGCCTCAGAAATATTCTAATAGCTGGGGTGTTTATGTAGTTCGTCCAAGATCATTTCTTGCCATTTGGGACCCAAGAATATGGATGGGGGATGGCATAAACATTAGAGAAAGAATTCAACAATGGTGATTTGACTATTTTTCATTGGAGTTGGTCATTTTCTTCTACTTTTGTGGCATTAATATTACTTGCCATTTCAACCCATGTTTAAATGTTGTTCAGGCGATGGTGCCCATAGATGGTGCGCTGCAATGCTGAGAACCATATTCTTCACACTGTACCTTCTCCGTTGCTCTACCTATTGTACTTGCTTTTGACTTGATTGCATTTATGTATAGTGTTATCTGAAATGATTGGATAGAATGCAAAACAAAGCTTTTACACATGACTATAAAAAAAACATAAACCAAATGCTGAACTTAGTCATCTAAAGAGTTGCAATCAACAAGGAAACCTTTGCTTTCCCTCTCGCACTGTCTCTCCCCCACCCTAGTTCTCCTACTAGTTCTACTGTCCTCCTGATTAAATATTACTAATTGTATGCCAAGTTGTCACCATCCCCTCAGCTAACCATTCTAAATTTTCATATCAGCATCTGCTTTGTTCTGTCATTTTCACACCTTACCCTTCCATATCTCTAAACTCCCTCTCCCCTGAAGTCTGAAGAATGGTCTTGATCCAAAACGTCACCCATTCCTTCTCTCCAGGGGTGTCACTCCAGCATTTTGTGTCTATCTTGAGTGACAATCAGAATTGTGCCATCATTATTAAACATTCCCCACTGCTGGCATAAGGGAAAGTATGTGTAGAGCAGATGAAGCCAATGAGCTCTAGTCATTGCCTGATGACTCACAAAGCAATGTATTAAGCCTGATAATTGGCCTCCAATGGCGAAACTATCTTATTTCTTCACAGATGGAAGTACTTGAGTCAGGAAAAAACCACCCCACCCCAAATTCCAACAACTTCAAAATGTTTATTGAGGCTCCTTCATGGTACATCGAAATGTTGCCGTAACATCACATGCAGTCACTCAAACTTATCTAATGATGGCCGGGCCTAGTAATTCTGAGCATTTGACATTTATGAGGTTAGTGATGAATAAATGAACTGACAACACTTTCAATGAACTTTCTCCTCTGATGAGTTAATAATTATTTGAATTAAACTTGGCCTCATTTTGTGGGCAAGGCATATTGGCATGATTTTCCTTTCTTGGTCACCGTTGTCAAGCAACACTCAAGTTCCCTACTCGGAGGACATTCTGAACTTATGCTGCCTGGTAGAGATCGGTGCAGGGTCTCGACCCCAAACTTCCCCCATTCCTTCTCTCCAGAGATGCTGCCTGTCCCGCTGAGTTACTCCAGCATTTTGTGTCTATCGTAGATAGATATCTGTGCGGTGGCTTGGCTACAGTCGTGACTGGTTCTGGAGCACAAGGCTTCAGCAGTACAGACAGATGGAGTCTGGCTCTTTACTCTGTCCAATTTCTTGATAACACCTGACATGAATGATTTTTGCTTAAAAACTGGCTTAAACTCTGATAGTGGTTACCTCAGCAGAAGACCAAGATGGATCATCCACTTGATATTTCTGACTGAAGAAATTTCCAAAAACATCAGACTCGTCTTTTCCCCTCACGAGTTCTGCCATCACAATTCATTTTTTCAGGAAGTAGGTTTTGCTGGCCAGGCAGCCACTTTCTGCCCATCTCTAACTGTCCTTGATAAGTGGTAATGGTGAATGCTGCAGTCCTGCTGGTGATGATACCCTCACAATGCTCTTGAGCAGGGAGCTTCAGGGTTTAGATGAAGGAACTTGCATATCATGAAGCATCCTCCCACTCTTGAAACTCTCAATGCTCTTAAGACAGTGGAATTCATTGTAGACTTTAGGAGAGCTCCCCCTCCCCTCACCCCACGCACCATCAACAACACCACAGTCACATCTGTGGAGTATTTTAAGTTCCAGGGAACCATCATCTCCAAGGACCTTAAGTTGGGGGCTACCATCGACTCCACAGTCAAAAATGCACAACAGAGGATGTACTTCCTATGGCAGCTGAGGAAGCACAATCTGCCACAGGCAATGATGGTCCCATTCTACACGGCCATTGTAGATTCTGTGCTCACCTTCTCCATTATGGCCTGGTTTGGCTCAGCCACCAAGCATGACACCTGGAGGCTGTAGCGAATATCATCCAATCAGCAGAGAAGGTTATTGGCTGCAATCTTCCTTCCATTAATGAACTGTACACTGCAAGGGCCAGGAAGCAAGCGGGCAAGATCATCTCTGACCCCTCATTCCCTGGCCACAAACTCTTTGAATGACTTCCCTCTGGAAGGCGACTCCGGATTGTCTTTCTCTAGTTCTCCTCTCTAGAATTTAGGAGATTGAGAGGGGATCTTATAGAAACTTACACAATTCTTAAGGGGTTGGACAGGCTAGATGCAGGAAGATTGTTCCCGATGTTGTGGAAGTCCAGGACAAGGGGCCACAGCTTAAGGATAAGGGGGAAATTCTTTAACACCGAGATGAGGAAGACTTTTTTCACAGAGTGGTGAGTCTCTGGAACTCTCTGCCACAGAGGGTAGTTGAGGCCATTTCATTGGCTATATTTAAGAGTGAGTTAGATGGGGCCCTTGAGGCTAAGAGGATCAAGGGGTATGGAGAGAGGGGGTATGGAGAGAAGGCAGGTACGGGATACTGAGTTGGATGATCAGCCATGATCATATTGAATGGCGGTGCAGGTTCGAAGGGCCGAATGGCCTACTCCTGCACCTAATTTCTATGTTTCTATGTCAAAGCTGCCACAGCCAGACATAAAAAGTTATCTTCCACGAGTAGCTGCTCCACTCAGCCTAAAATCTGTAGCCTCCCTTTGATCTGGTATTTTGTTGGTTCACATGCTTGATCAATGGTGTTTTATAATTAATATTTTATTATTATTAATGTTTAGTGTTTTCTGAGTCATTCGTAACTGTCACTGTATGTCATGTTGTTACTTGTGGGCGGAGCACCAAGGCAAATTCCTTGTATGTGAATACTTGGCCAATAAATATTTAACACTTTTCTATCATTCATGGCAGAAGTGCAGGGATTGGATCTGACCTGATAGTTGTGGGATAATTTTACATGGCTTATGGAACACTGTTTCTGCTGTTTAGCATGCATTGAATGATGTTGTTAGGTGGTTAACCAGAGTGGAACCTTATTTTTAAGTATACCTGCAGCTTCTCCTGGCATGTTGTTCCACACTCATTGACCAATGCCAACATTGGCTACATAGTTAAATAGCCTTTTCCATTGTGTTTTCTCCACACGTTACCCACCAAGACCAGATGCTCTACAACATTACAGTGAGTCGATGGTAGTGTTGCCAAGCCACACTAAAGGTCCTCTACTGAGAATACATTCTGAGCCACTGCTGCACTCAGTCCCCTTCAGCTGAAGAAGAAGAAAGGTATGTGACCATTGATAGGAGAACTTATGCTGGATTGGATACCACAAGAAGTTAAAAGGTACAGAGTTAGACTTCCAAAATTATTCTCTCCCTCTGTATGGCTGTGTGCCACCTCTGGCAGTGGGACAAGGCATAGACAATAGACAATAAGTGCAGGAGTAGGCCATTCGGCCCTTCGAGCCAGCACCGCCATTCAATGTGATCGTGGCTGATCATCCACAATCAGTACCCCGTTCCCGTCTTCTCCCCATATCCCCCGACTCCGCTATCTTTAAGAGACTGGACTGGACTAGACCTCCATAGCGAGGACTGGAAATGGAAATAATGAAGACATTGGCTGAAGACATCTTTCTGTGAGGATGTGCTCATCATACATAATAGTCCTTTTGTGTGGGATATGGAAGAGAAATGTTCAGGCTTGTCGGGGCCCAGGGACATCTGTGTTGAATCTTGTGCATCAGTTAATGCCGGGTGGCCTGTCAGTTTTATTCTTATTATATTTGGTGCTAACAGTGTGTTACAATTGGGAAACTTCCCAGATCATTTAGAGAGGGCAGTTTAGAGCAAACCACATTACTCTGAATATGGATTCACATATAGGCCAGACTGGGTAAGGTCAATACATTTCCTTTCCTAGATGACGTGAGTAAACCAGACGGATTTTTTAAAAACCCATATGAAAAGTTTTCAAACTTTTGTGTGTAGGAAGGAAGTGCAGATGCTGCTTTTCCACAAAGGTAGACACAAAATTCTGGAATAACTCAGGGGAACAGGCAGCATCACTGGAGAGAAGGAATGGGTGATGTTTCAAGTCAAGACCCTTATTCAGACTAAGGCTCAGTCTGAAAAAGGGTCTCGACCTAAAACGTCACCCATTCCATCCTTTTAAACTTTCATGCTCGGTATTAATCCAGATTTATTCAGTTACAAATGATCACAAACTCCCCAGTGAACACAAAGTATTTCAGCTTGCATTTAGATCATTCATCCCATTTGCCCAAGCCCTGAATTATGAGCTCAGTTACATTGTTCCAGTACTCCCCTAAATTCGGAGTCATCCAAATTGTGCTCTTCAATAATAAAACTGAGGCACAAAGTAAAGATGACATGCTGTCATCCATCAGTCCTGCTCCATTATAGTTTTACAATAACATTGACAAAACCAATCAGGATATTTATTAAAAACTTGCATATTGCATGGGCATAATTTGCTAGATCATTTGTTATGATTGAAAGCTTTTGTAATCCATTTGTATTTTTAAATTCTTCCCACGAAAAATATAAAAATCAAATAAATACAAAGGGCCGTGGATCTTTCATAATTCCTTTCTTCCTCTCAGGCTGTCAACAATTCATATTACTGTAATAGATGACTCTATTGATGCCACACTGTTCTGCAAATTTGGCCAGCTGCCTTCATGTTATATGCCAAACTGCATAGTATCAGTTGAGTGTTGAGAGGGGCACCATGATTTAGTTAATCTTACTCCGATTTAGGTCTGGACACAAACCTTCCAACAAAATAACTGGACAAGATTACAGGGCAAGAAAGCAGACTTCCTTCTACCCATACCTTGGCAGGGTCAAACTGTAAAGGTTCACCCTGAAATGTTCTGATTTGCCCTATCCATTGAGCAGATAAGGTACTTATTTTGACCTACAGGAACACATTTGGATCCAATAAAAGTAAAGGAACCAGGAAGGTCACAATCCTACCACCTGCACCGGAGGACAAACACAATGTTCCCACAAGTAAGTGTTTTATTTCCCCAGGGCAAGTATATAGCTGCATCTGTTCCAGATCCCCATTCGCTTTTTGCATCATCATCTCCATTTATTATGTAGCATGATGACAGGATGTGCTAAAATAAAACAGGATCGCAAGCACAGCAAAGTTATTTCCTCCACCTGAAAGAGAAAAGGCACCTGGGTGGATAACTCTGAACAGCTAATTATGCTTATTGATGTGCTGTGTCGCCTCACGGACATAAACATGAATGGCAGTCCCTTTCTGGAAAGCTCTGCAGAACGGCAAAGAATACTGAGAAACCTTAACAAAAATATTATAAAACTGAGAAAACACATGGTCTTGACATGAAGCATATTTGTAAATTATTACTTTCAGTGTGCCCATTGCTTTATCCTAGCGCTAGCACACAGTAGCACAGAGAATCATCTCATGGTAATGACGTCGCTAACAATGTGGAATTTGATCTGTCTTCATCCTGCCAACCCCAAGGCTCTTTAAAACAAAACATTTGTTTTCTGTTTAAATGTTTAAGATGAAGAGAGACCTGGCAGGGTAAAATCGACTACCTTCTGACTCCTATTACTAATTACTAACAGGACTGGAGATGGTAAAGATGGAAACCAGAACAGTTTGCACTGCACCGCAAAAAGCACCTGAACCCCAGCTTAAAAAAAGGAACACACCCTCATTTAAAATGGGACTTGTGCATTCCAAAACATTTCCCCCTCCCGACTCCATCAAGTTCAATCAAAACAAATCTGTATGATATTTTTTATGCTTCTTCTGTACAATTTACTAAAAGTCAAAGCCATCTTCAGAAGAGAGTACATTTTCAAATGTTACTGACATGGGTTGATGAGACTCATAATAATCAGAGTATCCACAATTTCCTCTCTGGGGGATAATAGATCTAAGCCTTCCAGTCTCTCCTGTAACTGAACAGCTCCATCCTGGGCAACAGCCCAATCAATGTACCTTCTCTAGCACAATCACTTATTTCCTCTCGTGTGGTGATGAGAATGACATGTGTTACTGCGGCTGAGGTCTGAACAAAGTTTTATAAAGTTAGTGCCTAATAAGTAAGTAAGTTTATTGGCCATGTATTCACATACAAGGAATTTGCCTTGGTGCTCCGCCCACAAGTAACAACATGACATACAGTGACAGTTACGAATGAGTCAGAAAACACTAAACATTAATAATAATAAAACATTAATGATAAAATACCATTGATCAAGCATGTGAACCAACAAAATACCAGATCAAAGGGAGGCTACAGATTTTTGGCTGTTGAATAGATGTCTGGCTGTGGCAGCTTTGACAGTCCGGAGTCGCCTTCCAGAGGGAAATGATTCAAAGAGTTTGTGGCCAGGGTGAGAGGGGTCAGAGATGATCTTGCCCGCTCACTTCCTGGCCCTTGCAGTGTACAGTTCATCAATGGAGGGAAGGTTGCAGCCAATAATCTTCTCAGCTGATCGGACGATTCGCTGCAGCCTCCAGGTGTCGTGCTTGCTGGCTGAGCCAAACCAGATCATGATGGAGAAGGTGAGAACAGACTCTACGATGGCCGTGTAGAATTGGACCATCATTGCCTGCGGCAGATTGTGCTTCCTCAGCTACATCAGGAAGTACATCCTCTGTTATGCCTTTGTTACTGTGGAGTCGATGGTGGCCCCCCACGAAAGGTCCTTGGAGATGATGGTTCCCAGGAACGTAAAAGACTCCACAGATGTGACTGTGGTGTTGTTGATGGTGAGTGGGGTGAGGGGGGGGGAGAAGCTCTCCTAAAGTCTACAATCCTTCTGCACTTGCATTCAATGCCCCAAATAATGACGGCCCGTGTCCCATTGCCATACTTAACCACACTGCCTGCATGTACTACCACGTTTAAGGCTCTTTGAACAGGCCAAGTCCTGTCCCTCAATGCTCCCAAGGATCTTGCCATTTGTGGTGTATGTCCTAACTTAATTAGTGCTTCCAAAATGCATCACCGCACATTTATCAGGACTTAATTCCATCTGCCATTTCTCAGTCCATTTCACCAACACATCAATATCACACTGTAATCTCAGATGACCCTCCACAACATCAACAACTCCACCAATCTTCATATCATCTGCAAACGTATCGATCGCGTCTCCCTCATCCACATTATTCACCAATATTACAAACAGCAAGAGTCCCAGTAAAGATTGCGGGACACTGCTAGTCACAGTGGTGCCATTGCTAGAGCTGCCGCCTCACAGCGCCAGAGACTCGGATTCCATCTTAACCTCAAGTGTTGTCTGTGAGGAGTTTGTACGTGCTCCTTGTGAGCACGTGGGTTTCCTCCCATGTCCAAAAGGCGTGCAGTTATGTAGGTTAATTGGCCTCTGTAAAATTGCCCTGAGTGTGTATGAGAAAGTGGGATAATGTAGAACTTGTGTGAATTACCCATAAGATGCAGCTCCTGTGTCCAACAAGGCAATGCATGTCAAGGATAGATGGTCAGAATATTTTACCCATGCTGGAAATGTCAAAGAATAGTCAATGTCAAAACATAACTTGTCAAACATGTCAAAGAATAGTCAATGTCAAAACATAACTTTAAGGTGAGAGGGGCAGCGTTTAAAGGAGATATGCAGAGCAGGTTTTTATTTTACACGAGGGTGGCATTTAGATAGGCAAATGGATATATAGGGAATACAGGGATAAGATTCACCTGTAGAGAGATGCGATTAGTTTATCTTGGCATTATGCTCAGCACAGTCATTATGGGCTGAAGCAACTGTTGATGTGCTGTACCATTTTGTAAGAAGTCCCACATGGACACTCCACAGCTGTGTCTGCAACTGCTGTCGACCTCTGCTCATATAAAGTCACCAGTGGAAACTCTCATCTAGCTCCTTAAGGCCCTGTCTCACGGTGCGAGTTGACAAACGAGTGACCCAGAGTGACAGACTCGTGGTTGTGTACGATATTCCAAGTTGATGTGCAAGTGTTTGAGGCGAGTTCCCACGGGTATGGTAATCTGCGATGTTCCGAGTTTGTCTCCAGAGTTACCAAGTTCCCCTCCCGTTACACTTGAGCCAACCGTGAATGAAGGTATGTTTTAATAAAGCAACAATGTTAAAGAAAACATCTCCATCCTGCGGCTTTGAGTTAAAGATAGAATTCAGCGCGGCTGCATCTATTTATATAACCTATAAAAGGGAAAATGCGCACCCTCCAGTGCCAGAGCAGTTATACTTATGATTTGTTAGAAACGCACATCACGTAGTTAGAAGACCAGCTGGCGAAGGTTTGTTATATTTGGAGGGGCAAGTGAAATATAATGATGATAGGTCTGAGGTGTTGCACTTTAGGAGCGCTGAACAATTCGGACATGTGCAATGAGTGGTAGCAACATTGGGAATATCGTATCAACAAGGAACGTTGTTGTACAAGTGAAAACAAATTACTTGAAGGCAACATCACAACTGGATAAAAGATAGACACAACGTGCCGGAGTAACTCCGTGGGTCAGGCAGCATCTGTGGAGAAAAAGGGTGGGTGTCGTTTCGTTAGACGGGTCCGGATCCAAAACATTTCTCCAGAAATACTGCCTGATCTATGGAGTTACTCGGGCACTTTGTGTCTATCTTTGGTATAAACCAGCATCTGCAGTTATATGTTTCTACTTAGCACAGCTAGATGGGGTGGTTAGGAAGTGCGGGAACCAAATCAAGGAGGGAGTGCGGGAATCAGAAGCAGGTGAGTTTGACGGGAGCGTGGGAGCCGCACACAGCGAGTGGAAAAGTGTTTGGGAAGCCGAACCCAGCCTGAAAGAACGAGCACGGGTATTGGGTCCCAACAGGAATAGGTTAAAGGCTTGAAGAGAAGATGGAGACAGAGACACTCACATTCAACAAGGACAGTAATTCTGCTGTAACATGATTGTTGCTTTGCGAAGTAACGTAGTTTTTTTAATAGAAAATCATAGCAATGGGGAAAAGGTGTTTCACCCTTGCAGTAATCAAGTTATTTTCCTGTGGTGTTTTGAATAACTAAGTTTATTTATGTTACTGCAAGCTAAAATACAAAGGTTGTGTGTTACTTTGTTTAATAGAGTTTCGTTGTTCAAATATCAAAGGAAGCGATTGTTTGTCAATTTCCATGGTAGTTAAACCCATAGTTGGGCTCCGGTGATTGGGTTGATCATGAGATCATGGTGCCTCGTCACTGCTGGAAGGCTACATGGAAGCATTTTTGTCTGCTTGCTAATTTCCAAACTAACTGTAGTTCCCAACCTGAAGGGCCCGTTTCTGTGCAGTATGAAGCAATAATGAAAACAAAACAGTACAGAAGAGCCAGGGTGTGTAGGAAGCACAGGCAGAACAGGGGCAGAGGGACAGGAGCAGACGCTGTATGTGTGGGGAACTAGTGGTACTTCCCCAACTCTACCCCCACTCTACATCTCTGCGTCTCATCATACAGATCAAACTCCCCACCATTGACTACAAGTGCATTTCATGCTGCTTCGGGAAAGCAGCCATCTGAACTAAAGACCTTTCCTACCAGGGCCATTCCTTCCTCTCCCCGCTCCCATCGGAAGAAGAAACAGAAGCTTAAAAGCGCGCATCAGTAGAATCAGGAATGCATTCTTTCCCTCTGTTATCAGGCTTTTGAATGGTCCTTCCATAAGTTGGGGGACCGTTCGATTCTCCTCTACCCCATTGTGGCCATTGGTCTTTGTCTCTGGAATTCAGCGCTAAAATATTGAGAACGACAAGATCTGCATTTTGTTTCTGTCCCGATCTATGTACTTGAATTTAGTTTATTTCTATTTATGTATAGTATTATCTGATTTGACTGGATAGCATGCAAAACATAACTTTACACATGAAAGTAATAAATCTAAACCTAATGTTGTTTGTATCGGGTAGTTGTGCATTGTCGTGGTGAGTTTGTCGGTAGCAAGCATCTTTCTGAAAGCAATGAATGCTGAGGGCAAACATTAACAACCTGAATACGGACTTCCAGAAGGGTCTTGACAAAGTCACAATACGTGGTGTAAAGTGAATATTGAAAGCATGTACATGAGGTCAACAAAATATTAGACAATCTTGGTAAATGCTTGTGGGAAAGTGAATAGTGTGCCGCCCCCCCCCCCTCCTCCTGGATCACAGTCACAGTCATCGGTAGCCACAGTCACCCGTAAATAAACCCACTACATCCAATATGCGACTTTTTATGATCATGGATGACAATCCATTTAACCTCAGTGTAAATTCAAATGAAGGTTCCTGCTCCCGCCTTCTGCTGTCACTTTCAATGCTGCTACTATTGGAGTCTGGCCTCGGGTAACTCCATTCCCACCTGGGGAATGAAAAGTTTCCATTGACGGTGCCACGGTAGACTCACGAATCAATAAGGTAAACGCACGGGCCACTACGTTATGACAACGAGTTTAAATGTTTCAATTTTTAACTTGAACATTACATTTGACTCGTGGAAAATATCAAACATGTTTGATTTTTTTCACGAGTTCACAAGTTTCACGGGTACCTACCGTTAGCACCACGAGTCGCTAAGTTGCTCGCGCGAATTCCGACGTTTCCGCTACGTTGATTGTACGGGATTACCGCGAGTGAAAACTCGGGGTACCTCGTGGGACAACTCGCACCGTGAGACAGGGGTTTTACAGGATCCAACAAAACAGAAGTGTTTACAATAAGTAAGCCTGGATCTTTAACAGGAATCCTTCAAAAGGAAGAGTTCCTGCTGACTACAGCTCGGCATTTAATACAATCATCCCCTCCAAGCTGGTTACCAAACTCTCAGATCTGGGTCTCAGCACATCCCTCTGCAATTGGATCCTCGACTTCCTCATCCACAGACCACAGTCTGTCCGTATTGGTGGAAATGTGTCATCCTTGATAACAATCAGCACGGGAGCATCTCAAGGCTGCGTGCTCAGCCAACTGCTGTACTCACTCTATACTCATGACTGCGTAGCCGAACATAGTGCGAACTCCATCATCAAGTTCGCCGATGACACCACTGTTGTGGGACGAATCACTGATGGGGACGAGTCAGAGTATAGAAGTGAGATTGACCGACTGACCAAATGGTGGCAACACAATAACCTGGCTCTCAACACCAGCAAAACCAAGGAACTGATTGTGGACTTTGGAAGGGGCAGGATAGGGACCCACACTATCAATGGGACGATGGTGGAAAGGGTCAAGAACTTCAAATTCCTGGGCGTGCACATTTCTGAAGATCTTTCTTGGTCCCAGCATACTAATGCAATCATAGAGAAAGCACAACAGCGCCTCTACTTCTTGAGAAGACTAAGGAGAGTCAGTATGTCAAAGAGGACTCTCTCGAACCTCTACCAGTGCATGGTAGAGAGCATGCTGACCGGTTGCATCGTGGCTTGGTTCGACAACCTGAGGGTCGAGGAGCGGAAAAGGCTGCAAAAAGTTGTAACCACTGCCCAGTTCATCATCGGCTCTGACCTCCCCACCATCGAAGGGATCCATCACAGTCGCTGCCTCATAAAGGCAGCCAACTTCATCAAGGACCCACACCATCCTGGCTACGCACTCATCTCTCCGCTACCATCGGGCAGAAGGTACAGGAGCCTGAAATCTGTTACATCCAGGTTCAGGAACAGCTTCTTCCCCACAGCCATCAGGCTATTAAACTCGCCAACAAACAGACTCTGAACTGTAACTGCCTATTGCACTCTATCTGCTTATTTATGTGTATATTGAAATGAGCTGTTCTGTATTTTTGTTGACAATACTCTTTTGTGCTGCAACAAAGCAAGAATTTCATTGTCCTATCTGGGACACATGACAATAAACTCTCTTGACTTGAATCAACTCCTCTGAAGAAGATTTCTTGACTGGAGACTATTTGGCTGCGGCTCTATTTACTGGAAACACCTACTGAAGTGAAGTAACGTTCTTGCAATGTTTCAATGTTGAGCTGATCCCATTTTTCTCATAACTGTATGACATCAGGGTCAGAGATAGCGGGTTGCGAGATTGCAACCTTCACATGGTCCACCCTGTTTCAACAAATGCAATCAACCTGGCGTGCACTGTCTTACAACTTTAGGCTGTGCACGTCATACGCAAGAAGAAGAAGTCAGAGATAGTGTAAAGTATCCTGTCAAAATATCACTATAAATGTCAAGTTTGAAACACCACTGATCTTCATTACCTCATGCCCTGCAACCCTTGCTATTGTCGACAGTACAAACCGCGAGTACAATCCTCCACCTCCCACTTGCGTATTGCAATCTCTTCTGCATTGGGGGTGAAAACAGAATTACAAGTGTCTCTTGTGGAAGTCTGAAGAAGGGTCTCGACCCGAAACGTCGCCTATCTCCTTCGCTCCTTAGATGCTGCTGCACCCGCTGAGTTTCTCCAGCTTTTTGTGTAACCCTGTCTCTTGTGGAAGTTGTCCAGCCTTTCACATCCACAACTGGTGTGAATTGATGAGGATTAATGGTGGGAGTAGAATATAATAAACCATTGTGGGCTCCACCTTTCCTGGGTCTTCAGAGTCAGCTGATTTGTTCTGTACATTTTCATATCTCTCGTTTCCTTCTCCCCCGACTCTCAGTCCGAAGAAGGGTCTCAACCTGAAACGTCACCTATTCCTTTTCTCCAGACATGCGGTCCGAGTTACTCCAGCCGTTTTATGTCGATCTTCGCTGACAACAATACGGATTGTTTGGAAAATTCACAAACGTTCAATAACACTTGGGATCCAGTTTAAATAATTAAATATTGCTAAAGGATTTTAATTATAAAACACTAAAAAGCAAATGGGATTAAAATCAATGAAAGTATTGATTGAATAATAAAACCATCCATTTATGCTCTCCCAGCTACTGATTCCTCCCATTCGAGTCTATGAGGCTGGTTACCCTGGCGCAGGCTGAATGGGCAGTTTTCCCAGCCCGAGGACTGGGAAACCCTGCAGTTGCTTGTGCTTCATGCTGCATCCGATGAGGACTTCTGGTTCAGCACAGTCAGCAGCTCTGGATAAATGCTGTTGCCAGCTTCAGCCCACACCAGCACTGGAAATCAGGACATGCGCTGAGAGAACTTCAGGTAGGCTCACACATTATTACTTGTTTTTGGAATGGAAGGGGCTCTGAGTGAGGAACTTTGGCATGGACCTTCATCATTAAATTCAACCTGGTCAGACAATTTCCCTTCTATGTAGTGCAAGCCTTAACTCTCCTATCCTCTCTCTTTATTCAGTTCTTCACACCATCCAAATGTTTTGCTTACATTAACCTGTCTGGTAATATTCAGTTAGTTATTGTTCCAAATGAAGAAAGAGAGCCAGGGCCATATGGCCCTTTGTGCCTGCGTCAACCTTCAAACATTTGTAGCTGATCTTTTATCTCAGCTGTATTTTCCTGCACTAAATTCATTTTCCTCGATTCCCTCAATATCCTAATACGATATGCTGTTAAAAAGATAACAAATTATCTTTTTATTAATTTGGAAAAATTAACAATTACATAAAATAAAATTTTGAATTTTCTGAGCAAGTATGGTCTCATGACTCTGGAATCTTCCTTTGGCCCACTCCGAACAAATGGAGAGCATGAAGTTTAATTTTAACTTCAGAGAAGTCTAAACCACCTAGGATCAAGTGATAGTCACATGAGGAGAAGTGCACATGGAGGTCAATGGTGTAGAAATATTTCAAGGAAAATTATATCAATATTTGGGGGAGGAGCAGCAGAAACAAACCAGACTGAAGAATTTTCCTGTATTGTTCCATTTACATCTCACAGTACACGACTGCACACACAAGCAACTCAATATTATTCAAATGCCTGCTGTAAATTTAAACACAACATCTAAGGGGCCTGCCCCACTCAGGCGATATTTTGGACGACTACAGGCAACAGCCACAAAACTTTCAAAATGTTGTAAATTTTTCGGCGACAGTGGCGCCAATTTTTGCTGTTGTAGGTTGACGTAGGTGTTGTCGTGGGTGTCGTAGGTGAATTCCATTAAAACTAGTCCCCAGCAGTCGCCTAAAGAGCAGGCCCATAAGGGTGAAGAAGCGTCTTGACCTGAAACATCACCCATTCCTTCTCTCCAGAGATGCTGACTTTTCCGCTGAGTTGGTGGCGCGACTCACGTTGCAGCGGCCCCTACAGCCTGTCTGTCTTTTTTTAATTTTCTGGTCTAGTTAAATGGAGTTGTCGTGTTTTTTGATACTGTTTTTAACTGTGTATATGTGGGAGGCGGGGGGGGGGGGGGAGCATGGAGAGCTGTGGTGGCTCGCTGCTGCGGCCCGACCCCGGAGATCGGAGGCTCCAGCTGCAGGCCTGTGGACTGTGATATCGGGAGCTCGCGGGTCCGGGTGGGAGACCACTTTTCGGAGCTCCCGCGACAGCAACTTCTCCAGCCCGTGTCGCGGGGTTGGAACGACCCGGAGCGGTGCCGTACACCACCGGCGAGGCTTTAATGGCCGCGGGACATTCCAACGCCCGCCGGGGGCTCCAACTTTGTGACATTTAGACCTTGGGCGGGGCCGTACACCACCGGCGAGGCTTTAATGGCCGCGGGACATTCCAACGCCCGCCGGGGGCTCCAACTTTGTGACATTTAGACCTTGAGCGGGGCCGTACGCCCCGCGCGCACTTAAATGGCCGTGGGACTTACCATCGCAAACCCGGGGCTTCAACATCGGGAGAAAAATGGTGCAGGGGAGAGAAAAGACTTTGCCTTCCATCACAGTGGGGAGGAGATTCATTGTGATGGATGTTTGTGTGAATTGAATTGTTTGTGTGTCTTGTAGGAATTATTTTGTTTGTATGGCTGTAGAAACAGAGTTTCGTTTGAGCCTCACTGAGGTTCAAATGACATTGAATAAATATTGATTGAAATATTGATATCGAGTTACTCCAGCAGCCTGTCCCCCTTAAGTGATGTTTTGGGCGACTACTGCAATTTTCCATTAAAACTAGTCCCTGGCAGTCGCCTAAAGAGTCACCTAAGTGGGACAGGCCTGCAAGCCAAGCTACACATATCCTCATCTCATCATTTGTTCCTGTAGGTTCCCCTCTGGACCTGCAGATCGAAAAAGCTCAAATACTGTTCATGAATTCTTCAGAGATTCATAGCTGGTGGTCCAAATTATGTGCAATAAACTAATATTAGCAAAACTAAAGAGGTGCAAATGAAGATCCAACAAGTCTTATATGAAGGGAACAACATATCTCACATCATTGGAATAACAGCGTACATAATAGTTGCAATTTACATCCAATATAAAGAGGAATGCAAAGTGAACTTTGCCACTTGCTTTGTTGATGGTTGATGTTTCAGGCCAAGACCCTTCTTCAGAGTTTGAAAAAGGGTCTCCACCCAAAACGTCACCCATTCCTTCTCTCCAGAGATGCTGCCTGTCCCGCTGAGTTACTCCAGCTTGTTGTGTCTATGCAGCAAACATAGTTAAGCTCCACAAAACACCGGTGACATTCGCTGACATTCGTTTCAGACTTGGGCAGGTGCACATGCAATCTAATGCAGAAATATCACACTAATATTCAATAATACAAGATGAGGATCAGGGGAACTTAGTCCGATGATAACAACGTTAATCTTGGTTTGGCCAAATGGTGACAACAACAATAAAAGGAACAAAGCCTTTCACTTTGAATATGTAGAGCGTTTTTTTACTTGAAACACTGTAATTAGTAGTAGTCCATTCATATTATAGGCTAATTTCACCTACTTTAGACCAACTATGCACTATATTTGTGAAGGAAGTTGTTAGAAAGGAAGATGAACCACTGCAATTATGTAACTGGAATGCGCCTGATAAGCTAATATAGTTTAATAGCTCTGCTCTGCCTGACATATCTGAGGTATTATCATTATAAATTGCGTTACACACCAATTTGTGCACACTTAGGTCTTTGTTTAATAGAGAGAGCCGAGTGGAACATGACTGTTTGTTCATTTCCCTAAGGCTGGAAGAGAAGGTTTATTTCACTCTGCCTTTTGGGAGCAGCAATCTAACTAATACATTGCTGATTTATCCTGGTCTGAACAATGCTGACGTCTGAGAACAAAGCTTCGGTTTCCAGAGCGGTGAGAACTCTTTCCCAACCGGCCAGATTTTCATAATCACAAAACATTTGAGAAATTGACAAGTAATTACATACGTTTTGCCCATTAAAATGAAAGCTGGAAAAATTAAGAAAGGTGATGCCAAGGGATTGACTACATTTCAAATAAGTGGATGAAAATATCATTAAAATGAGCAAAGCGGTGTCATTCTGCATGACACAGTCATCAACTTTTATCCATGAATTAGAGGCTATAATATCTGGACAAAACTGCATTATTACAACACATTGATCGTAATTCACATCTATGTGAATCTCAGTGTAGTTGCTGTGATTTTGGTCATAAGTGATAGAACAATTAGGCCATTCGGCCCATCAAGTCTACTCCGCCTTTCAATCATGGCTGATATATCTCTCCCTCCTAACCCCATTCTCCTGCCTTCTCCCCATAGCCCCCGTCACCCGTACTAATCAAGAATCTATCTATCTCTGCCTTAAATATATCCACTGACTTGGCCTCCACAACCTTCTGTGGCAAAGAATTCCACAGATTCACCACCCTCTGACTAAAGAAATTTCTCCTCATCTCCTTCCTAAAGGAACGTCATTTAATTCTGAGGCTATGACCTCTTGACCTAGACTCTCCCACTAGTGGTAACATCCTCTCCACATCCAATATTTGAAATACTGCGATAGAAACTAGGATGGTGCACCAAAGATCAAGATTCTTGCATTTGCATTCCCCCAGAAAGTTTCAACTGAATGGTGACATCCAACATTGCAGCACCTCCTCTGTTCTATCTGAACTTGGAGATGATTTTAAACTAATCTCCATCTATCCTCTCAGAAAGCTAGTGCTCATGCACTTGTTGATGAACTGGTTTTAACTTTCCAGCAAATCTTAGATTCAGTGAAGGTACCATTATGGGCCTGCCCCACTTAGGCGACAACATACTAGTTTTAATGGAATTCACCTATGACACCTGGCGACAACTTACGACAGCACCTACGTCAACCTAAGACAACCTACAGCAAAGATTGTCGCCGCTTTGGCCGAAAACTTTTCAACATGTTGAAAATGTTGCGGCAGTTGCCTGTAGTCGCCCAAAAAATCGCCTAAGTGGGACAGGCCCATTAGATTAGAAAATAGCAAGTTTAGTTTCTTTAATTAAAATAGTTATTTGCTTAAAATGAAATGGAATTAGCAAACAGGAAATCACAGGTCAACTAGATTAATATCTGCCAATGGGATAATGTTAGATTTCATTATTAAAGTCAGACATTTAGAAACATTCCATGCATTCAGGAAAATTATGTTTAACCAATTTAGTGGTTCTTTGATGAAGTATCACGTGCTCTGTTGAAAGGGGAACCGCACTTCCAGAAGACATTTCAAAAGGTACTACATTAGACACGAAGAAGGATCTCGACCCGAAACGTCACCTTTTATCCAGAGATGCTGTCTGACCCGCTGAGTTACTCCAGCTTTTTGTGTTTATCTACATTAAAGGTTATTGTACGGAACAAAAATCTGGGGTGTTGGAGATAACATATTAGTGTAGTAAACAAATTAGATGGCTAATAGGAACCAGAGTGTATGCAGAGCTGTTTGTTTTCTCTGATTGGCAAGACATAGCTAGTGGTGCACCATAAATTGCTAATCACACAAAGGCAAGTAGGAAAGTACCTTAAGTGTACCTGAAAGTACCTGAAGAAAAGTGTCTGAAGGAGGATCTCAATCCAAAACGTCACCTATTCCTTTTCTCCTTAGATGCTGTCTGACCCGCCGAGTTACTCCAGCTTTTTGTGTCTATCTGGTGGGAAAGTACTATGTGAAGAAGACAGCAGGAAACTACAAAGGGATACAGGTAGGTGATGTGAGTGCACAAAGATCTGGTAATCTAGTACAATATGCTATCGTAAAATTTGGTTTGAGAAATAAAAAAGTGATTTCTAAATAGTGAGAGACTGTGCAGGTCTGAGATGCAAAGGATTCTGGGTGTTCCTGTACATTGTTCTCAAAAGAGTATAATTCAGGTATAATATGTAAATAGGAAAACTAACAACGTGAATCATCTATTGCTGAGGGAATTTAAAAGTAGGAACTCCGTTCCTCAAGGGAAGGTGGAAGCAGTACCTTTGGCCGAATTTTAAAAGAAGTAAATACATTCTTGATAAACATAGAGGTGTAGTGGCACCAGAAGTAAACGGGAATGTAGAATTGAGGTAACAAACATCTATGATCCAATTAATTAGTGGAGCTGGCTTGAGGGACTGACTACTCCAGTCCCACATTTATATGTTTATATTCAAAGGGATCATTTCATGAAACATTTATCCTTCAACTCACATCAATAAAAAGATGATCACTTCAATGCATGAAATAGCTGTCACCTTTTCTACATTACAACAGTAACTACACATCAAAAGCACTTTGGAGCGTCTATAATAAATTCAATTCTTTCTTTCCCTCAGACACACACTGGAAAGTCAAGTGAAATGTTGTACATTAAATATCTGCAATGATACTTGAGCCAACAATCCCAGACCAAAAAACGGCATCTGAGACAAGATATTTATTGAAACATGCAAAATTATTGTGGGGCGTGACAGAATATACAGGAATGATTTTTATCATTGGTTTCGGCATCTAGAATGAGTGGTCACACTCTCTTAGGAATTATCCAACAAGAACTAGAAGGAAATTTGTTAACTAGAGGATAGTTTCAAGTTTCACGGTTTTCGTGTACCTTGTTGTGTGTGATGACTGTTGGCAGATCAATTTCCCTCCGATTCTATTGTATCGTATCGTGTCGCATCGGATAGTGAATCTTTGGAATTTTCCACCCAAGATGGGAGCGAATGCTCTTCATTGGGTTTATTGAAAACCACATTCTGCTAGAAGTATCTATAATCAGGCTAACACTGCTCATTATAATAGTAAGATTAAACGAGAACTTACCAGTTTGAAGTTTGATCTTTATTTTATGAGGAGTTACGATGAGGGATTACGTGAAGACCCCGCCAGCACGCATGCGCGACATTCTTCAAAGCAGTGGTGTGAAATCACAGAACAAAAAACAGTCTCAATGACTGACATAGTAAGAGAAAAAAGAGAACTTTCATACCAGGTGATCTTTATAATAGAGGGTTGGGAGCGGAGGGCACGTAATCCCTCATCGTAACTCCTCATAAAATAAAGATCAAACTTCAAACTGGTAAGTTCTCGTTTAATCTTACTATTTTACTTCGGAGTCACGTGAGTGACTACGTGAAGATTTCAAAGCTCTGTGATTTCATGCCCTGGAAGCTCCATGCTCACACACCGCTAAAGCTGGGATAAGAGAATGGACGTGATTCAGACAAGACACTGGCTGAAAAACAAAACAGGTATTTATTCATACCAAACACAATATTGTGTCCCAAAAGGGTTATTTAACTGGCAGCACTTAAGATCCTCCCTGCATAATTGTCAGGGGAGGTCACGGGTTTGTTATAAAAGCGGTGGAAGGTTCTCTCATTGTTCCAACCCGCTGTGGCCAGGATGTGATCCAGTGGTACCTCCATCCTTCTAGCCGCCGAGGTGGATGCTGCCCTGGTGGAGTGAGATTTATACACATTAGTATCCACCCCCGCCGCATCCAGTACCACCCTTAACCATCTGGAAATGGTTTGCACCGTGACCCTGTGATGAGGCTTCTTGTGACTGACAAGCAAAGCTGTTTCCGTGCCCCTTAGATCTTTAGTGACTGAAATGTATCGCAGAATCAATGTAACGATACAAAGACGAGTGTCCGCTGGGTAACCCAGGAACTCCAAAGTATGTCCAGACACTCCGGGTCGATCTTGCTTCAATAGTCCCTGCACCTGGAATGTGATTTTCCCACTGGTAATTGCCATGGCATCCAGACTGAGTTTGTGCAGGGACTGGACCCGTTGCGCCGTGATCAGTGCCATTATCATGACCATTTTGTAGGTTAATTTGGCCAAAGGGAGTCCCGTGTTCGGTGTCCATCCTCGCAGCATCGTCAATACCGTGCTGATGTCCCAGGTATGGCTATATCTGGGCCTGGGGGGATTAGAATTAAATATTCCCCGCATAAATTTGGATACCAGGGGATGTGACCCAATTCCCAATTGGTCACTCCCCTTGCCCAAGTAAGACGATAGGGCACTCCTGGCACAGTTAATGGCGCTGTAGCTTAAACCCTCATCGTAATGAAGGGTAGCCAGAAACTCCAGCACTTCCATGATGGTGGCGGTTTCGTATGTAGTTTTAGTAGTCACGCAGAATCTTTCCCACTTCCTGATGTAGGTCAAGTACTGCTTCCTTGTGGACTCTCTGCAGGCTCCCGTGATAGTATCAATGGTCCTGTTGGAGAGTCCGAGTCCATGAAGTGGCCGTTTTAAAGTCTGCAGATTAACAAATCCATACGATCATGACATGGATGACTTTCTCCTGTAACAGGATGAACAAGCAGACTTGGTCTTTTATTCACCCTGACACAGGGTTCTGTGGCCATCTTTTGTACCAGAGGGAACCATGGTTGAGTAGGCCAGTCGGGCACTACCAAGATACCCGATGCGGAGTCTTGCTTGATTTTTTGCAAGACCCGACTGATGAGGCAGAAAGGGGGGAAAGCGTAGAAAAACAAATCCCCCCAGTGTAGCGAGAAAGCATCCATCGCTACCGCCCCCGGGTCTGGCTCCCAAGCAACATACGTTGGTAGTTGGTGATTTAGCCTGGACGCGAAAAGGTCGATATCTGGTGTCCCATAACGTTCTACAATATCTGTAAACACTTTCCGATCCAACATCCATTCTATGTTGTCGTTGAATTTCCGTGATCTGGTGTCTGCCACTGTGTTTAGTTTACCTGGTAGGTAAGTTGCAGAGATCCAAATTCCTCTTTGCAGACACCAGTGCCAGATATTGTTGGCCAATTCATCACACGATATCGACTTTACACCGCCCATGTGGTTAATATAGGCTACCACCGTGGTGTTGTCAATCTGTAGTCTAACATGAACTTTGTGCATGTTAGTGCAGTATGCTTTAAGTCCGTGAAATGCTGCGAGCATTTCTGAATAGTTAATCCCTAAGTTTTTAAATAGGGTTAACTCTGGTGCACTCCATCTACCTCCACAGCTAGAGGTAGTGATAGTAGCTCCCCACCCTTTGGCACTGGCATCCGTTTGTAAGGTGATCGAGGGATTGGCGATAGTCATGGGTTTGGAACAATTTTGGGCATTACCCATCCACCAATATAGTTCAGCTTTTGCCTTTTCTGGAATTTTCATGGGCCTATCAAAATGGCCAGCATGATTTTTGAGCGCCGTAATTTTTGCTCTTTGTAAATTTTGGTAATGTAAGGGCCCATATTGTGCTGCAGGAAATGCAGCTACTATCTTCCCAATCACCCTGGCCACCTGCCGAATGGATGGGACCTTAATGCCAAAGAGGCTCCTGCAAGCCTCTATCAGGTCTTCCACCTTGCTTGGTGGTAACGTGACAGACATTTGCACTGAGTCAATAATGAACCCCAAATATTTCATGGTGGTAGAGGGTTCCAATATTGATTTATCTGGATGTATCGTAAACCCCAGTATCTGAAAAATATGTTTCGTGGCTGTGACTGCCAAAGTAGCCATTTCCAAATTCTCCCCCACTATGAGGATGTCATCAAGATAGGCCATAACAGTATGATTCTGTTTCCTTAAATAGGCCAAAGCTGGTTTCAATATCTTGGTAAACAATCTGGGTGCTGACGATAGCCCATTAGGCAAAGCTTTATATTGCCATAATTGTCCCATCCAGATAAATTTTAAGTATTTCCTATGATCCTTGTGTATGGGTACTGAATAGTATGCATCTTTAAGGTCAACGCATGCCATGTAGTACCTATTGGCTACAAGCTGAGTAGCAGTGTCGAAGGTGTCCATTTTAAAATGGATATACTGGACAGAAGTATTCAGGTCGGTCAAATCTATGATGATGCGGCACCCGCCATCTTTTTTGTTTTTAGTGAATATATTAGACACGAACTCCTGAGGTTCTTTAAAGGCCTTTTCAATTACCCCTTTTTCTATTAACCTCTGTAGTTCAGCATGCCCTGCTGCCTTATCTCTATGAGAAAGGACGAATTTCCGACTAGGCGCATGCTGTACCGGGGTAGGGAGTTCGTGAATAAATTCAATTTTGTAGCCCTGAATACTCCTGAGTATATAAGGATCAGAGGTAAAAGTGAGCCAATTCTCGAGGAACATGTGCAACCTGCCCCCTATGCAGAGTGAATTTAGGTCAGTAGTGTTCTTGGGGATCCCAGACCCACCTACCTCCATGGTTACTGCCGGTGTGGAGGTTTCTGCCCTTGCTTCCTCGGCTGGTTGTAGGTGTTCTGGGAGTGGCGCATCTTCCAAGGAGGCCGGCCTGGGCCTTGGCCTAAAAAAGACCGCTGTGCAGGTATGCCGGCCTTCGAGCTTTCACCACCGGCAGACCTGTTAGGGTAACTCTGCCCGGTGGGTGCGTAGGGGTACGTTCTGTGTGGGTGATGAGGCTTAGTGTACCCAGGTACTTTAATAAGGCCCAAAGCCTTAGCCTCCTCGTCAAGATCTTTTACCTGTTTGGGGAGATCTTCCCCGAATAACAGGCTTGGAGGCTGCGTCTTCCCAGGCTTGCATAACCCCGCGAACTTGGGGTTAAGCGCCGGCTTTATAATGCTTTTCCTGAAATTGTTAATTTCATACTGTGTATTGCACAGTAAGGCCAAAGCATCTTGCAGCTCTTGCGGCATATCCACTCCCACTGCTGTTCTGGCTACTGCAGTAATCCCTGCGGTTAGGAGCTTCAGGATCTTCTGAAGTTTCATCTCCTGCCCTCTACTTGAGGGGCTCATGTTCCCCCATATCGGGTTGTTCACCGCGGGCACATTTAACGATTTGCAGTTTTCTGGCGCCAAATATTTATCTGCTGTGGCATTGATGGCCTGTTCCTGAAGTTGGTTGGTGGCCATATAATCAATGCTGGCAGCCAGCTTGGGGTGGATGGGTAGGCCCTTCTGGTGGGGCATGGCATGTTTGCTCACCACATCCATATAATCTTCACACACCCCTGACGCTGCAGGTGCTTCAGCCAACTCTCCCTCTTCTGGGTCAGCCCAGTTCTGACCCTCAATGCTCCCCTGTATAGAAGGGGATACATTGGGCAGTCCTCGAAAGGAACTTGCCGTGGGCCTACTAGGGGTCCCACTGTGATCCTGCCCCTGCTGTAACAGGTCATGTTGGAGCATCTGCTCCATCAGCCGCTCAATGCGGTCAAGGCGACCTCCGTCGCTACCAGCAAGCGGGGTGCCCTCGGGACCGGACTCCGCTGAGTCCGCCCCGGCCGACTTCCGGGTAGTTTTCCCCGACCGTGGCGTACCAACGGTCTCAAAGTCCGAAAAGTCGGGAGCTGCAGGTGGAACCTGAAGCTCTGGAGAAGCGGTTCTCCGCTGGCTGCTGTCCTTAGCCGCTGATTTGGCCGCCGCTCTCTTACTCTTTCTCCCTTCCATTATGGTCGACTCACTCCTTCGGTGAGACTTACCTGGCGTGAGCTTTTTAAACTCACGCTGGAGGAGCCCCGCTCCTCCCGACCGTCGCTTCCGCATGCGTACGACGATATGTCGCGCATGCGTGCTGGCGGGGTCTTCACGTAGTCACTCACGTGACTCCGAAGTAAAATTAAGATATAAAGTATTATTCCCTGTTCTTTTCAATTCATAAGCATTTTAAAACCACAACTATGGTCTCTGTATAAGGTGCAAGAAAGCCAGCCATTGTACATGTAGGCATAACATTTCTGGAGCAACGATGAACAGTTTACCTCGTGCAACATAACATGCTGGAAGAATACGAATTTAGCACAATATAACCCAAAGCTCAGAAAATACCCGGGGATATGTGCTGACAAAGTCAAAATCTTCACATTGCTGGGGCAGCATATGTCTGAAGATCTGTCCTGGACCCAGCACATTGATGCAATCATAAAGAAAGCCCATAAACACCTCCACTTGCTTAGAAGATTGAAGAGGTTTGTTATGTCAACAAATACTCTTTTGAACTTCTACAGATGTACAGTCGAGAGAACGTTGACTGGTTGCATCCGCGGCCTGGTTCGTCAACAAGAGCGATCAAGAACGAAATAAATTGCAAAAAGTGGCGAACTTTGCCCAGTCCATCACGTGTTTTGACCTCTCCACATCGATGGGATCTACAGGAGTTGGTGCTCAAAAAGACAGCCAGCATCGTCAGAGTCTCACACACCACCCTGGCCACGCTCCCATTTCACTCCTGCCATCAGGAAAAAGGTATAGGAGCCTGAAATGTTTAACAAACAAGTTCAGGGGCAGCTTCCTCCCTACAGCCATCAGGCTATTACACACTACAACCTCCAAATAAGCTCCGAGCTACATAGACTTGGGGACATTGATTTTGTCTTTGCACTATTATCGATTTTTTAAAAATACATACTAAACTTCCTTTGTAGTTTATAATGGCGGCAACAGAGTACAATATTTTACATATCTGTTGTGCTACCCCAAATTTTTAAAAAATCATTTCTGGACATATGACAATACAATACTCTTGACTCTTGATACATTGCAGCACTTATCACAGATTTGCTGCTTTGTGAAGGCTTTAATTCTCAAAAGTTCCTGGTTCTGGCAGGTTGCTTTATCCCCGCATCCCCCTTCCGGTAAAAATTGGGCCAAACTACATGATGCTTGAGGAACGTAGCAGATCAGGGGGCATCTTGGAGGGAGTGGTCTGACAACATTTCAGACTGAAGAAGGGTCTCGTCCCAAAAAGTCCCCCATTCCTTATATCCGGAGGTGCCGCCAGTCCTGCTGAGTTACTCCAGCATTTTGTATCTATCTTCAGTGTCACATTTCAGACTGGTGGAGGAGGACAAGTTAAATTAATCTCCTCTGCCTGTACTTGATCCATATCCCTCCATTTCTTGCACATCCACGTGCCTATCTGAAAGCCTCCTAAACGTTACTATCTTCCTCCACCACCATCCATGGCAGCGCGTTCGTTACAGGCATACTCCACTCTCATAGAGTTTTATTTTAAATCGCTCCACACATTTCATTTAAGTTTACCCCTCTTGCTTTAAAGCTATGCTTTCCAGTCTTTGACATTTCCACCCTAGGAAAAAAGTTCAGACTATCTAGCATATCCGTGCCTCTCATAATTTTATATAACCATATTATAACCATATAAACCATATAACAATTACAGCACAGAAGCAGGCCTTCTCGGCCCTTCCAGTCCGTGCCGACCATTTATTTACGCCTAGTCCCATCTACCTGCACTCAGACCATACCCCTCCATTCCCTTCCTGTCCATATACCTATATACTTCTACCAGGTCTCCTCTAAACCTCCGATGTTCCAGAGAAAAAAATCTTAGTTTGTCCAACCTCTCCTTATAGCTATTACTATCGAATTCAGGCACATTAGCGGAATCATCTTCCGTACCCTACAAATTACTTCATTCAAAAATACCGCTGCTGCATTCAAAACCTAATATGGCAAAACAAAACAATTAAATGAAAAACTGTTTACACGGTGGCACAGCGGGGCAACACGGTGGAGCAGCGGTAGAGTTGCTGCCTTACGGCGCCAATGACCCAGGTTTGATCCTGACTACGGGTGCTGTCGGTACAGAGTTTGTACATTTTGCCCGGGTGATTCGGTTTGCCTCCCACACTCCAAAGATGTACAGGTTTGTAGGTTAATTTGGTAAAAATGGTATATTGTCTCTCGTGTGTAGGATCGGGCTGGTGTGTGGGGATCGCTGGTCGGCGAGGACTTGATGGGCTGAAGGCCCTGTTTCCATGCTGTATCACTAAACTAAAATTTGCAGTGCAATCCAGTACACCTAATTTTCTAAAATTTATATTTACTATCATTTTTCTCCTCCTGCTGTTCATAGTTGAAATATTTGAAAGCTATTCAGCTATTCAGAAACCTTCCAGCAGATAAATGTAGAAGAACTTGTACATATTTAGCACTATTCACTCTCAGGATGTTCCAAGGTGGTTTATGGTCAATCAAGTATTTCTGAAATGCAGTCACTGTTGTGAAATGAAAATGCTGCGGTCATCATTGCACAACAAAATCCCACAAATGGTAATTAGATCAATGATTAGGTCAGATGCTTGCGTTGATTGTGAGACAAACGTCAGCTGGGGAACCAGGGAGAAATGACTTGCACTTCTGCAAATAATGACATTCGATCCTTGACATCCAAGGGAGAAGCTAACAAGATCACAATTTAATACCTCATCTGAAAGATTAAAGATTCCAGAGAGTTTATTGTCATGTGTCCCAGATAGGACAATGACATTCTTGTTTTGCTTCAGCACAACAGAATATAGAAGGCATGAATACAGAACAGGTCCGTGTGACCTTATACCATTGTATAAATATATACACACATGAATAAATAAAACAGATAAAATGCAAATAAACAGATAATGGGCTATTAATGTGCAGAGTTTTATTTGAGTTCCCCACAGCCATCAATAGTCTGATGGCTGTGGGGAAGAAGCGGTTTCTGAACCTGGACGTTACAGTCTTCAGGCTCCTGTACCTTCTACATGAAGGTAGCGGCAGTGACTGCTATAGATCCCCTGGATGGTAGGGAGGTCAGAGCCGATGATGGACTGGGCAGTGTTTACTACGTTTTGAAGTTGTTTTCCTCTCAAGGGCGCTAAAGTTGCCGAACAAGGCACGATGCAACCGGTCAACATGCTCTCTACTGTGCACCTGTAGAAGTTAGAGAGAGTCCTGCTTGACATACCTACTCTCCGTAATCTTCTCAGGAAGTAAAGGCGCTGATGAGCTTTCTTTATAATAGCATCAGTGTTCTCGGACCAGGAGAGATCTTCAGAGATGTGCACGCCCAGGAATTTGAAGCTCTTGACCCTTTCCACCACGAACCCGTTGATATAAAAGGGACTGTGGGTCCCCATCCTACCCCTTCCAAAGTCCACAATCAGTTCCTTGGTTTTGCTGGTGTTGAGGGCCAGGTTATTGTGCTGGCACCATTTGGTCAGTCGGTCGATCTCAGTTCTATACTCTGACTCCTCCCCAGCAGCGATACGTCCCACAACAGTGGTGTCGTCAGCGAACTTGATAATGGAGTTCGCACTATGGCCGGCCTCGCAGTCATGAGTATAGAGCGAGTACAGCAGGGGGCTGAGCACGCAGCCTTGAGGTGCTCCCGTGCTGATTGTTATCGAGGCTGACACATTTCCACCAATTAGAAAACTCTGTGGTGAATGAATGAGGACGTCGAGGATCCAACTGCAGAGGGATGCGCAGAGACCCAGTTCTGAGAATTTGGTAACCAGCTTGGAGGGGATGATTATATTAAATGCCGAGCTGTAATCAATGAATAACTGCCTGACATATGAGTTTTTGTTGTCCAAATGGTCCAGAGCGGAGTGGAGAGCCAGCGAGAAAGACGGCACCTCCCACAGTGCGACACACACTCAGTAATGTTGTATCAGCCTTGATTACGCATTTCATTTTCTGGAACAGGACTAGATTCCTTCTGCGGCACAAATAAGAGCATGACCACTGAAAAACGAGTGACAACTTACAGATCACAGGACAGCTGGACTTCAGCATCTGTTTCAAATCCAAATGTCATATGTCACCTGCAACTACCTTGTCCTTTTTGATTTACACTATATTTAGAAGATCTGAAATTCTGTTCCATAATTGTTTTCTGAGCTCTGTAGATGGTTTATTAATAACTACATTTTTTCAACATCAGAATTGAACTAGTGAGTTCTTCAAATATGCTACTAATTTTAGTTTATTGTCATGTGTACTGAGGTACAGTGAAAAGATTTTGTTGCATGCTAACCAGTCAGCCGGAGGGCAATACATAGTTACAATCGAGCCATCCACAGTGTACAGATGTATGATATGGGGAATAACGTGAATAATGATTAGTGTAAGGTAATGTCCGATCTAAGATGGTCTGAGGGTTTCCAATGAGGTAACTTAACTAGCTCAGGACTGTTCTCTAGTTGTGGTAGGCTGGTTCAGTTGCCTGATACAGCTGGGAAGAAACAGCCCCTCAATCTGGAGATCAGACTTCTATACTTTTGCCTGATGGGAGACGAAAGAGGGAGCGGCCAGGGTCCGACTCATCATTGATTATGCTGCTGGCCTTGCTGAGGGAGCGTGAGGTGCAGATTCAGTGGAAGGGAAGGTTGGTTTGTGTGACGGTCTGGGCTGCGTCCACAATTCTCTGCAATTTCTTGTGGTCTTGGATGGAGCTGGTCCCAAAACATGTTGTGATGCATCCTGATAAAATGCTTTCTACAGCGTATCTGTAATCCAAAAGCCATGAAAATGCCACCATCTTATCTGCCTTTACCACCACCTCTCGCAGTATGTTCCAAGCAATCACCATCATCTGTGTAACAAAAAACTTGTCCCACACATCTGTTAAACTTGACTCCTCTCACCTTGAAGCTATGCTCTCTAGTATTGATATTTCTATCCTGGGAAAATGGTTCTGACTGTCGACCCTATCTATGTCGCTCATAATTTAGAATACCTACCTGATCTCGCCTACACCTCAAGCTTGCCAGAGAAAACAAGCTGGGACTTTTCCGAAATGCAAAGTCCAATAACTATATATTTAAGCAATATTATTCTATTTAATGTGATCTTGAGAGTACATAATATTTTCTGTGGTATTCATAACACAACAATGATAAAAATATATTTGTTTTGATTGCACCTACCAACATGCATACATTATTATATTACAGTTAATATGTACCAATGGGCAAATTTTTGTTCCAATGCTCCCCATTCCCAAATATTTTTACAGTGAAGTGATTGAAATCCAAGTGAAGTTTAAATGGCATCAGCAAAATAAAACCCCAGAATGGATGATATTCATTACGTGGTTGGTTGGAGTCAGTATCAGCACAATTACTATATTAAACTTTGAATCTTCAGATGTTCTGATTCAATCTAAAACTAAAGAGAAATAATAATCTCCTCACACATTCCCCTGCAAGTATCTCTGTCACTCATTTAAAATATGCCCCTTCTTTGAACAAGCTCCTAAACATCACATCTGAATTAGTTTCCATCTGATTATACTCCTTGAGGATGTTCATCTACATGTCCAATTAATAAAACAATGAGATTGGGGACATTTCTATTCACCCTTTCAAAGGAAGTTTGGGAGGGTGGGGGGGGGGGGGGGGTTAGAAATAGTCAGTGAGGTAAACAAACATAATAGTTGAGTGGCAAATGACAATAGTGCTATCTTCCCAATATTTAACTGAAGGAAATAATAGGTTATCAGAGCTGTATGTTTTGACAGACAGCCTGACATCTTGCATGTCATTTTAATATTACACTTATCCCATTTCCCAGGATAGAGCGCATTAATAAATTAAGGTTGTCAACTAATTACAAATCAGGCTAATTACAAATCAATAACATCAACCAACTCTGAAACACGAAGTGCTGAGCATTGGGATCCAGACATCACGGACAACCGGCCTCAGTTCCCCGTTCACATGTGGCAGTGCTCTCTGTCTGAACCAGGGGACGTGAAGTGTTTTTGAAAGTGGGGGGGCTGAGCAATCACTGATCACTGGCCTTGCGGGTACCTGGCGAGGGTTTTGAGCGACCGAGTGGGGGGAGGGTGTGGAAGGGGGGTGCCCCCCCCCCCCCCTCCAACGGTAGGGACATTTTGAAAATTGATGTACTAAAATCATGTTTTCATGCATGGTAGAAGTATTATTTCAATGTTTTTTGTTTGAAGTATTTTTAAGAGGTAACTTTTTAAGGGGTAACTTTTTCCACACAAAGGGTGGTGGGTGTATGGAACAAGCTGCCAGAGAAGGTTGTTGAGGCAGGGACTACCCCAACATTTAAGAAACAATTAGACTGATACAAGGACAGGACAGGTTTGGAGGGATATGGACCAAAAGCAGGTAGTGTCGCTGGGACATGTTGGCGGGTGTGTGCAAGTTGCACCGAAGGGCCTGTTTTAACACTGTATCACTCTTTGGCTACATTATACCTCCACCATGCATAAATGCTTAAAAATCAAGTGGTCAAGTGCCATATACTCAAGCATAGAAACATAGAAAATAGGTGCAGGAATAGGCCATTCGGCCCTTCGATCCAGCACTGCCATTCAATATGATCATGGCTGTTCATCTAAAATCAGTACCTCTTTTCTGCTTTTTTGCTAGCACCAAGAACTAAAGGTAACTCTCTCTTGAAAACATCCAGTGAATTGGCCTCCACTGCCTTCTGTGACAGAGAATTCCACAGATTCACAACTCTATGGGTGAAGAAAGTTTGTTCTCATCTCAATCCTAAATGGCCTACCCCTTATTCTTAAACTGTGTGGCCCCTGGTTCTGAACTCCCCCAACATTGGGAACATTTTTCCTACGGTTATGGTTAGTGAAAATCTAGCAGGTAAGCAGGATGCTTTCTCCAACCACCCACATTTGACAGCCACTATCTTCCACCGCTTCTACCCAGTGCTTGGTACCTACTTCCAGCAGCCACTGGTTGTCCTCCAGGATGCACCGAGCCGCAGACTGGTCCATGCCAGTCACCAGGGTGAATTCAGCACAGAGACTCTCATGGCAGCGGCGCAATGCATCCGACGCCTCCGACAGCCCGGGACTCTTGCACTGAGGCTGCTCCGTGGACCAGAGCTGCAGCGCGCAACTCGACAGCCCGGCAAACACTCGCCAGCCCAGGCTCCCCGTCCGCATCTGCGCCCGCCGCTCAATCTCTCCCTCTGCCCCGGCTCTCCAACACCCGCGGCCCATGCAGTTGATATTAGTTTTGAAATTCTCGTTGATCACAGAATTTCTCACTACAGAGCGTGAGAAATTCTGTGATCAGCATGAGAGCGTGAGAATTGAGTGAAATACGTGATTCTCATGCTCAATACGTGAGAGTTCGCAGCTCTGCAATAGTATATTATACTTTTCATATACTATTTAAAGGGCTTTAAATATCAGTGAAGTACTTTTAAAGCACCATTTTCCCTAACCTTAAATAATTCTGTAAGAGAAGAAAATCCTTACACTGAAAATGGTTCAATTTTGAGGGAATTAGGGATAAGATTCCAGTGCAGAAAAGGATGCTAAGATAAAAGTCCAGGAATAATCTTATTGAATGGTGAAATTAGTGAAAGTGACTGAATCATAAACCAGCTTCTGTTTCTTATTTTCGTGCTTTATTCAGCAGGCGTTTAAGTACATGCCAATGAAAACCAAAAACAAAGGAAGGCACCAGCAGTAAGATTCCTTAATAGTCCTTAGAGATACAGCATGGAAACAGGCCCTTAGTCCACGGGGACCAACGTACACCAGCACTATCCTGCACACTTAGGACAATTTACCTATTTTACCGCAGCCAATTTACCTACAAACCAATACGTCTTTGGAGTGTTTAAGGAAACCAGAGCACCTGAAGAAAACCCACATGGTCACAGGGAGAACGGACAAGCTCCGCACAGACAGCGCCCGTACTCAGGATCAAACCCGGGTCCCCGACTCTGTAAGGTAGCAACTCTACCGCTGTGCTGCCTTTAATAGTCTCAGAAATCTCATGCATCCGATCAGTATCTCAATCTGGGTGAAAATCTATTTGAAATATATTGAAACAGAATTTTAAAGAGAAATATATAAGTAAATAATGGATCTAAAAAGAAGCAGATTTGCCAATTAATTGAAATACAAAAGAGCACTAATCAATGACGATTTTTTAGCAATTTTCCAATGTATAGTATACTTTGGTAGAGAATGAACAACAGTTTTAAAGTTGTTTCATGAAACTATCCACGCTATCCAGTTTTAACTCGTCTCCATTTCCAAACAATCAGCCTCTGGCCACTTGACTAATTGGCAATCGAGACATAATCACTTGTAAAGGAAATGTGTAGGAAGGAACTGCAGATGTTGGTTTACACCGAAGATAGACACAAAATGCTGGAGTAACTCAGCGGGTTAGGCAGCATCTCTGGAGAGAAGGAATGGGAGAAGAAGGGTCTCGACCCGAAACGTCACCCATTCCTTCTCTCCAGAGATGTTGCCTGTCCCGCTGAGTTACTCCAGCTTTTTGTGTCCATCGTGGTATAGCAGGCATATAGTTTGCTTGCCCTCATCAGCCTGGGTAATGTGTATTAATTCAAGAGGCCATGTTGCAGCTTTATAAGACTTTTATTAGGCCGCATTTGGAGTATTGTTTGGTTGCACAGTTGTAGGAAGGATGTGGAGACTTTGGAGAGGGTGCAGAAGTGTGTGTGTATCTGAAGAAGTGTCTTGACCCAGAACGTCATCCATTCCTGCTATCCAGAGATGCTACCTGTCCCGCTGACATCTTGTGTCTATCTTCATAGTCAACCGTAATTCTGAATTATCAAAATGACTAATAATCACCTCATTAGGTATGTATTCGTATTCACACAGAGACTGTATTCATATTCACATAGAGACTGTATTCATATTCCCACAGAGGGCGGCACGGTGGCACAGCGGTGGAGTTGCTGCCTTACAGCACCAGAGACCTGGGTTCGATCTTGACTACGAGTGCTGTCTGTACGGAGTTTGTACGTTCTCCCCGCGACTGCGTGGGTTTACTCCGAGATCTTCGGTTTCCTCCCACACTCCAAAGATATTCAGGTTTGTAGGTTAATTGGCATCATATAAGTGTAAACCCGTCCCTACTGTGTGTAGTAGCAATGTTACAAAATTTTGAGATTTAAAAAAGTCTGCAATTTATCCCATAATTTAAAGCATAAAAAGAAGTTTAATTTGACACCTAATTCACTTTCATATCTTCAGTATTAAAAACGTTATGGCAATTTTCATACTCAGAAATTAGCATCTTGTTCCCTATTGCTTTTCCATTGACTTAACACAAAAGTCGTGATCAAGGACAGTCAAAAGCCCATAACGTTCTAATTAAGAGAACTGAATGAAATGTTCAGTTATTATAGATTGAAGTATTCTGAAACAAATATGAAACAACATTACTTGGATGACCTGAAATTAAAGCATATAATTAGTTAGTTACCTAATTGTAGCTAATTACAACATTCAATTACTAGATCTAAACATCTATCCATTTCTTAAGAAAAGGTTAACATTTAAAAAAAAGCCTAAGTGTCCAAATAACAGTCACACAATAATTCACAATATAACATGATTTTTAAATCTAATTGTCATTCATTTATAGGCCAAATTGAAGGAATTTAGTGTTTAATTCCCGTAAATTAATAGCCATTTAAAGCAATTTGCGAGTGGGATTTTGTAGAACACGGTGGATTGGAACTTTGCAGTTTGCAGTGAAATTAATCCCCAGTCGGCAGGAAATATACTGCCAGTTCGTATATTTTTTTAGTCACCTTTTCGCAACATGAAATTTTGATTAAAGGCTTCCTAAGAAGCACGTTTTTATAATGCTGTAATTAGCTACAATTAGATAACTAACTAATTATATGCTTTAATTTCAGGTCATCCAAGTAAGATTGTTTCATATTTGTTTCAGAATGCTTCAATCTATAATAACTGAAAATTTCATTCAGTTCTCTTAATTTTTAAGAAAGTTATGGGCTTTTGACTGTTCTAGATCACAGCTTTTGAGTTAAGTCAATTGAAAGGCAATGGGGAACAAGATGCTAATTTCCGAGTATGAAAATGGTCATAACCTTCTTAATACTAAGATATGAAAGTGAATTAGGTGTCAAATTAAACTTCCTTTTATGCTTTATCTGATGGGATAAATTGCAGACTTGATTTTTAAAATCTCAAAATTTTGTAACATTGCTATAATTAGAGGTGCTATTAAATGAATACATTGACATTTATCTGTTCTGTGCACATGTGTGCTCAGAGATGTTTTCTTGATCATCGTCTGCTTTGATCTGTCATTTTCACACCTTACCCTTCCATATCTCTAGTATCCCTGACAGTCTGAAGAAGGGCCTCCACCTGAAACGTCACCCATTCCTTTACTCCAGAGACGCTGCCTGTCCTGCTGAGTTACTCCAACATTTTGTCTATCTTCCATTAAAATGAGTGCAGGCAGCTAATATAATGTTACTTTGCGCATCAACTGTTGGCAATACTCTGCTGGACCTGGTCTGGTAACCACTAGACTGGCATAATTAAAAAATTAACTGAGGAACAAAGAAAATATATATTGTGAACAAAACCTATTCTACACCAAATGTTTAAGAAGGAACTGCAGATGCTGGAAAATCGAAGGTAGACAAAAATGCTGGAGAAATTCAGCGGTTGAGGCAGCATCTATGGAGCGAAGGAAATAGGCAACGTTTCGGGTCGAGACCCTTCTTCAGTCTGAAGAAGGGCTTTGACACGAAAGACTGCCTCTTTCCTTCACTTCATAGATGCTGTCTCACCCGCTGAGTTTCCGCAGCATTTTTGTCTACCTATTCTAAACCGAAGATGTTTTCAGATGTTAATCCTTTTTGCATGTGCATTTCTATGCGAATTGTCAAGAACCAGCTTGGTTTTCTTTACCTCACTTTCAAGACAGGATTGCAATAAATATTTTTCACATAACGTATAAAGGCCACAAGTTCACAAGTTAATACATTGGAGCCATTTTTGGATCACTTCCTTTCAATTCAGCCAAGAGTTATGAGCCACAGTTAAATGACGACCGGAAAAATGTAATTTAGTACTAATAGTCTGAAGCCTGCAATCCAGCATTTAAATTACATTGGCAACAAATATTGCAAAAGTCACAGAGAAGAAAGTTGTAGCCTTCTCAAAAATTCCATTAAAAAAGGACTTTGCAGAGAAATGTGTCTGTGCTTCATGCAGGTGGTATCACAGTCCCTGGCAGGGCCCCCAAGACAAAACTATGTCATGTAAACCATAAAGAGGATTAATCCTCAAGGACCACTGTAATGAGACCTTAAAAGACTGAACAACAGCCAGCTATGATTAAGGATGCTGCAGTCTGTCCCCAAAAGCTTTCCCTTGCTAAGCTACATCAAAGAGAGCTGGGACTATGTAGCAGGATTCTGCAGGAATCTCTTATCTCAGTGTTAGCGGATGCCTCTCCCCTGATTGCCGTGCAATGCCAGCTGTCCCATGCTACACCAGACTTCTTTGAAGCAAATGCTAAACCCGTGATGGATCTGACCTCCTTGGGTTTTGATTCTTTTATGTCTCTCTTCATTTCTTGGTTTGTTACATCTAGCTGCACAGTCGTGGCAGAGAGCACAGAGACTACTCTTCCAGCATCTGCTCAAAGACAACCCCTAGCTATGTAGCCTGGAAACTGACAACAGGTTTTTGAGTACTGCTGCCTGTTATTAAGCATCATCCAATTTCCTTCATGTTGCCAGTGTGTGAATAATTATAACTGTACTGTAATCTTTCCACTATACCTTTACACTGCACATCTTTAATTATCTTTTGTGTGAGTTTTCAACATTTAAACAAATGTTGAAATGCATCTGTAGACAAGTGCACGGTGGACTCGACTCAGCGAATCATATTGCGCAGAAACAGGGTCTTCAGCCCAACTTGACCTTGTAAACCAAGATGCCCCATCTAAGTTAGTCCCATTTGTCTGTGTTTCATCCATATCCCTCTAAACCTTTCCTATCCAGGTACCTGTTCAAATGTCTTTTAAATGCTGTTATAGAGAACCTGGCTCAACTCCCACCTCTGGCAGCTTGTTCCATATGTCCACCACCAAGTTCCAATTTGGTGCTCAATCCACAAATGCCCACAATACCCTATAGCCAAGGGGGCAAACATCATGCATCAAACATCAGCAGACACAAGGAACTGCAGATGCTGGTTTACAAAAAAGACAAATGCTGACGTAACTCAGCAGGTCAGGCGGAATCTCTGGGGAACATTGATGGGCGACATTTTGGGTCGGGACACTTCTTCAGACAGCTCAGCTGGAGTTCACACATTTTTCCTCAGTCTAAATTTAACTTGAAACTTGACCAGAACAAAGTAAAATTTGGAAGCTTGTCTGCCATCAGTGTATGTGTCTGCATCCATCTGCCTGCGCATGTGAAACTTTGGCGCGAGGCTGCCAAAACCCATCTCCAACATTACTCAATAAACAACTCATACCTGCGCACAGAACTACCCATTTTTATGAACCCTGCAGCTTCTGAATCTATCTTATTTAAGATTCAAGATTCAAGATTCAAACTGCATTCTTTTTCCTCTTTTGAGTACGAATCAAAAATCTTTAAATGCCAATGTACCAATCAAGGAGCCATGAAATTCTTCCTACAGCTTCACAGACCAGTCAATGCAATGACACACAAAAATACAATAAATTAATAACCATCACTCCAGATAACCATAATTGTGCAAAAACTAAGTCCCTATTCTTGCAACCATGGACACAGTCCACCGAAGTTCATTGTTGCTGAGATTATAGACAATAATGGACTATTGACAATAGGTGCAGGAGTAGGCCAATTCAGCCCTTCGAGCCAGCACCACCATTTACAGTGATCATGGCTGATCATCCATAACCAGTACTCCGTTCCTGCCTTCTCCCCCTATCCCCTGACTCCGCTATCTTTAAGAGCTCTATCTAACGCTCTATTGAAAGCATCCAGAGAATTGGCCTCCACTGCCTTCTGAGGCAGAGAATTCCACAGATTGACAACCCTCTGAGTGAAAAAGTTTTCCCTTGTCTGTTCTAAATGGCTTATGCCTTATTCTTAAACTGTGGCCCCTGGTTCTGGACTCCCCCAACATGGGAACATGTTTCCTGCCTCCAGTGTGTCCAAACTCTCATGGGCCTGTCCCACCGGCGATTTTTCAGGCGACTGTCAAGTTGCCGGGAGTCGACTGCAAAACCGGCAACTGGAACAGCGATTGTCAGAGCAGAACACACACACACACATCACTTCCTTCACCAGCCAGTTATGCAGGCGGGGGACAGGGCAAGCAGAGGGGAGTGCTGACTGAGTGAAATTCACACGGTGCAAAGCCAATGTGATACAGGCACACACCGCGATGAACAGGCAGGTTGGCGCTGTAATTCAGAAGCTAAAAAGCACAGTGTATGGTAAGTCCTTTAAAAGAGGGAGGGAGAAGGGGAGAGAGGGGGGAGAAGGAGTGGTGACAACTTTAAAGAAGCCAGAAATACACGGCTGCGAAGTTCGGCAGACATTAACATTACAGGTCGGTTATCCTTCGTTCTGAAAACTACTGCCTACCTTTTTTTCCCAATGAAATTCACCGGTCAGCACTGACTACAACCTACGAGCACTTAAGAGAACATTTGACCTCCTGGCGACCCACCTACGGCACAAGAATTCTCGCTACTCTCCATGGCGGCTTCATTCTAGTCGCCACTAATTATTCAACATGTTGAAAAATTTGCGGCGACCATAATGAGGCAGCGACTAGTTCCCAGAATGCGGGAAGTCCTCACGACCACGAAGGCGACTCCCTGGCAACCACCCGCGTACATGTGGCGACCGCATAGTCTCCTGCAGTCGCCTAAAATGTCGCCCAAGTGGGAGAGGCCCATCAGTAATCTTATCTTTTTCAATATGTTCCCCTCTGTTACTCAGTGTTATATCGTGTTCAAGTGCTTAATGGTTGCTGGGGTAACAGCTGTTCTTGCACCTGATGGTCACTGTTAAAGCTCCTGGTACCTCCTTCCCAATGGTCGTGCAGAATGTGAGTGTGACTAATGTCTTTGATATTGACTGCCCATCCTGTTAATCCGTTCAATGGGGGAGGTCAGCACTTGGGATGGCTGTGTTCATCACTCTGTAGTTTCCTTGGTTCCTGGTTGCTTTTGAACCAAAGCACAAAGCAGCCTATCAACATGCTCCCTACTGTACACCTGTAGACGTTCAAGGGTGTATTCACTGACAAAATCTCCTCAGGAACCAGAGGCAGTTATGAGCTTTCTTTGTGACTGCATTGGTGTGCTGTGCTTAGGACAAATATCCAGAGATGTACATGCCCAAGGATTTGACACTGTTGACTCTCTCCACTGCAGTATGGTCAATGAAGGCAGGTTCACCATTCCCCCGTTTGATGTCAACAATATGCTTCTTGGTCTTGTTGATATTGAGACCAATTGTTGTCAGAACTGATTGCTGTTCTGACACCATTCAAACAGATCTTCAATCTCCCTCCCGGACTCCGACTCATCATTATCTATTATTCGTCCAACAACAGTGATATTGTCAGCAAATTTAGAGATGGCATTGAGCAGTGTCTGCCACAGAATGATGGGTCCAGAGAGAGTAGAGCAGACAGCCTTGTGGAGCTCCTGTATTAATCGTTATAATGGAAGAAGTATTGTTACCGATTCATACTGCGTGTGGTCTGACAATGATGATATCAAGGATCCAATATATATAGAGATGAGCAAAGACCCTTTGGGCTGCAGGCTACCCTAGTGGAATATGAAGATCATACACTGGTTCAACCACATCTCTTCCAAACTTGTCCATTGTATTCGGTGCTAGCAAATCTGGCCTCCTCTGCATCAACAAGACCAAACGTAGACTAGGTCATAGTTTCACTGAACACTTGCGTCCTGTCTGGCGAGGTCTGCTGGGGCTCCTGCGTCCCAGCCAGCCAATTTAACTCTTCTTCCCAGGCCCATGCTGACCTTTCTGTCCTCTGCCTCCTCCACGGCCAGGGTTAGGCCACATGCAAATTGGATAACCAGTACTTCATATTCCAATTGGGTAGCCTATGACCCAAAGGTGCAAACATAGAGATCTCCAATTTCAAGTGAACCCTTTGACCTACCCTCCCCACCCCCCATATGCACTTTTTTCTTCCATCACTATCACTTTTCCCTTCTCCTTCCACTTATCTCCAAACTCCCTACCCCATCCCTCCTTTCCCTTTAATCCCCCGTTTCCCCCTCCTGTCTCCTTCCACCCATATCCCTCCGTCTGGCTCTATTTTTCACTCTTCCCTTTCCTTCCTTATCCAACACCCTTTCACCTCCATTTCACCACTAACCTTTGCCCATGGATAGGAAAGTTTTCAGAGGGACAAAGGCTGAATGCAGGCTAATGCGGCGAGTTTAGGTGTGGCATCTAGATCGTCACGGATGAGTTGGTCCGAAGGGCCTGCTTCCTTGATGTCTGACTCTATGATTCCCTACACTTTCTCATCATTACAGACTATTCATTAAACGCCAACAATGCCCTGTAAGAATGAGCTGCATAGATCAACTGGTGAGACTACACTACAACAGCTGAGAGAACTTGCAATGTGCTCCACCACTAGCCTGTTGAAGCACTCGTGAAGATAAAGTACTTATTATTTTGTTAGGAAAATTGTAAGCTGCAATTGACAGAAAACAAAACGCGTAAATCCAATTGTTCAGTGTACCTTGCAGTTGAAAATCTTAATCTTCATGAGACTTTGACAAATAGTGTAAGGTTGTAAAACTGTTGCTAGGCTTTTGACATTTACCCTCAAAGATCTGGTAACAATCTTACCTTACCCTTTTCTTTATGGAAGAATTAAATTAAATTTCATCGACACATGTAAACGTGTGCTCACTGAAGCAGCCCGAGACTAAAAGGACTCAGCTGTCTTTAGTTACAGAAATCTGAGCTCCTACTGCTCGTGCCGATACCCTGGATACAGCAAGCAGTCCTGAGGTAACGAATGAATGTAATCCAACATCAAAAATAGTGTAAATGCCATGTATCGCATGAAGGAAGATGATGAGATTATTTTAAAATTAGTTTAATATTTATCAGGCCCCCGTGTTCAAATCTCCTCTTCACATTTAAAAAACAATTTTATACTTAGTGTAAATGATAATAAATACAGTTTTCCAGAGGCATCACCGTCACTTGTTATGGTTTTGCAAACTGTTCTTCAGAGGTAGAAAGTGAAATTTTTGTTACAACATAATAAGTACTTCATCTTCACGAGTGCTTCAAGAGGGTAATTTGTCGTGGAGCACATTAACTCCAGTCTTCCAGAGAGCATTGATCCACTGCAGTTTGTCTACCGTCACAAAAGGTCCATGGCAGGTGCCATTTCTCTGGCCCGACACTCAACTCTTGAACTTCCAAATAACACCGACATCAGACTGCTATTTATTGACTAAAGCTCCACCTTCAACACTGTAATCCCAGTCAAGCTCACGTCCAAACCCCTGAACCTAGGAGTCTGCACCTGCTCTGACATAAACAATAATATAATGACTAGGGTTGCCAACTATAAAGTATTAGCCGGGGCATCCCGTATATTGGGCTAAATTGGTTTGTCCCATACGGGACTGCCCTTGTCCTGTATTTGACTGCTGCTACTCGGGTCGAGGGGACTGTCGGGTCGGCGCGCCGCATTCGGCCCCGCCTCACCCGTCCCGACGTAGTGCAGCCCATGGAGTGCAGCAGCAGCAGCGCCTCGCCCGTGGCCCCGTCGGTCGGCAGCCCGGCCAGCTGTCCGACCTTCGGACGTTCGCTTACTGCCGCCATCACCACCCCTCCTTCTCATGGCCGATCATCGGTTCATGAGTTGGACGGGATGCCGGACTTTGCGCGCGACGTCGAACGCCCTCGGCGCCCGGGCCGAAACTCCTCAGCTGGCCCGCCGGCTGGGCTTTGTATGCAGTCCAGCACCCGGACCAACTCATCATTCACCCAGCCACGGCTGAGTTGGTCAAAGAATTGCCGTCGGGAGTGAGAAAGTTGGGAACCGTAATTATGACCCACGGGCCACAATTATTTTATATAAGTGAGAATATATCCTCAACGCTAATTCTCAATACCAGTACCCTGCATGGATGCACTCTCAGCCTCTTGCTATACTCCCTATACATTCATGACTGCGCAGCTAATTTCTGCTCTAATCCACCTATAAGCTTGCAGATGACACCAATGTAGTGGGGCCGGATCATGAACAATGACAAGACAGAGTACTGGAAGGACATAGAGAGAGCTTAATTAACTTGGTGTCAACACAACGCCAACCACAATGCCAGCAAGATGAAGGAGCTAGTTATTGATTTAATGGTGGAGTACGTGCCCTAATCAGTATTAATGGTTCCAAAGTGTAAATGGTTGAGACCTTCAAGTTCCTAGGAGTAAATATAGTCATAGAGTCATACAGCATGGACACAGGCCCTTCAGCCCAACTTACCCACACCAACCAACATGTTCCACCTGCCTGTGTTTGGCCCATATCCCTCTAAACCTGTCTTATCCAAGTACCTAACTAATTCTTACTTAAATGTTGTGATAGTCCCTGCCTCAACCACCTCGTCTAGCAGCTCGTTCTATACACCCACCACCCTTTGTATGAAAAGGTTACCCCTCAGATTCCTATTAAACCTTTTCCACTTCACCTTAAATCCATGTCCTTTGGTTCTGGATTTCACTTACTCTTGGCAGGAGATTCTGTGTTTCTACCCGATCTATTCCTCTCGTGGTTCTATACACCACTGTAAGATCACCCCTCATCCTTCTGTGCTCCAAGGAATACAGTCACATCCTGCTCAACCTCTCCCTATAGCTCAGACCCTCTAGTCCTGGCAATATCGTCCTAAATCTTCTCTGTACCCTTTCCAACTTGACAACATCTTTCCTGTAACATGGTGCCCAAAACTACACACAATACTCTAAATGCAGCCTGATCAACAACTTATATAGCTGGAACATGACCTCCCAACTTTTATACTCAATACTCAATGACTGATGAAGGGCAACGTGCCAAAAGTCTTTTTGACATGTGCTGCCATCTTTAAGGAACTATGTACCTGCACTCCTAGATCCCTCCGCTCTGCGACACTCCCAGAGCCCTGCCATTCACTGAGTAGGTCCTGCTTTCCTTTAAAAAAAAATGTCCAATGCATTCTATTCCCAATTTTCCCAAACCTCATCTTCTAGCTGATCTGCCCCTTCCACCCATGACAGTGCCAACTGGACCTCTTCCTCAGTCATATCCAGATCAAAATATTTTTCCCAGTCCTCAGTGATGTCTGTGCTGGAGTCTGTTTTTTGTTTTTTTGCTCAAGATTCCAGCATCTGCTGTTTGTTCTGTTTACATTCCCATCCAAATCACTTATATGTTACAAACTTTGAAGGACACAGTCGGGATCCTTGTTGTGCACCACTTGTTAGAGAGTTCCAGTTGGAAAAAAACATCCACTACTATCCTTTGCCTCCTACTACCAAGCAGATTTGAGAGTAAATTGCCAATACTCCTCGCATTCCTTGTGCCCAAACCTTATGGATTACTCTACCAATCAGAACATTGGCAAATGCTTTATTTAAGACAAGCTGCCATCATCAATGTTCTTATTAACCTCCCTCAGAAAGCTCAATTAGCTTTGTGAGACACGAGCTCCCATGCACAAATTATGCTAACTTGTCCTACTCAGTACCTGCCTTTCCAAATGAATATAAATCTTGGGACACAGAATCTTCTTTAACAGGGTTACACAAAAAGCTGGAGAAACTCAGCGGGTGCAGCAGCATCTAAGGGGCGAAGGAGATAGGCGACGTTTCGGGTCGAGACCCTCCTTCTTTAACAACTTCCCTACTATTGATGGAAGGTTTACTGGCGTATGCCGACTGCATTGTTTGAATAAGGGCTACAACGTTTGCCATCCTCCAGTCTTAAGACCTCAAGTATAGCTCAGGGCCACATAAATTTCCTCCTTTTGCATCTTGATATCGATCCCATCAAGCCTTTGGTATTCATCCACCCTAACATTCACCAATATTTCTAACACTTCCTCTTTCCTGATGCTGAAGTCTTCCAGAATATAATTATACCCTCCCTTAATGCACCAGCCTCTACATCCTTCTCCCTGGTGAATACTGAGTAGAAGTATTCAAGTAGACACCAGGGACCACAGATGTTAGTTAACAAAAAAAAACCCACAGTGTTGAAGTAACAGAGCATCAGACAGCAACTCTGGTGGATCTGTTTCAGGTTGGGACCCCTCCCAAGACCAATTGTAGTGGGGAGTAAAAAGCTGGAAGAGAGGTGGGGTCAGGACAAAGCCATCCAAGTTGGAGGTGGATACAGGTGAGGGAGATTTGTTTGTTAAATGGTTGGGCAAAAGGCTAGAGATGAAAAGACTAAAGGCTGTGAGATAAGAGGTGTAAAACGTTAAGCCTCAGGCAGCGACTTAGATGGAAGGGGACAGAGGGAAGAGGGGGGGGGGCAGGATTGTGGGAGAAATGGGTGCACATTCAGGTGGAGCACAAATTTTAGGTAATTAACCAACAAACATCCCCTTTCTCTCTCACTTCCCAGTGCCACACCTGGATCCTCAGTTTCCCTTCCTGGTCAACAATCTGCTAGTTGGTCTTGAGGCTGAGGTTGAGAGCGAATGTGGTCAGAATAATTCTGAAGAAGAGTCTGAAGAAGTTTTTCAACCCAAAACATCACCTATTCCTCTTCCTCAGAGATGCTGCCTGACCGCCTGAATTACTCCAGCATTTTGTGTCTATCTATGTTGGCAGAACAGATTGTTGTTCTGAAACCATTTAATCAAAATTATCAATCTCCTTCCTGCTTAAGAAGGCACTGCAGATGCTGGAAAAATCGAAGGTAGACAAAAATGCTGGAGAAACTCAGCGGGTGAGACAGCATCTATGGAGCGAAGGAATAGGTGACGTTTCGGGTCGAGACCCTTTTTCAGACTGATGTGTGGAGGGGGGGGGCTGGAAGAAGAAAGGAAGAGGCGGAGACAGTGGGCTGTGAGAGAGCTGGGAAAGGGAGGGGAAAGAGGGGGAAATAAATTGTAGAAGTCAATGTTCATAAACTACCCAGGCGAAATATGAGGTGCTGCTTGTCCAATTTGCGGTGGGCCTTGGGGGAGGCCCAGGACAGAACGGTTGGATTCGTACTCCGTTACCCATTATTCATCCAGTAACGGTGGTATGGACAACGAACTTAAAGATGGTGGTGGAGCTGTGTATGGCTACAGAGTCATGAGTGTAGAGAAAGCAGAGCAAGGGGTCTAAACATGTAGTTTTGATACATAAAAGGAATGTTATAATTCCATTAAAAAGAAACAGACACATTCTTCAAGATAGCAATTCTGAGCAAAACTATTCATTTAGTTTAAATTAGAGATGCAGCACGGAAACAGGCCTTTTGGCCCACCGAGTCCGCACCGGCCAGCAATCCCCACACATTAACACTACCCTACACACATGAGGGACAATTTTACAGTTATACCGAGCCAATTAACCTACAAAACTGTACGTCTTTTGAGTGTGGAAGTGAACCAAAGTTTTCGGAGAAAACCTACACAGGTCACAGGGAGAACGTACAAAGTCCCATAGAGACAAACACATGTAGTTAGGGTCGAAACCTACTGCTGCAAGGCAGTAGCTCTAACGTTTTGCAACCGTGCTGCCCACAGACTTCATCAAATCCCTGACCAAAGGAACGTTTATGAAGTACCTTTATGATCTGGCTGCTGGGTCATCTAACAGCTCCGACAACCTATTTCAAATTCACAGTTTTTATATGGTCTACACACACTACAGTAAATGCAGTGCACTCCAACAGGTAACCAACATTCAGGTCGGAACACTTTAGAATGTAAAATAAGTACATTTCTAAAACCTAAGTGGCATTGAATAGATTTGAGACCAGTCTCATGAATAATTAGTTTGTGAGGTTGACCTGGTGGAGTAGGGTGGAGACTAGTTCACTTTTCTTTCACAGCATTCAAAAGTTGCATTAGCACCAGGCAGCCAAACAGTCTTAGCATCCGCTTTGCTTCCTTAGCTAGCCACTGCGTATTTCGATTTATACATTCCAGTTGTCATAACTCAGATTATTTAGTTTTGACACCAGAAGCAAAATAAAAATGTTATTTTAAAAAAATTGTTTCCTCAGCCTAGAAATTGCACGTAGGCTGGCAAAGGAAAATGTTTAAATAGCATCTGATAACAGCTGTTCAAAAACTGGCAAGCATTCCACAAAAATTCCAAGTTAATCTAACTTCTATGCTGCTATGTATTCAACCTCCATAACCAGTGGCAGAGGGCCAGATATCCGGGTTCAATCCTCATCTCCAGTGGCTCTGTGGAGTTGAAACTACCTCCCTCTTAACCAAGCGAGCTTCCCCTGGGTGCTTGGATCTTCCCCACCCCCACCCCTACCCCCACCCCTACCCCCACCCTCACCAAGATGTGCAAGTTTGGAGGATAAATTACCACTGTAAATTGCTCCAGAGTATAAATGAGTGGGAGAATTATGGATCGGGAGGTGGGAGTGGGGGGGGGGGGGGGGGGGGAAGTTGATGAGTGTGCGGGGAGAATAAAAGAAAAGGAATTGGTGTAGAATTTGTGGAGGGTTGTATGGGTGGTTTGTAGTCAGTGTGGATTCAGTGGGCTAGAGAGCAGGTTTTCATGTTCTGTATGATGTCTTCTTATTAAAAAGAGATTTGAGGCTGCTGCATATGCCTAAAATAATTAAATATTGCTGCACAATTTAAAAACTACCTTCTACTTACCACAAAGATAGACACAGAATGCTGGAGTAACTCAACGGGACAGGATAGAAGGAATGGGTGACGTTTTAGGTCGAGACCTTCCTTCAGACTGAGAGTCAGGGGAGAGGGAGACACTAAGATATGGAAGGGTAAGGTGTGAAAACAATAGATCAAAGCAGATGATGCTAAGGGAATGAAGAATGGTTCATTGTTAGCTGAGGGGAAGGTGACAACACGGCATACAATCAGTAATATTTAATCAGGAGGACAGGAGAACTAGGACGGGGGAGGGATGGAGAGAAACGGAGGGAAAGCAAGGGTTACTTGAAGTTAGAGAAATCAATATTCATACCACTGGGTATGAATTTACCATAAACATGTTCAATTCAATTCAAGTTTAATGTCATTGCACAAATACAAGTATAGGTACAACGAAATGCAGTTTAGCGTCATTCGTAGTGATAGCGATATAGAAAAACAAATGCAGTGGTAGCAGTATGGAAAATAAATAAATACAGGGTACAGACAAATCTATCAGCTGGGCTCCGAGTTCAGCAGTCTGATGGTGTAGTTGAAGAAGCTGTTCTCCGTCCTACTGGTGCGGGACCTGAGGCTCCTGTACCGCCTCCCTGATGGGAGGAGGGCAAACAGTCCATGATTAGGGTGTGAGGGGTCCTTGATGATCTTCCCGGCCCGCTTCAGGCACCGTTTTCGGTGGAGGGCATCCAAGGCAGGGAGCGGGGCACCGATGATGTACTGGGCAGTTTTCACCACCCGTTGTAGTGCCTTCCTGTCTGCCACGGTGCAACTGCTGTACCATACCGTAAAGCAGGTGGTCAGGATGCTTTCGATGGTGCAGCGGTAGAAGTTCGTCAGGATCTGGGGGGACAGGTGGGCTTTTTTGAGCCTCCTCAGAAAGTAAAGGCGCTGCTGTGCCTTTTTGATTAGCTTTGAGGTGTTGAGGGACCAGGACAGATCCTCCGAGATGTGTACCCTGAGGAATTTGTAGTTGGAGACCCGCTCCACCTCAGTCCCGTTTATATGGATGGGGGTGTGTCTGCCCCCTCTGTTCTTCCTAAAGTCAACAATTATTTCCTTTGTCTTCTGGGAGTTGAGGACGAGGTTATTGTTGGCACACCAGGTAGTCAGGTGCTGGACCTCCTCCCTGTAGGCTGATTCGTCATTATCACTGATCAGTCCTACCACCGTGGTGTCATCGGTAAATTTTATGATGGCGTTGGAGCCATACTTGGGGATGCAGTCATGCGTGAAGAGGGAGTAGAGGAGAGGGCTGAGCACACAGCCCTGTGGCACGCCGGTGTTCAGTGTTATAGTGGAGGAGGTGAGGTTGTTGACCCTAACAGACTGTGATCTGTTAGTGAGGAAATCCAGTGTCCAATTGCAGAGGGAGGTGGAGATGCCAAGACCGCTGAGTTTGGTGATCAAGCTAGCGGGTATGACAGTGTTAAAGGCAGAGCTGAAGTCAATAAACAGCAGCCTGATGTAGGTGTTGTTGCTGTCCAGGTGGGTCAGGGCAGAGTGTAGGGCCGTCGATATGGCGTCCTCTGTAGACCTGTTTGTCCGGTAGGCAAATTGGTGCGAGTCCAGTGTGGGGGGGAGGTTGGCTTTGAGGTGAGCCAGGATCAGCCGCTCAAAGCACTTAGCGATGACAGGGTGAGTGCCACTGGCCGGTAGTCGTTGAGACTCCCTGTCGCTGATTGTTTGGGCACTGGCACAATGGTAGATGTCTTGAGGCAAGTGGGGACGACACCCTGGGCCAGTGACAGATTGAAAATGTCAGTGAGGACCAGGGATAGTTGTCCAGCACATGCCCTGAGCACCCGCCCGGGGATGCCATCGGGGCCGGCAGCTTTGTGCTCATTCACCTTGCTCAGTGCGTCTTGTACAGCAGAGGTGGAGAGACTGAGGGGTTGTTCATTCGGGGGTGGAGCAACTTTGATGGCGGGAGTTTTGTTGTCCCGGTCAAAGCGAGCATAGAAGTGGTTTAGCTCATTAGGAAGGGAGGCGTTGTCCGGGGGGGGGGGTGTTGATTTTATGGTAGTCGGCAATGGACTTAATTCCTTGCCACATGCGCCTGGGGTCGGAGTTGTTTCGGAAATGCTCCTCAATCCGCTGTTTGTGATTGAGTTTAGCATTCCTAATTCCCTTTTTCAGATTGGCCCTGGATGAGCTGTATCCCTCAGCGTCGCCAGATTTAAAAGCGGCGTCTCGAGCCTTCAGCAGGAGTCTGACCTCCCTGCTCATCCACGGCTTCTGATTAGGGAAGGTCTTTATCACTTTATGGGTGGTGACGTTATCAGTGCAGAATTTTATGTGGTCCAGAACAGTTGAGGTGTATGAATTTATGTCCACATGGGAGTTGAAGGTGGCCTGGGTGGCAAACAAACTCCAGTCTGTTTGCTGAAACTGTTCCTATAAGACAGAGACAGCCCCCTCAGGCCAGACCTTCACTGTCCTCACGGTAGGTTTCACACGTCTGATCAGAGGTGTGTATTTGGGGAGCAGGAACAGAGAGAGGTGATCAGACTGTCCCAGATGGGGGAGGGGAAGGGCTTTGTATGCTTCAGTAATATTAGTATATACTAGGTCCAAAATATTGTTACCTCTGGTTGGGCAGGAGACATGTTGGTGGAATCTGGGGAGCACAGTTTTTAGGTTGGAGTGGTTAAAATCGCCAGCAACAATAAAAGCCCCCTCTGGGTGGGCAGTTAGTTGTTTGCTGATAGCAGCTTGCAGCTCTTCCATTGCAAGCCTGGCATTAGCGTCCGGGGGTACATAGACTGCAGTGATGACAGTCGATGTAAATTCCCTGGGCAGATAGAAGGGCCTGCACTTTAACATCAGGTATTCTAGGTCAGCAGAGCAGTGGCTACCAATCCTGACAGCGTCTGTGCACCATGAGTTGTTCACTTAGATGCACAGTCCGCCGCCCTTGGTCTTACCAATGTATTGTTTAATTGATTTTCAATTCTCTCTCTTGTATATTTGAGGTATTAAAATGGAAGGTTATGTGCATTTAATTTAGTTTTATGAACATTGGGAGTGTGGGATGTGGGAAATCCCAAGGTCATCAAACATTAAGATGGCTGAGAGGAAAGATGTCTAGGGGAAAGAAATAGTTGAGGGGTGGGGGGGGGGGGGGTTAGCAGAAACAGTCAACATAAAAGCATGAGAGAGTAGCTCCTATGAGCATAAAGACTTAATCCTATAGTATTTTTCGCCACTGACGATCGAATTCTGATTTTACCTACAACTGATCACATCCAAATGAAATCACATCATTGTGTAATTAGACAGCACATATCAGTTCCTCTTTAGGAGCATAATTAACATGGACCTTTTCCCAAACTTAAATCGTTTGTCTAAAAAATTAAAATTCCCCAGAAACAAGCTCGCAACAATTATTAACAGAAATGGAAACATGTGCTACAATCTAGTGCCTGGATCTGTACTTCAGTTCATCATTTGCTGGCAAGGCATCTCTCTGACCTCTTTAGGAACTGGTCTGAAGAAGGGTTTCGGCCCAAAACGTTGCCTATTTCCTTCGCTCCATACATGCTGCTGCACCCGCTGAGTTTCTCCAGCACTTTTGTCTAACCTCTTTACTGCATCTGCCCTTTTCCTGTAGAAGGGTCTCGACCCAAAACATCGCCTATTCGTTCTCTCCAGAGATGCTGCCTCACCCGTTAGGTTACTCCAGCATTTTGCGTCTACTTGCCCTTTTCCTGACATTTGGAAGTTTAAGGAGAGTTGGTATGTTGACGGATACTCTCTTAAAGCTCTACGGTGGAGAGCACATTGACTGGTTGCATCACAGCCTGGTTCTGCAACTCGAATGCCCCGGAACAAAGTAGATTAGAAGTGGTGAACACTGCCCAGATCGTCATAAGTACTGACCTCCCCACCATTGAAGGGATTGATAGGAGGTGCTGCCTTCAACGTTGCTGCAAGGCAGCATCATCAAGCATCAGATCAGCAGCATCACCCTGGCCGCACTCTCATTTCGTTCCTGCCATCGGGAAGGCGGTCAGGAGTCTGAAATCCGTGATCTACAGGTTCAGGAGCAACGTTTCATTTCGTTTAGTTTGTAGATACAACGCAGAAACAGGCCCTTCGGCCCACTGGGTCCGTGTCGACTAGCGATCCCCGCACATTAACATTATCGTACACCCATTGGGGACCATTTTTACATTTACCAAGCCAATTAACCTACAAGCTTGTACGTCTCTGGAGTGTGGGAGCAAACCAAAGATCTCGGAGAATTCTCCCCCACGCAGGTCATGAGGAGAACGTACAAACTCCGTACAGACAGCACCTGTAGTCGGGATCGAACCCGGGTCTCCGGCGCTGCATTCGCTGTAAGGCAGCAACTCTACCGCTGCGCCACTGTGGCCTGCGCCTTCCAGGCTATTGAACACTGCAAACACCAACTAACCTTTGAACTACCAACTGTCTTGGTTGCACTAGTGACTTTGGACTTAAGTTCTGTTTGCACTATTTGCACTTATTTTTTTGAACATTCTTTTTATTTGTTTATTATGTTATCTATTGAACACTGTGCTGCTGCAAATAAAACTGCTGCAAATAAAAATGTAATGATTCCGTTCCGGTATATATGACAATTAAATATTCTTGACATAAGACACGCATTTTCTGACGATCAATGCCCATTTCCACCCACACCGATGGGAACTCTAGCAGAAAGCTCACATTACGGCTGACACGAGCCAGTCCCAATACAAACTGACACACGTTACACTAGCTTCTTGTTCCTTTTGCAATTTAAAAGTGACACTCTACCAATATTGGAAGACCTAACTACAGCTGTTTGAACACCATCTGAGATCCACAAAGTTCATTTATACTCTCTGAGAGTGCTTCTCTCCAGTATCTAACTGCTGAGCACATATTCAGTGGCATTCTCGGATGTGACATGGCGGGTGTAACTCCGTTACTGGCGGTGCTACTGTGGCATGACAGGCCATGCTGCATGGGTCAGGGAGCTCAGAACATGAGGCTGCATACAGCATGCATGCCCATCAGCAAACAGATTCTTCACGGACATTGCATCCTACCTGGATCTTCCCAATTAACGAAGCATTCATCAAGGCCTCGTTTTCCCAAGGCTATTGCCATTGATGACATACATGCCTGGACCACTCTTTCCCGATTCTTCTGAACCTCTTCATACCTATAGTTTCCATCTCCCCTGACTCTCAGTCTCAACCCGAAACGTTACCTATTCCTTTTCTCCAGAGATACTGTCTGACCCACTGAATTACTCCCGCATTTTGTGTCTATCCCAGCATGCATGTGCTCGGTTTCAAAAGTGCATCAATGCTGTAAATGTTGCCGGTGACATTTTTATACCCAGCACAGCTGCCATTAATTACAATGTTTATTTGATTGATAGGAATTAACTCTGAAAGAAAACAGAATGGAGCATAATTAGCATGGACCTTTTCCCAAACTTAAATCGTTTGTCTAAAAAATTAAAATTCCCCAGAAACAAGCTCGCAACAATTATTAACAGAAATGGAAACATGTGCTACAATCTAGTGCCTGGATCTATGCTTCAGTTCATCATTTGCTGGCAAGGCATCTCTCTGACATCGCAACTCCCAACGCCCATCTAAAGTAAATCCGTGAACAGCCACTCTTTCAAATACTTGCTTAAAAGTCAATCAAGTTCTTCACACACCAGATCCTTTTCTTTTTGTTTTCGCTTTTCAGATTTTTGTGTACCTTGTGCGTCGTGACATTCGACAGACCAATTTCCCTCCAGGGATGAATAAAGTTTTATCGTATCGTATTTACCAAGTTTTATGCGAGTTAATTTGAAGTGGTAATAATGATCCAATCGATCTTTGATCTGCCTAACGATTCTTCTACTGTTCAGGAAACTCCTGAAGATTCTTTAATATTACATTCAAGGGGAATAAGCAACAAAATTAAAATCTCACTGAACTCTAATACAGAGATTATGATAAGAAAACAAACCACAGCATTCATGTTACTAATTATCAAAATGTAATCTATATTACTAAAAGTCTGATCTTGACCACTTCCTGTTGTTCTGTATATTGATTTTAGAAAAAACGCTGCCACTTACGGCTGTGATTTTTGGCCATCTTACTCAGAGTCCCCCTCTGCTGCGCAACACAAGAGGATTTTTCCCATTGAAGAAAAATAAAAGAGTTATTAGTGTTTAAAAAATGTTGAGATTACCTCTCCTGAAGGCCATGTCCCTTCCTGAGGGACTATAAAACCCGGACGCGTTGAGTGCCTCAGTCAGTCTCTGCAAGTTGGAGGAGCGGGAGGGTCATGTCTCTTAGTCTGAGCTGCGAATAACACTGACACATGTCTACTAAACTGAGTGTGGTTTTACTGACCTTGAGTGCCCTTAATGTAGTTTGAAAATGAAAATGTAGTTGGTTTGAAAAAGCACAGCAAATGGTTGGTGGTGGTTGGTTTGAAATGGAAAATGATCAAAAATCTACACTTGACAACTTCCTGTTTGCAATGTATATTGATTTTAGATAAAACGCTACCACTTACGGCTGTGATTTTTGGCCATCTTACTCAGTCCCCCTCCGTTAATCAGGTGCAGTTGATTCTTCCCATCAATGAAAAATAAAAGTGTTATTACTCTCTCCTGTCAATCACGCCATGAAGGCCACGCCCCTTCTGGTGTGAAGGGGAGGGATTATAAAACCCAGAATTGCTGGTGTGGCTCAGTCTCTGCAAGATGTGGGGAGGGAGAGGCCACGACTCTGTCTGAGCTGTTAATCAACTGAACACACTGAATGTCTACTGAACTGTGAGTGTGGTGTTTAAGTGATGTTTATGTGGTGTTTATGTCGTGTTTTGTGTGGTTTTATGGTGGTTTAACCCTGCTTGAAATTGTATGAAACTGCACTTGAATTTGGTGGCCTTGCACCCTGCTTGAAGTGGCATGAAACTGCACTTGAGTTTGGTGGCCTTGCACCTGCCTGAAGTGGTAGGAAACTGCACTTGAGTTTGGTGGACTTGCACCCTGCATGAAGTGGTAGGAAACTGCACTTGAATTCGGTGGCCTTGCACCCTGCTTGAAGTGGCATGAAACTGCACTTGAATTTGTTGGTCTTGCACCCTGGTTGAAGTGGTAGGAAACTGCACTTGAGTTTGGTGGCCCTGCACCCTGCTTGAAGTGCCTGTCCCTTCAGCCCACAACATCCATACTAGCGCTCCAGAAAGCCCCCCCCCCCCCCCCATTGATGTGGAAGAGTGACTTAAGGTAACCAAGTTTGCCAATTATAGAAAAATAGGCGGAAGTGCATGCTGTGATTAGGATATTTGGAGTCAGTAAAAAGATTGCGAGGGTTAGAGCGAGTGGGCAAAAACTTGGCAAATAGAGATTCATGTAGAAATGTGCGAGGTCATGAACTTCAGTAGGAGAAATGAAAGCCAATTATCTAAATAAAGAGAGATTGCAAATGAATAAAGAGGATGGTTGAATCATAAAAGGTTAACGGACAGGCTTGCAAGTAAAATCACCTTTATTGCAAAAGGGTTGCAGTCTAGAAATAGTATTACAATCGCACTTGGTATGAGTGAGACTGCAGTGTGAGTCTTGTGCACAGTTTTGGTCTGCTTATTTAAGGAGTGTTATACCAGCCTTGAATGCCGGCCAGAGGTGATTCAGTGCACTAATTCCTGGGATCTTATTGAAACATGCATGATCTCAAGGGCCATGACAGGAAAGAAGTTATGATGGTTCCATTTGTGGCAGAGTCCCAAGTGAAGGTCATTGAAAACTGAGATTTGTGGTAATTCATGCTCAGAGGATGGTGGGTTTCTGAAATTCACTACCCCGAGTGCTGTGGAGACTAGATTGGAGGAGAAATAAATATTTTTTTGAAAGATGAGGGAATTGAGTGTTATGGGGACTGGCGCAGAAAAGGAGTTGATGATCATATTGGCATTGGGAGCAAGGTGACCTAACCTGCTCCTATTTTTTGTGCACTTGTGGCGTGCACTCTTCCCAATCTCCTGCCATCCCCATCCCCCACAGCTGGTACTCTCCGAGCCATAGTGTAGAGATCACATTCCGTAGGTCTTGTGAGCTGCTAATGTTCTCTCCACACAAGAATGGAGGCAATACCTTACCGTGTAACGTCTAATCGTAGGTCTGCAGGCTTGATTTGGAGCAGAAGAAGATGAGCATGCAAAAGCTGTGGGTCTTCATTCTGTAACCACTCCCAAGGGATTGCAAAATATAGACATCCAAAAATGTCTTTACCATCTAAATTATTTTTGCTATGGCAAGCAACAAAGTTCTTCAAAATAATTCTGCAACAACAGACTTCTAAATAGTACTGCATCAGGGGACTGACAGCCAGGTGGTTATATCTGCAGCTGTTAGCACGTTACATAAGAGAGAAAAAAAAATCACCCCATTACAGAAATAAGAACGTTCTTTGCAAAACAGTGCAGTATTGTCCGAATTGTTATAATCCACACCTGTGATAGATTTAAGAGGTACAGCAGAAAGTCAAGGGTCATCAATATATGTGTCATAGCAAATCATTATCCGTCTTATTGTTATCTTTCACACTCTCTTTCCCTTTTAAACAGCATCAAGGTCAACAGACATGAAACTAAACCCTATTGAGATACCATCTCCTCAGGAGTTATTTTACTAAAGCTAATCTACAAAATATGTTGGCCTGTTTGAACAAGAGTGAACACTGTACCTTATAACCTTAGCTTGCACATCGCATACATAAAGGGCTTTCTCTTAGGTCCACGAATTAATGGCCATAGTCATCCATGACCGATATCAAAAAGTAATAAAGCCAAAGCCATTTTAGAACAAACGATATAAAATAACGTCTCAGTTTGAAATACTCCCAATATTTAATCAATTTAATATTTAAATCTGGACTTCCACAGCTTTATGTTTCACTGTCAAACTGCAAATAAGAAATTTGTAAAATATAAGATAAGATGAAGACAAAACTTGTAATTTCTTGATGAATTGTGAAATAAATGTAAGTTAGAAATCTGCTTCACCCACACTCGCTCTACCCCGATGAAGAAAGTATACTGAGCTGGACTGAACATGGGGATTAATAATATTCAAAGTCCCTTTGAAATCTACTTAACCCGTACATAACTCTTGCCATTTAAAAAAGAAACAGTCCCTGCCATGTTCCCGAGGTTTTCAGAAGTGGTTCCTCTGATGTGAGCTTGATAACTTTAGATGGGATAATGGAGGGGGAATAAAATACGATCATCCCTGGAAGATAGGAAGCCAGTCTGGAATCTACGTCTAGGATGGAAAGCTTTTGGCTTTCTGCTGGGACGAAGACAGGCCGTTGCTGGAATGTGATAAGATGCGCATTAAATGAAGATATGATCATATCGGTAATTGAAAGCCGAGCCACAATTGAGTTCAAATTGGATAGGTATTGGTGCAGGTGGGTCTTTGCCGACTAGTTACCAATTTCAGAAAAGCAAATAAATGGTTTGCTTTGGGGGAAAAAAGGTGTTAAAAAAAATATATATGATTTTATTTGCAGAAACACATGATTGTCCGTCCATTAAACTTATGCACAGTACCAGCAGCACCAAGTCCTAGAATTGATTCCAATCGGTTTGAAACATTATCATAAGTAATCTTTTTTGTATCAGTTGTCCCAGGCATTCATCTGCAAAGACCCATTTACAACTACTGAATTGATAGAATTCTCTGTTATAAAACACCATTGTCATACTATGTACAATTGGCCAAAAAGAGGAACAAAATGGCTCTCTGCACTAATTTTAGTACCCAGATCCACATTTAGAGTCCCTTTGATCAAGCCCAATAAAGTGTGCATTCCCCTTTGCTGCCAAGCTAATGAGTCAATCAAACCTGCTTTCATCCCTGGCACTGTGGATGCTAAAACCTGCACTAATCAGCTGTCTTGGCTAATCCAGTCATCTGTCCAATGACCTTTCACCTTGAGATAATAAACTTTCTGGCTAATGTATAAACCTCCAGGTCAGTCCCTTCTGTGTGCCTCTGTATGTTGATTGGAAACATGTCTGGTATTTGCAATCAAGTGTTTAACTTGCAACACCCAGGCCTAGAAACAGGATTCTGTTGCTCCCTCATTCCTTGTCCTCCACACAGTTTAATTTCACTTTCCCTGGATCCAATTCTGCTGGACATTATTTTGAGCTGAAATAGCCCCAGGTGGAAAAACTGGAACAGGCACTTTGGTGCACAATCCACATTTGTTCGCTTGACATTCTCCCATCATTAGCCACGATCCAATTATGTGTCAATTTGTGCCCAAATCGGAGCTCAAATGATGACGATGGAATGCCTCAATCCAATTATGAAATTATTTTAGACAGGCAACATCTCTGGATAAATTTCCCATTCCTTCTCTCCTAAGGGCGGCATAGTGGCACAGCAATAAAGTTGCTGCCTTAGAGCAAATGCAGCGCCGGAGACCCGGGTTTGATCCCGACTACGGGTGCTGTCTTTATGGAGTTTGTACGTTCTCCCCGTGACCTGCATGGCTTTTTCTCTGAGATCTTCGGTTTCCTCCCACACTCCAAAGACATACAGGTATGTAGGTCAATTGGCTTGGTAAATGTAAAACTTGTCCCTAGTGGGTATAGGATAGTGTTAATGTGCGGGGACCGCTGGTGTGCGCGGACCCGGTGGGCCGAAAGGGCCTGTTTCCGCACTGTACCTCTAAACTAAACTAAAGATGCTGTCTGACCCGCCAAGTTACTCCAGCATTTTGTGTCAATCTTCGGTGTAAACCAGCATCTGCAGTTCCTTCCTACATATTATATTATTTTCTTGCTTCCTTCATTAATTTCACTTCATTAATATCACTGTTAATGTCACAGGACACTTCACTGACACCAGGAGACCGAACTGCAAGCCATCAAAATTCATTGTTGGCTGTTCAAGCACCATCCAAAATCAATAGTTAAAAATGTCAGGGACAGCTTCGCATACTTTCAGCAGCCTGGACCTACTTGATCACCTGGTTGCTAAACACTTTAAATCTTCCCATTCCCATTGACCTTTCTGTCCTGGGCCTCCTCCATTGTCAGAATAAGGCTAAACACAAATTGGAGGAACAGCACCTCATATTTCACTTGGGCAGCTTACAGCCCAGTGGTATGAATATATATTCCTCTACCTTCAAGTAACCCCAGCATTCACGCTCTCTCCATCCATCCCCCACCCAAATCACACCAGCGCACCCAACAAACAGCTAACAATGGCCTGTTTCCTTTATCATCTTCACTTTTTTGCATATCTTTCATTCATTGCTCAAAATCTCTCTGCACCAACGTCTATATCTCTCGTTTCCCTTTCCTGGGACTTTCAGTCTGAAGAAGGGTCTTGACATGAAACGTCACCCATTCCTTCGCTCCAGAGATGCTGCCTGAGTTACTCCAGCTTTTTGTGTCCATCTTCGGTATGAATTTTGATTTCTCTAACTTCAAGTAGCCCTTGCATTCCTTCTCTCTCTCCATCCCTCCACCACCCTGGTCATTGTACCAGTTTTACTGTCGTCCTGTTAAGTTCCTTTGTCTGTTCACTCATTGTCACCTATCCTGCAGTCAACAATGGCCTATTGTGTGCTCCATGTTTCCTTGATGCCTTCTCCATACATTCCATTCATTTCTCCTCAGTACCGTCTATACGTCTCGTTCCCCTTTCCCCTGGCTCTCAGTTTGAAGGTCTCGGCTCGAAACCTCACCTGTTCACTTGCTTCAGAGATGTTGCCTGACCCGCTGAGTTACTCCAGCCTTTCGTGTCTATCTTCGGTTTAAACCCGCATCTGCAGTTCCTCCCTATGGCTCTCAACCTATTTGCAATGGTGACATTCCAGATAAGTAGCACCTTACTTAACGAGCTTAGACCCACACATGAACATTTACTGTGAGGATCTCCATTCCACAGTCTAAAGAATAGTACACAGATCACTATGAGATCATGGATTACTCCATTGCATTCTCATGCCTGAAGGAAATTACTATTGTCACCTCCTGACTGGCTGTATTTGGGTGGGTTTGGCTGTTCTCAAAGTATGTGTTATCAAGGTTCAAGGGAATTTATTTGTAATATGATTCAGTATTAGAGCAATTAAATTCTTACTTGCTGCATCTTTACTTGCATATCAACCACAACAAATAAATTTACAATAAATCATCAATTATCAAACATAGAACAGTACAGCACAGGAACAGGCCCTTCGTCTGCCTGTATTGAATTGAATACATTTTATTAGTCAAGTAAGTATACACACAAGGAATTTGCCTTGATGCTTTGCTCGCAAGGATATCAACATGATATACAGTAGACAATTAAAAATAAAACGTTATAATTTAAACGAGTGAAGAATAAAATAAAATACCAGAGCACAAGGAGGCTACGGACTTTTGGTTGTTGAGTAGAGCTGCTGCTCATGGAAAAAAAAGCTGTTTTATGTCTGGCTGTGGCGGCTTTGACAGTCCGGAGTCGCCTTCCAGAAGGAAGTGATTCAAAGAGTTTGTGGCCAGGGTGACAGGGACCAGAGATGTTCTTACCCGCTCGCTTCCTGGCCCTTGCAGTTCGTCAATGGGGGGGGGGGGGGGAGGGGAGGGAGGAGAGAAGGTTGCAGCCAACAACCTCGGCTGATCGAACGCTGCAGACTCCGGATGTTGTGCTTGGTGGCTGTGCCAAACCAGACCATGGTGGAGATGGTGAGGACAGATTCTACGATCCATATCCACCCATTCTATTCCCAGCGTACCCATACATCTATTAAAAAGCCTCTTAAATGCCACTCTTGTATCTGCCTCCACCACCATCCCTGACAGAACCTTCAGGCACTCACCGCCGTCTATGTAAAATAAAACTTGCATCTCCTTTAAATGTTGCTCCTTTACCTTAATGCTATGCTCTCTCATCTTTGACATTTCCACCCTGGGAAAAAAGATTCTGACAGACTACCCTATCTATGGTTCCCATTATTGTATACACTTCTATCAGGTCTTCCATCAATCTCTGGTCTTCCAGAGAAAACAATCTACATTTGTCCAACTTCTAACAATATGTAATTCTGCACCCTCTCTCATGCCTCTATAATCATTCCGCTAATGGGGCAACCAGAACTGCATGCAATACTCCAAATGCGGCCGAACCAAAGTCCTATAGAGCTTCGTCAAGACATCCTGACTCTTGTACTCACTTCCTGACAAAAGGCGGCAAACATACAATATGCCTTTTTTTCACCACTATTTCTTTGTGTTACTACTTTCTCGGAGCTACCTCAAGATCTCACTGCACATTCATGCTGTTAAGAGTCTTGCCATCAACCATAAGCCTTCCCCTTACATTTGACCTCCCAAAATGCAACACCTCACACTTCCTCTGATTAAACTGCACAGGCTATTCCAGGTAAATCAGACAATAAAAGTGGAAGGCAAAGAATGTGATGCAACCCGAGTGATGCAAAGTTCAAAGCAGTATGATTCTGAGGTAGAGATGTGGTTCGGGTTGTGCAGGGTGTTTCAGGAACCTGATGACGGTTGGGAAGAAGCAGTTCTTGAACCTGGACAGCATGGTTCTCGGCTCCTGTACCTTCTTCACAATGGCAGCAACGAGATAAGAGTGTGGCCAGGGTAATGTCACCATTTTCCGTAGCTTCCTTCATTCTTGGGCGTTCGAATTACCGAACCAGTTCATGATTCAATAAGTATGCTCCACCTTAGAAACTTACAAGATTCTTAAGGGGTTGGACAGGCTAGATGCAGGAAGATTGTTCCCGATGTTGGGGAGGTCCAGGACAAGGGGTCACAGCTTAAGGATAAGGGGGAAATCCTTTAGGACCGAGATGAGAAGGAATTTTTTCACACAGAGAGTGGTGGGTCTCTGGAACTCTCTGCCACAGAGGGTAGTTGAGGCCAGTTCATTGGATATATTTAAGAGGGAGTTAGATGTGGCCCTTGTGGCTAAGGGGATTAGAGGGTATGGAGAGAAGGCAGGTACGGGATACTGAGTTGGATGATCAGCCATGATCATATTGAATGGCGGTGCAGGCTCGAAGGGCCGAATGGCCTATTCCTGCACCTAATTTCTATGTTTGTACGCCTGTAGTAGTTTGGTGGGCTGCACATGCTGAATCTTGTGAAAATTCTGTAAACGTAGAGGCATTCTTTCCTTCTAACCACATCCGTGTGCCAGGCCCTGGGCAGGTCAATAGTGATGTGTACACCCAGCAGCTTGAAGCTGTTAACTCTCTCTCTCTCGCTGTCCCACCAATGACAACAGGTGCATGGCCCCCCACAACTTTCACTTCCTGAATGCTGATGTTGACAGCCAGATTGTTGTCTTGACATCACTTAACCAGATTTTCAATCTCCCATCTGTATTCCGACTCATTACCTGTTGTTCATCCAACAACTGTGGTGTCATCGGCAAATTTAAAGATGGCATTCAAGCTGTGCCTGTTTACACAGCTACGGGATAGAGAGAGTAAAATAGAGCCTTGAGGTACTCCATTGGTAATGGTTATTGAGGAGGCAGTGCTGCTGCCAATTCATGCTGATTGCGGTCCCACTTACGCAACTTTTTCGGTGACTGCTGGCACCCGTCATTAGTCGTTGCAGGTCGCCAAAAAATTTCAATATGTTGAAAATCCAGCGGCCACCAGAAAGACGCTACGATACTTTGGGCGACTGAGGAGACTACTCACGACCATACAGGCTCACGATCATACAGGCTCAAGTCGTACCTTGTTCTGGTCGCCGCCGGATTTTCAACATGTTGAAAATTTTCTGCAACCTGTTGCGACTATGATGGGTGCCGGCAAGTCGCCGAAAAAAATCGAGTAAGTGGGACAGGCCACAAGGAAGTTAAGATTCCAGTTGCATAGGAATGGGCAGAGACTCAGTTCCTTGAGTTTGATGACGTGTTTGGAAAGAGGTGATGGTGTTAAATGCAGAGCTGCAGTCAATGATCATCAGCTCAAGATTTATGTACTCCTTTGCTGTGGCAGTGGTCATCTCCCTTTATCTTGCAACTTGCCTCTGCAATGGCAGGCAAAGTGCATGTGTGACTGCTTTCCTGCTGCCATGCTAACAGTCCTTTCTGAATGTTGCGTAAAAGTGTCAGGAGATGCATGAATTGGGTAAGATCGCAATAGGAATTAATCAGACCCGATTCACAATTTCTTAAGGCAGAACTCTCTTTCCGGCAGTATTCTGGACAATTTGCGAATAGAACCAAAAAACAGTTGTGCTTCAGTACAGCACGTTAATGAGCAGTCCAATTTCCATTTAATAGAAAGTGCATTATTCTATAACATAAATGCAGAATAAACACTGCACATTATTACATGTGTGGTGAACTAATTTAAATTGTGCATTAACTACTTGGTTAAGAAGGAGCTGCAGATGCTGAAAAATCGAAGGTAGACAAAAATGCTGGAGAAACTCAGCGGGTGAGGCAGCATCTATGGAGCGAAGGAATAGGTGACGTTTCGGGTCGAGACCAGTCTTCAGATTGAAGAAGGGTCTCAACCCGAAATGTCACCTATTCCTTCGATTCCTTCGAAAACCTTCGATTTTTCCAGCATCTGCAGCTCCTTCTTAACCAAGTAGTTAATGCACAATTTAAATTAGTTTAACCTTTAACTAATTGGTTATATTCATTCTCCCTCTTCAATAATTTGATTAGTAAGAAAGACAGAGTGAATTATGAGTAATTCAAGGACACTTTACATTGTGCAAGAAAATGTAGAGGCATTAATTCATGTTTAATCTTCAGAGTGCTCAATTTTGCATCATTTCTTTTTAGTGAGGCTTAGATTAGAATTCTCAAGGTAAAACAAGAACCAAACTAAAACCATTAGCAAGCTCACATGCAGTAGAAAGTGTTGCACTTACACTATATAGAGTCTGATTCCCTTCTCCAAAAAAGATACCGAAACTTAGATACCCTTTTCCTTCAGTTCTGATGAATGATTTGGCATGATTTTACACACCCAGAAAACAATGCACCTTACAGAAAAAAGGTCAGACAAGGGAGAAAAAAAACAAATAGGCGTCATGGGGCAGACATGATTACAACTCTTTAGTGTCTCCAGCCCTCCATTTGCCCCTCACCCTAACATCACCGTGTGCAGAAGAAACTAAAATGTAATGGGATTTAATACTGTCCCTGTGCAAAGTCTATGTTGGCACAACTTGGACATTAATGGAGCGGTCCCACTTGGGCGACCAAATTGGCGAGTTTCGAACAGTTTGAAAAAAAATGACATGTTGACGACCAGCTTTGACTAGCTACGACTAACTTCGGGAAAATTGGACACCGAATAGTGGGGAGTGAAGACAACCTCCTTCGATCTCCTTCAACCTCCCTTCGACTATGATGAAGACTATCTACCATTACCTTCGACTAGATTAACTATGACTAACATGCCGACCTACTACGACCAACCCTACGAGTAAAAAAAGTATCTATTTTTTCCATGGCGACCTTTTTTTACTCGCCGCCATTTTTTAACATATTGAAAAAAAACGGCGCGACCCAGCTGAGGCCTCGAGTACGCGGAGACCACTCTCGAGCATGAAGGAGAGTTACGAAGACCTACGATGACCTCGTGTCGACCATGCTGCGAGTATGAGTCGAGGGTAAACTCGCCAGAACTCGCGGATTAGGTTGCCCAAGTGGGACGGCCCCTTAAATATCTCAATACCAGTTGAAAATACTTAATTACAGTATTAAACACTGGGATTTGGTTATTCTCACAGAAAAGAAAAATATGACAGGAACATCACAAACAACCTACAGTACAATTTTGAAGTGTTAATATTCTAATCTCAGCTATTTTTATCACTCTTTATTTTCGTAAAGAAAATTTTTCATACACCTAGAAATGTTTAAACCTAAGAATATTTCTCATTCAAAGATGTCTTTCTAACTTAGAAGTGCATTAACTTTGAGCGTGCTGTTTAAATATAATCCATCATGAATTTACAAGAAGAATGTTCCTTTCAGCCAAATTTCAGATGCTTTTTTTAATATATGGATGTGCTAAATCTTGATTTAATATTTAAAGTACCAACCCAGCTGCAATTTTCACTTTGTGCAGATCTCATTTATACCAAGAGGGAGAAATCTGCTACAAGTTGTTTCTTCTCTGCAATGAGTGGCTAGCTATCTTGAGAATACTAAAATTATTTGCATTTTAATTATCAAATGAACATTAGAGACTCATAGAGTCATAGGCCCTTCGGCCCATCTTTCCCACTCCGGCCAACATGTCCCAGCTACACTAGTCCCACCTGCCTGTGTATGGTCCACATCCCTCCAAACCTGTCCTTTCCATGTACCTGTCTAACTGTTTCTTAAACGTTGGGATAGTCCCTGCCTCAACTACCTCCTCTGGTGGACATTAGTGGACATTAATTAAATACAAAACACCACCACTGGATAAACAAAAGAATCCGTCAATTGTCTTCATTTAATTTGACTTAAGATGTTTATTCTTAATCACACTGCGACCATTTTAACAAATAACAAACCGGTCATATGAGATTAGAGGTGCTAACTTCAAATGCATTCTCTGAAGTTTCATGCACAGTGAGATCGGATTTAAGTAACAAAATAGGGATCATGTGATTAGTACAGGCATGATGGTCTTTTAGCAAAACAGTACACATTGATCTACTGGGGAACTGAAAGAGCTCAATCTCTTGCAACTACTTTATATAGATTTCCTGAACTTTTGTTATCTTTTCAGGTCAGCAATACTTTACTTGGATCATTTCTTTGGTGGATAGGTTTAGCAGACATTTGCATTCATAGGATAGTACCGACTCGGAAACATCTTTATACACGGTGCACATCGAGGCCGGGAGGATGGACTGAAGAGGGAAGCTGCAAAGCCGGCCACAAGGACTGAAGAACTGGAGTGGAGAATGTAGGAAGCTGCCAATGGCGGACGTGAGAGCAGGGGCCAGTAAGAGAGTGAATCAAGGCCTTTCCTTCCGCGCTCCCAAGGTCGGCTTCAAGAGGTTCCCTGGGGACAAAGAGTGTGAAGGTGGCCGGGGGAGGAGAGGGATGACGGTTCGCTGGACAATCTGGACGAAGGCGACGGCTGGTGACCCCGCAACAGCCTGGGGCTCGCCTGGATCGGGTGTCGCACAAGAAGACCAAGCAGACTGGACTTTGACTTTGAAAATGGCACCAAAACCTGGTGACTCCTCCATGCAGTCTCAGCGGACTATTTCTATGCATTTTGTACTAATCAGGGATTGTGCTTAGGTATGGCAATACTTTACTGCACTGTATGCAAAAATATAATTTCACTGTGCATCTCTACACGTGATAATAAAGAAACATTGAACATTAATATTAACCTCTTTGGCTATTTAACATGGAAGAGTATTGAGGCCGTACTTACGATAGTGAGACTCCATGTAGCCATTTCTTGGGTCCATGGTAAAGAGTGCCCCACGGTAGGGGATAGAAGGCTCAGGTATATGTGACAAAGACCCATGGATTTCCTTCTTTATTAGAGAAGCTCGGTCTTCACTGGACGTTGATGGCTCTTCACCGATTTTGCTCAAACTCTGCCCACCTGTGTGTGGCTGCATTGCAATTGCGTTTCTTCTCTCTCTGTGATAGGTGACAGGACTTTCATCATCTAGAAGAAAGACAGAACCCAGACATAAGAATCAGAATTACTGCAATCTGAGCCATTAATCACAATCAGAATGGATAGATGACGAAACATCCTCCAAAATTATTCTCAACACTGTTGTCTCACACGATTCTGTTCTCAGCTCCTTACTATATGCAAAGTACACTCATGGTTAGGAAGCCAAATTCTGCTCCAACGCGGACTACTGTAACGGGCTGAGTCGTGTACAATGTCAAGACAGTGGTGAAGTACATGTCCCAATCAGCATTATGTTGCCAAAGTGAAAATGGTGAGATCTTCAAGTTTCTCGGCATCAATATCACAAACAACTAGTCCTGGTCAACTGGTCAACTACATTCTAACTAAGACAAAAAATGCACGCCAACACCCTGTCCTACAAGCATGTCCTACAAGCATGCAACTCTATGCGATGAACGCGATCAAACTAGAAGCGGGGGGCCGCGCGGAGGTCGGGTGATCCCCTGTACAGGGCCGTTCCCACCAGCATGCGTCTGCATGCGGCAGGCGCAACCAAACCGGCAGCAGGGGCCGCGCGGAGTGGCGCAACGTGGCGCAAAGTGAGGCGAACTTGGAGCGAAGTGTAAGGCAAGTTCGCCAGGACAGAGAGGGGCACAGAGGCACACACACACACACAGAGGGCCACGGAGCCACACACATAGAGGGTCACGGAGGCACCTACAGATAGGTTCACGGAGGCACGACTTCGGGGCGGTGTGTAATGCGTCGAGGCGACTGCGAGCCGACAAGCCGTTGCCGCGCGGAATTTTTGAACAGTCAGTTTTTCGGAGCCCCACGCGATGTCGGGACGAACTCGGGACGAACTCCGCACAATTCCGCACGGCTCCGGCGATTGAAGTGGGACCGGCCACGCGACGCCGGACGGCTCAAGCGACCACGTTAGGTCGCGCTAATCGCATAGAGTTGCATGCTGGTAGGACAGGCGCTTTACTTCCTCATGACTCCAACAACATTTACCAAATTCAACAAAAGTGCCACAGAAAGCATCAGGTTGGATCCCAACTTGGTTTGAGAACAGCCCTGCCCACGACCGCAAGAAATGGCAGAGAATTGTGGATGTAGCCCAGCCCATCACATGACCAGACTCCCCACCAATAACTCCATCTCCACGTCAATATAATCATGGTCCCGAAGACGGACACAAAAATCTGGCGTAACTCAGCGCCTCAGGCAGCTTCTCTGGAGAAAAGGTGATGTTTTCAGGGGAAAGGGGAATAACAGACAAAGATGGTACTTAGGACAAATGAATGGAAGATATGCTAAAGGAAACGGTAATCAACGGAAGTTGAGCCCACAATGGTCCATTGTTGGCTGTGGGGTAGGTGATAATGAATTATAAAGACAGTGAAACTGAACAGGACAACAGTAAAACTAGTTTGACGAATCGGGTGGGGGTGGGACGGGGAGAGAGCGGATGCAAACGTTACTTGAAGTTAAAGAAATCAATATCATTCCTCTGAGTTGTAAGCTGACCAGGTGAAATATGAGGTGCTGTTCCTCCAATCACTTTGCATTTGTGTAGAGATGATTGTGCATAAATATCCATGTGAATTTGTATAAACACGTGCCAAATATTTGCCTGTGTCCATGTCTGTTTGTTTGTACATGTGTATCCAAGGGTGTGCAAGCATTTCAACACATTTATTGTTTCATGACCTCCATGGGGACAGAAGTGTCAAGCTATGGCACTTCCTATCTGAACTTTGTTTGAGAGGACAATTTATTTTAATCAGTGAAGGAACTGCTGCTGCTGGTTTATACTGGATAGACACAAAATGCTGGAGTAACTCAGCGGGACAGGCAGCAGCTCTGGAGAGAAGGAATGGGTGACGTTTCTGGTCGAGACCCTTCTTCAGACTGAAAGTCAGGGGAGAGGGAGACAGAGATCGGGAAGGGCAAGGTGTGAAAACAAGACATCAAAGGGGACAAAGTGCAAGGAAAATGTAGAATGGGTCAATGTTAGCTGGGGGAAGATGACAACGAAGCACATAAAGATAAAATTTAGTCAGGAGGACAGACTGGTCAGAGAACTTGGATGGGGAGAGAGGGAAAGCAAGGGTTACTTGAAGTTAGAGAAGTCAATGTTCATATCGCTGGGTTGTAAGCTGCCCAAGCAAAATATGAGGTGCTGTTTCCCCCAATTTGTGTTGAGCTCACTCTGACAGTAGAGGAGGCCCAGGACGGAAAGGTCAGCGTGGGAATTGGAGGCATAGTTAAAGTGTTTAGCAACTTTAATCTAGTATGGCACATTCAATATTCACAAAGGGCTCTTACCTGCATGAGAGAAAACAAAGGTAATTTTGGTCATTGCTTTGCTGAACACCTCCATTTAGTCTACAAGGTAGATCCTGAGTCTCCAACTGCCTGCCCCTTCAAATCCTCATCCCATTCCCAATCCCATTCCCACTCCAACCTAACCGTGATCTCCTGTACTGTCATAGTCAGGCCCAATGCAAGTTTGACAAAAAGCACCTCTTTTCCGTCTGAGAATGTTACATCCTGGATGCAATATTGAATTCTATAGCTTCAAGTAACTTGATTTATTGGTTTGTATCTGTTATTAATCTGTCATATCAGCTGAAGCTTTTAGTTTAGTTTAGAGATTCAGCGCAGAAACAGGCCCTTTGACACACCAAGTCCGCACTGACCAGCAATCCCCACACATTAACACTATCCTACACTTGGGATCATTCTTCCATTTATACTAATCCATTTGTGCTAACCTATACGTCTTTGAAGTGAGGGAGGAAACCAAAGTTCTTGGAGAAAACCCACGCAGGCCATGGGGAGAATGTGCAAATTCCGTTGAGACAAACACCTGCAGCCAGGATCGAACCTGGGTCTCTGGTGCTGTAGGCGCTGTGAGGCAGCAACTCGACCAATGCGCCACCGTGCACTTTTAGTTCCTTTTTTCCTCCATTACCATCAGACTCCTGAACCAATCACTTCTTTCACACCCTCTTCCTAGAGGTGCTGCCAAATACTTTTATTCTTAAGGGTTACACAAAAAGCTGGAGAAACTCAGCGGGTGCAGCAGCATCTAAGGAGCGAAGGAGATAGGCGACGTTTCGGGTCGAGACCCTTCTTCGAAGCATCTGCAGTTCCTTCTTTAACACTTTTATTCTTAACGCCACCTCATTTGGTTATTCCGTTATTGTATCTTTTTTTGCATTACTTCAGATTGCACTACAATCTTTGACCATTCTGCTGTTCTGCATTCACTAATTTAAGAAGACCACCATCTTCCCAGTGACGATGAAAAGCAAGATCTCATGCATTAACGACTACCGTCCAGCGGCCTTGAGACCCACCATCAAGAAATGCTTTGAGAGGCTGGATATGGAACGCATTAAATCCAGACTACCAAGCAGCCTTAACCCACTGCAGTTCCACGGACGATGCCATCACCCTGGCCCTACACTCATCCCTGGAACACCTGGATAAGTGAGTCACCTACATCAGACTCCTATTCATAGACTACACCCCTGCCCTTAACACCATTATCCCATCCAAGCATCACCAAACTTGCGGGACTTAATGTCAGCACTCGCCTCTGGAACTGGATCCTTGAATTCCTGACCAACAGACCCCATTCAGTGAGAGTAGGGGACACATCATCCTCTACGATAATCCTCAACACTGGTGCTCCGCATGAAGCATTCTCAGCCCCAATCTTTGCTCCTTGTGCACCCACGACTGTGCAGCCAAGTACAAATCTAATCCAATTTACAAATTCACAGACGACACCACCATTGTGAGCCGGATGTCAAATAATGATGAGACGAGTACAGGAAGGAGATTGAGAACCTCGTGACCTGGTGTCCAGACAACGACCTTTCTCTCAATGTCTGCAAGACAAAGGAGAGCGCGATCAACCCCTGGAAGCAAAGCGGCACACAAAACGGTTTGTATTGACGGTGCTGATGCAGAGATCGTTGAAAGCTTCAAATTCCTAGGAGTCAACATAACCAACAACTTGTACCAGCCATATTGAATCAATGGCCAAGAAAGCGCACTAACACCTCTACTTCCTTAGAAGGCTTAGGAAGATTGGAATATCCCCAACAACTCTCACCAACTTCTACAGATGCGCCATTCAAAGCATTTTATCGGGATGCATCACAGCATGTTTTGGGAAGAGCTCCATCCAAGATCCCAAGAAATTGCAGAGAATTTTGGACGCAGCCCAGACCATCACACACACCAACCTTCCTTCCATTCACTCCATTTACACCTCATGCTGCCTCGGCAAGGCCAGCAACATAATCAAGGGCGAGTTGCACCCCGGCCACTCCCTTTACTTCCCTCTTCCATCGGGCAAAAGGTGTAGGTGTGAAAATGCTCACCTTCAGATTAAGGGACAGTTTCTTCCCAGCTGTTATCAGGCAACTGAACCATCCTACTAACAACTCAAGAGTAGCCCTAAGCTATTATCCATCTCATTAAAGATCCTCGGAATATCTTTGGTCCGACTTTACTGGACATTATCTTGCACAAAACATTATTCATGTTATTCCCTTTATCACGAACACTGTACACTGTGGATGGCTCGATTGTTATCATGTATTGTCTTTCTTCAGACTGGTTAGCAATGAACAAAAGGTTTTCATTGTACCTCAGTACACATGACAATAAACTAAACTCAAACTTTTGAATTTATTGTTGTATCTACCATTACCATATATTGTTTAATTTACGAGCTTCATGCGAGCAAGGAATTTCATTACACCCTGGCATATATGACAATAAAATAACCGGAATCTGAATTTTATTTTATTCTGGGAGTGGGGGACATGTCCAACCTGAACTGCAGGGCTTATTCTCCTACTCTGCTATTCATAACTCCAATAGTCTTTTGTTAATGTTCTGTAGTCAATGGTGTCACACTTTCACAGCATCCATTCACTCGTTGACCAGACAACTTAAAATACTGCTCATCACCTTGATCATGCTGATTTTACTCTGAGACGTCCCCCTCCAACACCTTCCTGCAGATTTACAAGTTTCCTTTATCTCTCGACCCAAAACGTCACCCATTTCTTCTCTCCAGAGATGCTGCCTGTCCTGTTGAGTTACTCCAGCACTTGTCCATCCTTTGTCTCTTGTTCAATTCGATCAAAGGGTTCCTAGTCTGAAATTTCATTGGCTCTGTTTCTCTTCTCACAGGTGTGAATATTTCCAGCAGTTTACGCGTTAAATTGAATTTTGAAGCGCTTCAACTAATTTGGCTCACACGACTTGTAAATTGGAATGCCTGCTTGTAATTTGTTGCATTAACTTTATGTTAATATTATTACAGTTCAGGATCAAATAATCAAATAATTCTAAATTAAGCACTCCGCTCCATAGTTGTTACCATGAAACCATTCGGCTGTCGTAAAAATGTATCTGGTTCCTCAAGGTCTTTCAGGAATTGATACTTGCCCTCCTGTTTTTTGTCTGGCCTTCACATAATTTCAGGCCTACCAATGTGATTGACCGGAGTTGCATCCTCAGAGTCATAGTGTTAAGGGCCAGTCCCACTTGGGCGTCATTTGCACGTCTCACAGATGGCGCGTGAAGATGTTGTACATCCCAAAATCTGGGGGCGACCACGCGTCACTGCCAAATCACCATACACTGTGCGTGCATCACGTGCGCGGCACGACACGCACGTCGTACGTCGTGATGCATAAATGATGTCGCGTAAATTACGCGCAAATGACGCGCAAGTGGGACAGGCTCTTTACTTATTCCCGTTACAACTGGGTACATGTAGGTGTCAGGTGCCCAGATGGACTCTCCTTCGACGATCTTCCTGCTACCATTTTTTAACACAAACATATTTCAAATGGATTGATGGAAGATGACAAGGGGATAAAATCAGAGAGGAAGAGAGTGTGATTTTATGATCGCTGGGATGTAAAAAGCTGAAGGTATGATAAGAGAGTTATAAGTAGTGCAGTGAAAAAGGAAATGGAAACTAAAGTGTGAATGGGAGTGTCAATGGCAGTCTGTAAAGGGCCAAACACATCAATCTAATTTCCTACTATGTTAAATGCTCTTTTCATAAAGTGCCAGCAATAACTCAAGGAATCCATTATTTCCCCTTTTGTTTTGGTGTTTTTTAACCTACAAGAGAAACTAATTAAAACAAATCATTCTTCTTGTAAGGGTCTGCAAGCTTCACCCTGCACAATCAACATTTTACATTCACAATGAATATCATCGTTTGGCACATAAATGTAGATATTTAACAATCTTGTACAAGTAGTTTACCTTTCAAAAACTTAAGCGAATGAGCACAAGCATAGAGCACAAACATCATCATCAATTGACCCATATTGCTCAACACATTTAATGTACGAACCATTGATAGGCTGCACCAAGCTAACTTGGCAAATGAAGCACACAATATGTCATGGAAACAAATGTCATTCTACAGCTCCAGAGATTTAAACAGACTTCTGAACAATTTGAAAATCAATTTAGGTAGGTGAAACAACTGGCAAAAACACTGAAAAACTTTAAGTCTTACTAGACCAAGGGGGACCCGTTGGGTCCCGTCCCATCAACACGCAGTTGCGGCGGGGGGGGGGAGGGGGGTTGCGGCGGGGGTGGGGGGTTGCGGCAGGGGGGAGGGCTGCGGCGTCATGCACACACTAACCACCCACACGCACTAACCCCACCCCCACACACACTAACCACCCACACGCACTAACCCCCCCACCCCACCCCACCCCCACACACACACTAACCACCCACACGCACTAACCCCCCCACCCCACCCCCACACACACACACTAACCACCCACACGCACTAACCCCCACCCCCACACACACACTAACCCCCCACACGCACTAACCCCCCCCCCCCACACACACTAACCACCCACACGCACTAACCCCCCCCCCCCCACACACACTAACCACCCCCACACACACTAACCACCCACACACACTAACCCCACCCCCCCCCCCCCCACACACACTAACCACCCACACGCACTAACCCCCCCCTTGATATTTTATTAATATTATTCATTGGTTCCTTTTACCCCATCCCCGCCCTTTCTCCAGGGGCAGAGAAAGAAAGAGAGGGAGAAGGAGAGGGAGGGGGGGGGGGGAGGAGGAGAGGGGGGGGGGGAGGAGGAGAGGGGGGGGAGGAGGAGGAGGGGGGGGGGGGAGGAGGAGAGGGGGGGGGAGGAGGAGAGGGGGGGGGAGGAGGAGAGGGGGGGGGGAGGAGGAGAGGGGGGGGGAGGAGGAGAGAGGGGGGGGGGGAGGAGGAGAGGGGGGGGGGGGAGGAGGAGAGGGGGGGGGGGAGGAGGAGAGGGGGGGGGGAGGAGGAGAGGGGGGGGGGAGGAGGAGAGGGGGGGGGAGGAGGAGAGGGGGGGGGGGAGGAGGAGAGGGGGGGGGGGGAGGAGAGAGGGGGGGGGGAGGAGGAGAGGGGGGGGGGGGAGGAGGAGAGGGGGGGGGAGGAGGAGAGGGGGGGGGAGGAGGAGAGGGGGGGGGAGGAGGAGAGGGGGGGGGAGGAGGAGAGGGGGGGGGAGGAGGAGAGGGGGGGGGGAGGAGGAGAGGGGGGGGGGAGGAGGAGAGGGGGGGGAGGAGGAGAGGGGGGGGGAGGAGGAGAGGGGGGGGGGAGGAGGAGAGGGGGGGGAGGAGGAGAGGGGGGGGAGGAGGAGGGGGGGGAGGAGGAGGGGGGGGGGGGAGGAGGAGAGGGGGGGGAGGAGGAGAGGGGGGGGAGGAGGAGGGGGGGGAGGAGAGGGGGGGGAGCGAGGAGAGGGGGGGGGAGGAGGAGAGGGGGGGGGGAGGAGGAGAGGGGGGGGGAGGAGGAGAGGGGGGGGGAGGAGGAGAGGGGGGGGGGAGGAGGAGAGGGGGGGGGAGGAGGAGAGGGGGGGGGAGGAGGAGAGGGGGGGGGAGGAGGAGAGGGGGGGGGAGGAGGAGAGGGGGGGGGGGAGAGGAGAGGGGGGGGGAGGAGGAGAGGGGGGGGGAGGAGGAGAGGGGGGGGGGAGGAGGAGAGGGGGGGGGAGGAGGAGAGGGGGGGGGAGGAGGAGAGGGGGGGGGAGGAGGAGAGGGGGGGGAGGAGGAGAGGGGGGGGGGAGGAGGAGAGGGGGGGGGAGGAGGAGAGGGGGGGGGGAGGAGGAGAGGGGGGGGGAGGAGGAGAGGGGGGGGGAGGAGGAGAGGGGGGGGGAGGAGGAGAGGGGGGGGGAGGAGGAGAGGGGGGGGGAGGAGGAGAGGGGGGGGGAGGAGGAGAGGGGGGGGGAGGAGGAGAGGGGGGGGGAGGAGGAGAGGGGGGGGGAGGAGGAGAGGGGGGGGAGGAGGAGAGGGGGGGGGAGGAGGAGAGGGGGGGGGAGGAGGAGAGGGGGGGGGAGGAGGAGAGGGGGGGGGAGGAGGAGAGGGGGGGGGAGGAGGAGAGGGGGGGGGAGGAGGAGAGGGGGGGGGAGGAGGAGAGGGGGGGGAGGAGGAGAGGGGGGGGGGAGGAGAGGGGGGGGGGAGGAGGAGAGGGGGGGGGAGGAGGAGAGGGGGGGGGAGGAGGAGAGGGGGGGGGGGGAGGAGGAGAGGGGGGGGGAGGAGGAGAGGGGGGGGGAGGAGGAGAGGGGGGGGAGGAGGAGAGGGGGGGGAGGAGGAGAGGGGGGGGAGGAGGAGAGGGGGGGGAGGAGGAGAGGGGGGGGAGGAGGAGAGGGGGGGGGAGGTGGAGAGGGGGGGGGAGGAGGAGAGGGGGGGGGAGGTGGAGAGGGGGGGGAGGAGGAGAGGGGGGGGGAGGAGGAGAGGGGGGGGGGAGGAGGAGAGGGGGGGGAGGGAGGAGAGGGGGGGAGGAGGAGAGGGGGGGGGAGGAGGAGGGGGGGGGAGGTGGAGGGGGGGGAGGAGGAGGGGGGGGGAGGAGGAGGGGGGGGAGGAGGAGGGGGGGGAGGAGGAGGGGGGGGGAGGAGGAGAGGGGGGGGAGGAGGAGAGGGGGGGGGAGGAGGAGAGGGGGGGGAGGAGGAGAGGGGGGGGGAGGAGGAGAGGGGGGGGAGGAGGAGAGGGGGGGGAGGAGGAGAGGGGGGGGAGGAGGAGAGGGGGGGGAGGAGGAGAGGGGGGGAGGAGGAGAGGGGGGGAGGAGGAGAGGGGGGGGAGGAGGGGGGGGGGGAGGAGGAGGGGGGGGAGGAGGAGAGGGGGGGAGGAGGAGAGGGGGGGGAGGAGGAGAGGGGGGGAGGAGGAGAGGGGGGGAGGAGGAGAGGGGGGGAGGAGGAGAGGGGGGGGAGGAGGAGAGGGGGGGGAGGAGGAGGGGGGGGGAGGAGGAGGGGGGGGGAGGAGGAGAGGGGGGGGGAGGAGGAGAGGGGGGGGAGGAGGAGGGGGGGAGGAGGAGAGGGGGGGAGGAGGAGAGGGGGGGGAGGAGGAGAGGGGGGGAGGAGGAGAGGGGGGAGGAGAGGGGGGGAGG